>CM053600.1:94243785-94269490 GCA_028646575.1 Pseudocheirus occidentalis
GCGCCCGATCTGCTTCACCCCAGCCCGAGCGCTCAGCACCAACCCTGATAGCAGTCTCGATCCGCCGCGGCCGCCACTATCCCTAGCTCCAGCCGCTCAACAATATTAATTCTAACACTCCTTTGGTAGTAAAAGCCAACACATAAATGGGCATGCATGCATGTGTACACACCCGTGTACACATATATCCATATATACATCCATATACAATGTGTGCATCCATCCATCTATCTATTTATCTAATCAGTCTATCAATCCATCCATCCATCCATCCATCTACAACTACAGTTGAACTAGACCCCTAGAAATTAAATCATAGGATTATAGATTTATATTTAGAGTTGGAAGGTATATTGAAAACCAGCTAGTCCAACCTCCTCATTTTACAGGTAAGGAAACATGGGAAGTTAGCAAACATTTGTTTAGCACCTACTATGTGCTGGGCTTTATGTTAAGTGCTCCAGATAAAAGTATAAAAAGAAGATGGCCTCTGCCCTTGGGGGGATCAAAGTCTAATGTGGGTGTATAACAGACAAAAAGAAGCTGAAAACCCAGAGGGAGGGGAGTAGCTGGGGAAGGTACCCAATGAAGGGGCAGGAAGAAGGTAGAAATGTTCCACAATAGTGCAGCCAGGTGAGAAATGAGAAGTGCTGAACTGAACTCTTTCCTTAACTTGAGGTTTTGGAGTTCATGGCTTTACTCTTTAATCAGAGGGGCAGAGGGTAGACATGACATAGTTTTTAGGCTGATGGGATTTTGCAGGTAAAATGATTTGTCCAAGCTCACAGATCAGGAATTTGAATCCAGTCTCTCTAAATCAGCAGATGCCCATTGGGCCATGTCATGTGTTAATAAACATCAAAATATGGATTCAATTAAGTCAACACTATAGGAAACGGAAGTTCTTTCAGAATGAAGTAAAAAGTACAACATGCATATGATTAAGATTCTTTAAACATTCTTTCTTCTGGTGGAGAGTAACCAGATAAAGAAAAAGCTGTAGCAGAGAAAGACCCTGGTATCCACTGACTCCGTTGCCTAGGTGTCCCCCTCCCGAAGTTTATGCAAAATTTGAAAGATGAATGATCGATACAATTTTCTCTGTAGAACATTTAGGAAAGCTACAGAATGTCAGGTAGAAGATGTATGAATATTAGTAATTAATAAAAATAACTGAAGGCAAACACCTTAAACAAATGCCTCAACTGATCAATTAATAAACTGTCACAGTGTCCTAAGGGCACAATTTTCAGGAATTAGTCTATGAGTGGGGCAAGCATTGATTCAGATAAAGAAATCAATATTTTCTAGCAGACAATACTATATGATTTATTACAGAACACTTCCTCTTGATATATGGGAAGCCAGAGCCTAGGAAAGAAAGAACATCAATGCAACATCATCTGGGAGCGGTATCTCTTTTAACAGACTTGTCAAAACAAAATAGTTCCTTGCCAATGCCTAAAATGTAAAATATATAATTTTAAAGGAAAAACTAATGTGGTTTAGTTTTGTTTCTTGATTACTAGATTGTTCTCCCCCAAAATGGTCACTCCTAATGTTTCCAGGCTTTTCTTACTCTATTCCCCATCATGAACTCTATTCTTTGGCAAACTGGACTTGTTATTTGACATGCCTTACCTATACCTTGCCAATTCTCTGCTTTTGCCCATTCTCTTCTTAAAGTCTGGAACCTCCTTTCTCAACCTATTTCCTGGTCTGTTTCAGTCTCTGCTTGTTGAAATATTACTAGTCCTTTAAAGCCTAGATAAAAATATCATTTTTCCTAAATAGATGGAAAAATATTAGTTGATCATGCTTATGACATGCCAATATAATAAAAATGGCAGTATTATCTAAATCAATACAGCTATTCACTATTGTACCATTTGGACTTATGAAAGATCATTTTATAGAGCTAGAAAAAATAATAATGAAACTCATTTGAAGGAACAAAAGATTAAGAATCTCAAAGGACATGTCAAAGAGTTAGAAAGAAAGGACTTAGCAGTACCACGTCTCAAACTATACTACAAGGCAGTAATCAACAAACCTATTAGGCATTGATTAAAGATTAGAGAGGAGTGGATTAGGTACACAATATACAAAATCAAATAAACTTCTATCATAGTTTGACAAATTGAAAGAAACCAGTTACTAGGGTTATTCGTGGTCATTCAACGAAACTTCTGGGAAGGTTGGAAAGCAATCACAAAGAAACTGTATTTAGGCCATCGTGTCATACCATATTTAAAAATTACTTCTAAATGGATTCATGACTTAGATATAAAATGGCGCATTATAAACAAATTAGGGGAAATAACTTTTTCCGCTCATACAATTGCAAAGAATTCATGAACAACCGTGGAATAGAGAAGATCATAAAAGAAGAGGTAACAGATAATTTTGATTTTATAAAATTTAAAAGTTTCTATATAAACAAAACCAAATGCAGTTACAATTAGGAAAGAAGCAGGTAGCTGGGGAAAAGTCCTTGCAGCAAGTTTTCTGATAAATCTTTCTTTTCTGAGGTATATAGAGAACTGATTCAAACTTATCAGAATAAGAGCCATTCCCCAAGAGGTAAGTGGTCAAAGTATATGAACAGGTGGTTCTCAAAGCAAGAAATTTATGCTACTGAAAACCACATAAAATATACCAACAGTTAGAGAAATGTAAGTTAAAACAACTCTGATGTTATACCTCAGACCTATCAGGTTGGTAAAGATGACAAGAATGTTAAGTGACAAATTTTAGAATGTCTGTGAGAAAACAAGCACATTAATGTAGTATTGGTAGTACATTGTACAAGCAATTTAGAAATATCCTCCAAAGATCAGCAAACTCTGCATAACTTTTTACCCAGTGATACTACTCCTAAATCTATATCTTAGAAATATAAAAGAAACAGGAAAATAGTCTATAATCATATGAACAAAAAAATTTATAGATGCTCCTACTGATGTAGTAAATTGTATTTTTATATCCAAATAATGTGATTTCCTCTGACCAATGGAAATTCCCCTTTCCTTCTCTTTTCTCTCTTTCCATTTGTTTCCTTTTATTCTGCCTTTTGTTCTTGCTCCTCCTTTACTGTCTAGTGTTCTAAATACTCTCTCTCCATATCTCTATTCCTTAATATATTTCATGTAAAAAAAATGTCTTTCCTTACTCATTACCCACTTTTTCCTTGTCCCTCTCTCTACACTTAAACTACACTTTTTGGAGAGTTAGACTAGAATTTGAATATTTTTTCCTTGAGAATGTTTTTCTAAATTGCTTTTAAATTAGGCATTTTATTTATGAATTGTATTCTCTTTAAAGGAGTTAATGAAATGTGAGCTATCATCTTTTTCTTTAGGAATTATTTTGTTTTTAAAAAATGCATCATCAAAATATATACAAAAAAGGGTAATTATTCAACTCAAACTGTAATTGTATCCAATTGACACTCCAGAAATATCCATCTTAATAAACGTTTCAGATGTTTCTAACGGTTTTTTCAACACTGATTCATAGCCACTATTGCTTTCATTTCTAACAGAGAAAAGAGTGATATTATTTTTGTTATTATAAGATACACAAGTTGTCAGGAATAAAGGGATAGGGATAAAGGAAAGATCATACAGGTAGCTACTGCTCTGTCAACTCTTTCCTTTATTCCATTCTGTCCTAGATTAAATATCCCTCATTGTTCCATAGAAAGAGTAGGACTTGCTAATTAATGGGCAGCTAGCTGAAAGCAAGGTAAGAGTTTAAAAGAAAGAAAGAGAGTGGCAAAGAAATAGGAAGGAAGAAAAGAAAAACCTAAGTATCACTGGAAAGGCATAGAGGAGAAGAAATAAAGGAGGTGAGAGAAAGGAAGAATGGTTCAATCAGTTGGGATATTACTTTTAACCAGAAGAACAGAATTAAATCTTCCCTGCAAAGAATGGGAATATTGTATTTCCTTGATCTTTTCATAAACATGACATCTGGTCGATTTTATCAGTTAGATCTGGGTGACTGATTTCATCACTCAGATCAGCATAATTTGAATGTGTTCATATACTTTCTATGTATAGCCATTAGACAAAGACATATTTAAGTTACAAGGTATCCTCTTTCCATATTCTCCGTATATGGACATTTAATTGTCTATTTTGTCCTTAGATTTTTGTGAAGAAGTTTAAGTCAGAAAGTAATTGCCATGTGAATAGTGTCCCCTATGTGTCATTCTCTTTTAAATAATGGAAATGGATTCTACTTATCTGAAGATATGAAAGTCTACAGCATTTTCTCCTCTCCTAATATTTCACTAATTAATTAGGACCAGAGATGTGCACAAAGACACAGAAATGTTAGGTATCTTGCTTAATTTTTGCCTAATTAGTTTAATTCTTTTTGCTCAATTCTTTTTTTGTGTGTGTGCTTGATTCTTTTTCTTGCTTTCATAGGAAGGTTCAGTTTGGAGGAGAGGTGGAAGGAAGAATTCTATATCCCCACCCCCTGAAATGATTATAATATAAAAAGTAGATTTTTTAAAAAATAAAGAAATGTTTATTATCATATATAGAAGCATCCACAAAAATCATCAGTTGTTAAGAAGAAGAAGAGTTATGTTTGTTTCAAGTTCTTTCCACAAAGAACATCATCACCATGGAGGAAAATTATACATGGGCTTAAGTCTAAATAAACAGACACAGGTACTAAAATTAGTCCACATGCTTAAAAGGCATTTAAACCATAGTACTAATTCATAATATGATGAATTATAATTTTTTTAATGAAGTGATCAAAATTATAAGTGAATATTTTATTTACTTGTGTGTATATATATAAATGTATGTCCTTCAGATCAGTGATACTCTTCTTTGTGTCTGGATGTGACAAATAATACTGCTGAAGGCAGGGGCTGTTTTATTGTCCTCAACTCTACTCTGGTCTCTTCTAAAAGTGTTGTATGTTAGTAAGCACTTTCTTTAAGCTCTTCAAAACACTTTCCTTGCAATAGCCCTGCGACTTAGGTAGTAAAAATAACATTTATCCCCATTGTGCTGATGAAAGAACTGAGGCTTTTAAGAAATTTAGTAACTTGCTCATGGTTAGAATAACTATTAATCAATAGAACAATCAATAAATCCTGTCATTATGTCTATGAGGACCTAAATCGTTCAGGGAAATTTCCATTCTTTGGAACACTAATTTCTCAACTTCAACTATTTTCAGAGGTGCTGTCTAATGTCTTTGCCATAATTCTAGTTCTGAGAGTTGCAAGCAAACATTAGCTTTGCCTCTGAAAAGTGCTCATCAATAGATTTACCCTACTATTCCAAACAGACCAAAATTCCTTTTCCTGGGCATCCTTTTGTTATACATATTGTCTTCCCAAGGTAAATTCCTTAAGGACAAAGGCCATCCATCCTACCTTCACATTTGTAACCCTAGCACTGAGCACAGTATTTCACATATAGTAGGGGTTTTAAAATGTGTTCCTCCCTACCTCTGTCCTTCTGTTCCTCCTTTCCTCCCCCCTACTCTCTTCCCTCCTTTTCTTTCTTTCTCTTTCTTTCTTCCTTCTTCCCTCCCTTCCTCCCTTCATCCCTCCCTCCCTCCCCTCTTTCCTTCCTTCCTTCCTTCCTTCCTTCCTTCCTTCCTTCCTTCCTTCCTTCCTTCCTTTCTTCCTTCCACATTCCACGCACTGTTGAAAATACTGGTGATACAAAGAGAAAATACCAAATAGCCCTTGACCTCCAGGAATTTGCATTCTATGTGATTGACCACACATAGGACTTTGGGGAAAGAAGGTACTAACTCAGAAGGTCAGAAAAGGCTTTGTGTTCAAGTTAAATGTTTGATCAGAACCATAAAAGAAAATTACTGGTGATACTTCTAGGTACTAAAGCTGAGGCAAAGAAGGAATGCATTCCAAGGATGGAAAGGAACCTTTGCAAAGGTTACAGAGATGGGAAATGAAGCATCATGGATGAGAAACAGCAAGAAGTCCAGTGTGCCCAGGCCATAAAGTGTGTAAAGGACAGTAATATGGAAGATGATTGGAAAAGCTAGGTTGGATTCAAGTAATGAAAGTCTTTCAAAGCCAAAGTTGAAGTTTTTCTTTACTCTAAATCCTGTATTCTTTTCACCATTGTATGCCCTCTAATTCTTTCATAGGCCAATTGACATTCCATAATTTGCACAATTACTCATTTTTTTTACATTATGGCAGCTAAATATAAGATTATTAAATTGTTGAAACAGACACCAAATTTTTTTATTCACCTTTCAGTTGCTTGGGGGCACTTGCATTACACCTTTTTAAATTTTGGTACACAGAGAATAAGATGAAACGAGGCTATATTGCTCCACTATCATTAAAGAAAAGAGGAAACCTTTTGTTTCATTAACATTTCAAAAGGAGTGGAAGGGCACAGACATTTATATAGTACCTACTGTGTGCCAAGCCCTGGACTTGGCGTTTTTTTCAGTGTTATTTCATTTGGTCTTCACAACAGTCCTGTGAGGTGGGTGCTATTAAAACTCTTCTTTTAGAGTTGAGGTAACCAAAGCAAACTAAGGTTAAATGGCTTGCTCAGGTCACACAGCTACAAAACGTCAGAGGTCACATTTGAACTCAGATCTTTCTGATTTCAGAACTACTTTTTTATTTACAGCACTACCAGCTGCCTCATAAGCAGAACATGAATATAAATAGGTAAGGAAGAGAGCCACAGAATTTTAAATGACTAAGGGACTTCTTGGAATATATCACTTAAAAGCACATCCTAAATCTCGCTACTCTGTCTTTTGTTTCTTCTTGCTTATTAATGTCATTTCTTTCTTATTGGATATCTGGAAATAGATACTTCAAATCAAATTCAGTCAATTTGAGAGCCTAACCCTTCTTTGTGATAAGCTGTTACAAGCTCCTTTTCTCTTCATTCAAATTCCCACTTAAAATTCTGAAACTTTTTGCCAATGACAGTGATGAAAAATTTATGAGAACAAGAATAAATCTACTACTTTCTTAATTTATGTTGTAGAGCATAACAGGATATTTAAATAATTTTTTTTCTTTACTGATTCAGTGAGGCAGGCTACTTTTTAAAAGGCTGGAGAACAGTATGTCTTCTCCATAAACAGCAATATCCATAAAAACAGAAGAGATGTCTTTAAAAACCCATGGCCTAGGTAAAATAAACCATTTTAAAATACGCTTGCTAATAATGCACTTTATAATCTTAATGTAAATTTATTAGACAGAATAAATATAGTATGTCAATTAATCTTATTTTGCTTGCCTTTAAAGAGCTGAGATATTTGCCTCTCTTATTTCCCAGCAGTGGATAGATGAAACAGTACTCTCAGCATTTGACTAAAAAATACATGAACACATACTTTTATTGTAACTACAGGAATATAATTTTGAAATGTCACACTTTGGTATTTTCATATATCCTTACATATGTTAATTCAAAATGTTGGTCTACTTTCATTAAAATGATCTATATTTGGGGTTTTATGTACAGCAGACACTCAAATTTATTCATGATTTAGATTTTTAGATAACAACATTTAATGAAATCTGACTTAAAGTCTTGCCCTACAATGACTATTTAAGAGTATGTGGATGTCAGTCAAGATGAAGAACTTTGTTTTATGGAGAACTAAATGCATTATTCCTTACAAAGTTTTCTAAGTAGGAATAGATAATCATAATATGATTTATAGGGAGCAAATTTATAGGTTAGCAAATTACTTTACATACTTTATTTCATTTTATTCTCACAGCCATCCTGGGAGGTAGGTGCTATTATTATCCCCATCTTACTGTTGAGAAAACAGAAGCAGCAGAGGTTAGATGATAAGCCTGGGATCACATAGCTACTAAGTGTTTGAGGCCACATTCAAACTCAAACCCTCCTTATGCCTGGCTTAACCCTCTGTTACATTAATGCAACCAGATCACTTTTAAAAAAATATATCTATATCTATCTATTCATCTATTCATTTATCTATTCATCTGTCTATGTATCTATGTATCTATCTATCGTCTATCTATCTATATCGCCTTCATTTATTTTTATATATGCATGTTGCTTCCCATGACAGAATATAAGTTCCTAGAGGGCAAGGTCTATTTCATTTTTTTTTAATTTAGCGTTTAGCATAGTAACCCGCAATAAAGTGCTTAATAAATGCTTATTGATTGAGTGTTTGATATTGACCACTTCTTTATTCATATGCTTATCATTAATTTTCCAGCATTATCTCTTGTTCCTTCCCTCCAAGTATTCTCAATGGATTATTCACTGGTTTCTCAAATCATTCTTGCTCCCTCCTTCCTCCATATTTTTGCTCACACTGTATCCCATCTAAAGTGTGCTCTCCTTTCAGTCTCTGCCTCTTTGATGCCATATTCATTCTTCATGGCCCTAGTCAGGTGCCATATCTTCCATGAAGCCTCTCTTAATCTCTCCAGCTGGAAGTGGTCTCTCAAAACTTAAATTTCTCAGAGTATTTTTGTTTGTGCCTCTCCTAGATATGAATGCTTTAAACTTATGTTATTCATAACTTATTTATTCTGCCTTTCTAAGTAAGTTAATGTTGGAGTGAGATTGTGTCTTTCTTCATCTTTGTAACCTTGGTACCTAATGTGCTGGCCAGAATACCATCAAGCAAGCACCTATTTACCTACTAGACAACAGAAGCTAGAAGAACAAATTCAAAAGCATTAATAATGCTCCTGCCCTGAAAGACTTTATATTCTACCAGGGGAGGCAGATGTCCAGAAAGAAGTAAACATAAGATATATACCAAATACATAGACATTCAGTAAATGTTTACTGAATAAAACAATGTGTGTACAAACCATTTAGCAATTACCATTGCTCTAAGTGGAGACCCCTTTGGAAGACTGGGGAAGGCTACTGACATTTTCTCAGTATAATGTTCTGAAATGCATAAAATAAAATACATAGGATTACAAAGGAATCCAATTATATTAATCAAAATATTAAAAAAAACAATAACGAGTTCACAGATCCCAAATTAAGCACCTATACACTTTAGTTCTAAATATAGGTTGCCCCCATTACATCCCTAAAAATGTCACTGATTAAACTGGGTTCAATTTAGTTTGGATCATTTTGGAAAGGAAAAAAATAGTGCAAGTAAAAGCTAAAGAGCAGCACTAATAACAGATTGCATATTGATTTTGTATAAGATTCTCTTACAAGATG
Source organism: Pseudocheirus occidentalis (assembly GCA_028646575.1). Taxonomy (NCBI): domain Eukaryota; kingdom Metazoa; phylum Chordata; class Mammalia; order Diprotodontia; family Pseudocheiridae; genus Pseudocheirus; species Pseudocheirus occidentalis. The sequence continues at coordinate 94,253,007 of CM053600.1, forward strand.
GAAGGAAGGAGGGAGAAAGGAGGAAGGGAGGAAGGGAGGAGGGAAGGAGAGAGGAGGGAAGGGACGAAGGAAGGAAGGAAGGAAGGAAGGAAGAAAAGAAGGGAGGGAGGGAGGAAAGGAGAAAGGGAGGTAGAAAGGAAAGGAAAAACTAGAAGGAAAGATATACATATATTCATCTTACTTCTTTTTTCTTCTATTAGGACCCGATTTCTCTTGCTAAGTACATGTAAAATACACCCTTATAGAGAATGTTAAGGATCAACTATACTTCCTTTCTTTTAAGAATATTAGGGTAGGGACAGCTAGGTGATGCAGTGAATACAGCACCAGTCTTGGAGTCGGGAGGACCTGAGTTCAAATCCAGCTGCAGACACTTGACACACTTGCTAGCTGTGTGACCTTGGGAAAGTCACTTAACACCAATTGCCTTGCCTTCTCCCTTCCAAAAAAAAAAGAATATCAGGCTAGTTCTAATCCAATATCTAAGATAATTCTTATGTATGCTTAAGATACCTACTCATATTCTTTCTCTTCTATGAAACCTTCCTATGCTACTTTAGCCCATTGGGATCTCTTTCTCTCTCCTATGTACTCTAATGAACACTTTAAGGATCATAGACTTAGGTCACTAAGTCCAACGTCCTCATTTTTACAGATGGAGAAACAGAGGCACAGAGCAGTTAAGTAATTTGCCAAGAATCACATAATTTCTGAGGCAAGCTCTAGACTTCTTGATACCATGTCTAGTATGCTGTGATACTTTTCACTTAAGTGTCTCTGCTACACATTTAGCAAGTAAATCACCTTGTGAAATCTCCCCTATTATTTTCCCTAGACATTAATAAAACCTTTTGTTATTTAGTCTTTCACAGTTATATATTAGATTACTGTGATAGGACTTCTATTTATACACAAGTTAGGCCAATTTTCCCTGAAAGGTAACAAAGAGATTCCTAAAATTTTATTGGGAAATGTTTATGGGACGTTTTTTGAAGGTAAGCATTGAATCTTGTCCGTCTTTTGTATTCTATCTAATACCCATTATGGTGCTTGTCACACAGTAGGTGCTCAATCCATCCGATATTGTACTTACAGGAAACGTCACAGCAGCAAGTAAATGAATGGCCTTAATTGTTATATCAGGCATGATGCTAAACGCTTTATAATTATTATCCCATTTGGCCCTCATCATAAAACTCTGGGAGGTGAATGCTATTATTCTCATTTTACAGATGAAGAAAGTGGGGCAAATGGGGTTAAGTGACTTGCCCAGGGTCACACAACTACTAAGTATTTGATGCTGGTCCTGACTCCAGGTCCAGCATTCTATCCACTGACTGCCTCATACTCGATATGTTCAATTATAAATGCTTTAAAATTTTTCTAGTATACATACAAACTCAAAGCACATACAGCCAGAAAGTTGTGTATCAGTCAGTTAGCAGCAGAACTCAGTAGCAACAAAGCTGAGCTATGGGGATGGCAAACAGAGCTTAGGAAGGCACCGGCTTTTCTCTTAGGACAGAGTTGTCCATTATGCCGTTGACCCTTTCTGGCATTCAGAGATGAGCCTGCCTAGCATATCATCATGGCTGGGCGAGTGGGACACAGAGACTGGGCATTTCTGGTGCTTTTCCCTTTGTGTCTCTTGGCGTCCCCCTGAGAAGCCTTGGCAGTCCCCAGCACCTAGCACAGCAGATGCTTAAAGATATGCCTGCAGAAGGAATGAATGAATTAAAGAACAAATGAATGGTTGTCCTGTTACTTTATGGATGCCCATTTAAGTGAAGCCCCTGAAAGCATCACTGACAACAACAGTGTTTGCCTACATGTGTAACGTGGAGGCAGAAAATAGGGTCTCTGGTGTTCTGGGGCTCTCTGACTTGTCATTAATCTGCAGAATCCTACTGCCATTCACTAATAGGGCTAAATAGAGTTTTGTTCTTGTTCTGATGTTTTAAACAAAAAATACCGTACAGCTAAGACAACCATTTATGTTTACAACATGGCACCAGATTTTGGGCCACTGGGCCCCTTCAAATGCTCGTTGCTGCAGGATCCAACTCTGTTACAAGAGCTATGACAAGGATCAGGGGGAACAGAATACAGAAAAATAGCCTCCAGTGGAGCATCAAGGGAAACAGGTGTAAAAGGTCTTAACATTTTTTTTCTACTGTTCAGTTCTTAACAGGAGTCCCCTTTCTACTTTAATGAAATGTGATTTCACTAAGTAGAGCTCATCCAAACGGTTCAGGCACTGAAATTCTTTCTGGCTGTCTACCTTACTTAAAACTCCCCATCTCCTAATACATTCCATTTTCAATGTGATTTTTTTAGATTAAGAGGAGAAAAAAGGGGGGAGTTGGCATTGAAGTCAGAGTCAGAAGTGAGTTCCCTGTTCCAACACTGTCTTGCTCATGGCAAGATAATGGTTATGGTACCACATTTCTCAGCGCCTCATTTATCTGAATCTGTGGGCCTTCCATCTGTAAAATGGGAGAACTAATGTTTCCCTAAGGCATCTTATGAGTATTAATGACAATTTCTACCAAGAGCTCTAGCTTCTCAGAAAAAAAGCATTGTAAATGTGAGGAGTTAAAATTGTTTTAGATAACAGCGTGGAGAAAGAGAAGGGAATCTGGAATCAGATGAATCTGGTTCAAATCAAACTTTTGCCAATTCTTATTTCTGTATTCTTAACCTCTTGGTGCCCCACTTTCTTCATCTGTAAAATGAGAGGTTTGGGCTAGGTGGCTTCCAAGAAAATTTCCAACTGTGAATCTATAATTCTATGAAGCTGGCAACCATGGCTGAGAAGGGAGGCATTTGGCTCTAACGTCCAATGGGAGTAGAAGACAAGAGAAAGCTCAGTTCTTGAGACAGCCTCTGGAGCTGCGTTCTCATCAGAATTGTAGTTAGCCTAAAGCATAGAAAGACTGGCTGAATTTCTGGCTTTTTGCTTCCTCACTCAATCAACAAACACTGATTAAGTGGTTACTGTACCCTGTGCTACACACTGATGATGCAGACAGAAGTGATGCAGTTTCTGACTTCAATAAGCTTACATTTGAACAGGGAAGACAATATGTGTGTATATTTATGTGTGTGTATGCACACACACTCAAACCTATATGTACCAACAGAGAGGACATTGTGTTTACATGTTTATGCATGTGCATGTGTATGCACGCATACATACATGCACACAGACACATATTATCACATACATATATATACATATATATACATAGACACATCTTGTCTTTTCTGTTAGAACATATCTATACATACACAAATAAATATATATTCTAACAGAGGCCATGTATATATACTATTATATATGTATATATATATATATACAAACATATGCACATATATATACAAAATGCATATATATACAGTATATATACATATTAATCTACACATTTGTTCATATACTTATATATGTTCATTTACCTATGCACACAACGCATATATATTGTCCTCTCTGTTAGAACATAAATATATATGAGAAGGTATGTTAGTCAGTAAGCATTTATTAAGTGTTTATTATGTTATAAGCACTGTAGAAAATGCTAAGGATGCAAAAAAAAAAAGACTCAAACACATTGCCTGCCCTCAAGGAGCTCACATTCTAATAGGGGAGATACCACATAAACAGCAACGTACGTGCAAAATATACACAGGAGGTAAATGTGTGTATGTGTGTGTGTACGTACACCTTGCCCTAGTGACTTAAAAAAAAACCCCACAAGTTAACATTATCCATGTTGTATTGCATTTTTTTTTGTTTTGTTAAGCATTACTCATTTACATTTTAATTTGGTTTGGGCTGCACTTACTTCCTGCAGACAAGTTTGACATCTCTAATGTCCAGCCTGCCAGTTTCATATAATATCTCTGCCCTCAAGGAGCAAAGAAGGATTCTGTTAGAGGAAAACATGAATATCACAAGTAGAATATAGGTTAAAATGACAGACTTTGGAAGATACCCATAGTTAGTGAATGTGACATACATGAAGATGTAACAAAGGAGGAAGAGGACTGGCTTTATACACACACATATATACACACATACATGCACAAACACATGTATACACATACATATACACACATACATGTGTATGTGTGTATACACACATACATGCATATATGTATGGTAGGTGTGTTCATAAACATGTGTGTGCATACATATACATATACATACATGTATACATATACATATACATATATATGTAATACACTCTTTTGCTGAGTATTGAAGGAAGCCAGATTCTGAGAGGTAGAAAGCATGGTCACGCCAATACAAAAGAAAAGAAAGGGACGAGTGTTATGTCCTTGGAACAGTAAGGACATCAGTGTACCTGGATTTTAGAGTGAGTAGAGGGGAGTTATGTGGAAGAAGAATGCTGAAGTAAATGCTCCTAGTTTTGAGGAGCTGAGACTTTGACCACCTATCTTGTTCTAGGTAAAACTTAAGCTTCAGAAATTCAGGGGGCAGGGAAGTTTGAACCAGTCCTACTTTGAAGTTTGGATCTCTGATTAATTTTGTGCTATCTACTCCCATTCAGAAGGAGCCAAAGGAAGAGATCTCCACCATTATTTTACAATCATATATCATATAATTCATCTAATCCTCACAACTTTTTTTTTAAATTAAATCATTTTTATCAATGAGGAATTCCTCAGTGCTTCAAAAAAGCAAATTAGGTTTGATGTCAGGAAAAAGTTAAGTAATCAATTAGACATTTGCAAAAGTGGAATATGCTGTCTCAGGATGGGTAGGGTTTCTTTTGTGGGAAGTGTTTGTGCAGAATCTGAAGGACCATGTGTTGAACATGTTACAGGGCACATGGGTTGCACTAGATGGCCTTCAGTGTCTTTTCCAGCTTTAAAATCCTGTGATTCTATGTTTTATTTCCAGCTTAGCTACCTGTGGAGATAAGGCCTGGATGAAGAAGATCCTATAAAGCCTATTTCTACTGTGCATGTGCAACGAATATGTTCAAACAACTTTTTTCAGACAGACTCATTAAATGACCTTCATAGCTTCAATGGAAATAAATATATTCCACGACAAATTTGCAGCTACAATTGGATTTTGGTCACATTTCTTTCTGATTTGCAAAGTAATGCTTTATTGTTCTATTGGATTTATTAACTGAATGTGCTCATTTTATCTCTATAATGCAATGTAACATGTTGCTTTCTATTTGCTATCCCCAAGATACCCTTGTAAACAAGATGTTTCCTGTAATGGGTTTTTCCTCGCAAAAATCATTTAATAAGCAAATATCTCTGATACATGGTAATATGTGCTGACAGCCTGCTAACAATATTTGAAATATGAAGGCAGCATTTCTTAGATGAATCAAGCCAGATCCCTTAACACTTCAATAAAAATAACTGCTCTAGGAAGGTCTGATACTGAAGGAGCATAACTTCATTCCTGGTTCGTAAAATTTAATTTGGATTTATTTCAAGATAATGATCATTGAAAAAGAATGAATTGAAATGATAGGGCATCTAGGTAAGGACCACTAATCTACAATGAGAGATTGTGAAACTCTGTCACAGTATTTGGCAATTTATATATACACACCATTAATTATTTGCAAGAATATTTTCTGTGACATTGGTCTCAAGGAGTTTTGCTCAGAGGGCAAGCTACCTTTTCATATAAGTTATAATATTGGGTCCAAATTGTTCAATTCATTAAGCATTTATTATTCTGTTGGTTTCTGGGGATATAAACACAAAAAACAAGATAGTCATAGGATCATTCATAGTTGAAAAGAATCTTTTAGATCATATACAAAGGTGTCAAACTCAAATAGAAAGAGATCCCTTCAAGTCTTACAGTTTGCCCTTCTGACTTAGAAAACCACAAGTTAACATTAACCATGTTGTATTGTATTTTTATTTATTTTGTTAAGTATTACTCAATTACATTTTAATTGATTTGGGCCGCACTTCCCACCCACAAGTTTGACATCTCTAACGTCTAGCCTGGCAGTTTCATATAGTGTCTCTGCTCTCAACGAGCAAAAAGAAGGATTCTGTTAGAGGAAAACATTTATACCAGAAATAGAATATAGGTCAACGTGATAGAGCTTTGGCAGATACCCACAGTTAATGAGTGTGACATACATGAATATACAACAAAGGAGGAAGAGGACAGGTCAGATAGGAAGAGGTGAACCAAGAGAGAGTAGAGTCACAAAAACCCAGAGAGGCAAGAAGAATATCCAGGAGGAGGTTGTCAATGTTGTTAGAAGCTACAGAGACATCAAGGAGGAGGATGAGGATTGAGAAAATGTCATTAAATTTAGTAGTTAAAAATTCATCAGTAACTCTGGAGATGGATAATTTCAGTTGAATGACGAAATTAGAAGTCAGATTACAGAGAAATCAGAAAAGAATGAGAGGAGAGACAGAAGATCATAGTTGGCAGGGATGGCGAGATGAGTGAGAGAGGAACAGTAACAATAGGGAACCTAAGGAAAGGATTTGTGCAGAAGAGGGCAATTGAAAGAGCTAGGGATTGTACTGCATGGCATTTTATCATAAAAGGTATATCAGAGGATAAGTGAATAATGGCACTATCTATCTGCAATATTAAATTGCCTATGTTAAAACCAGAATTTAAAAAAAACTCAGCAAAACCTGTCAACAAAAATTATTTGATAAAAATAGTATTTGGGATGCAATATTAAATATTACAATCTATTTTTACCTAATAACACTTAAAAGGTCTTTTTGTTTGATATATAATATAATGCCATATTTTCCCACAGAACTGCTTTTTTTAAAGAATCAATTTTAATTTATAACCACTTGAATGGGACTTTATAGCTGCAAAGTGTTATGTAATATTTTTTAATCATGGGTGACATTTTGCCTACCACGCTGATTTATCACCCTTTATTAGTAACCTTGGCCATGTTGCTGCCTTGCACATTATTGACAAAATGATTCAGTGAGCGCAGCCTGAGGTTGGGAAACACATTGTCATATAGTGACTTGAAAAAAGAGAGTTTTCTGAAAGTTACAGATAATTATTGCAAGGATGGAAGAAGATGGACATTTTGTATTAACCTCAATCCTTTCTTGGACTCAAATAGATATGACAAATTAATAGTAATCACAGAAGAGAAGATATTTCTTCAAGTACTGTACAGTATCAGCAGTAGTCTTGACTGATCCTGAAGCTGAGTTTGAACGAAGACAGAAATATGTGTAGGGATTGTGAAGGTTGGCCAGTTATATTTACATCTAAACTATGATGTTTAGTATTAGAGGATATGCTGTTCTCAGAGTTAGGAAAGACCTGGGTTCAAATTCTGCATCTAACATTTCCTAAAAATTTGACCCTATGCAAGACATAACATTTCCCGATCTCAGTTCCTTCATCTTTAAAGTTGGGATGATAACACTTGTATGACTTAACTATAAATTGTATATAGCAAGGAAGGTATACTCTTAGTGGAAAGTATGAGGATCTAATAGATAACCCATCAATATGCATTTGTTAAACTCCAGGTTCTATTCTAGGAACTGGGGATACTAGGACAAAAATAAAATAATCCTTGCCCTCAAGAAGCTTATATTCTGTCAGGAAAAACAATGTGAATATACATTAATCAACTAACAAGCACTACTCTATTCCAGGCCCTATGTTAGGCCAAATGAGGAAGATAATAAGTGTACTGTTGTAATGATAATATAAATGGGAAGAACTTTCCCATCCATTAATAGGCCCATGTGACCTGCTTAAATCACATGGAAGCCTAAGTCACATGAATTTGAGTTACATGAAGCCTGTGATGGGAGAAACTTGCTGAACAGGTGGAATAGGAAGGGTGGAGCAGAGCCCAGAGGAAGTTAGTCAGAGTAGTTAGAGCTAAGAGAGAGAGAGCAAACAGGCTGCCAGCTGTGTTTGTTTGTGGGAAGGCCCCAGCAGGGGGAAGGCTTGGGGACAGTAGTACCCTCTGCATTGTTATTGTGTATAGATTTCTTTGTTACTATGATATATTTGTCTTTCTGGTGTTGGGATTTGGCATTCTGGTGTTTGAATAAATGTTTTGGTTCTGTCTTCCACGTGGAGAGTCTGTTATATCTTGCATTTCAGAATTACACCAGCATATTCACAGCTGCTATAGGTGCCGTGTTTGTGTTGTAAAGGCAGCATAAGTATAAAATGAATCATTATGAACAAATATCAAGAAATTAAACATGGAATAATTTGGGAGAGAGTCCCGTAGTGTTTGGAAGGATCAGGAAAAGCTTCCTATGCAGAAAATGCATTTTAAAGAAACAGATGAACTCTTATGAACCAGAGGGAAGATATATGAGATGGATATTTCAAAGGTACAGAGGGATGAGAAATGGAATATTTTACATTAAGGACAGAGATGTCTGTTCGTACTTAATGTATGTATCTCCATTGTCCCTTGCATGATTCTCATTTTTAATTCTTTTGAGAATGTAGTATACTATGACTCACGGCCATTCAATAACAGAGAATTGGAATAAAAGATGATACTAGGCAAGTCTCAGCAAAAATGATGGACTGATCTTGTGTTACTGGTGTGGGATAACAAGTGTGTAGCACCACATGGTATCTTTGTGATGCCTGGAAAAAGAAAGGAAGGTCTTTAAATACTTTGGGTAGACCTTCTGTGGCTATTTTATGCAAAGAGAAATAGTCACATAGGATGGACAGGGATAGATGGGTTATAATCTTTATGATTTGAAAGGAATACCTAATTTTTAGATTTTCTTTTACTTATCCTTTTAATTTATGGAATAAAACAAGCATTTCCACAATATAGTACAATAAAAAAGATGATTGCACATGAAAGTGCAATTCTATTATGAAAAATTTGCTATTCTTTTCAAATATACAGCAAAATGACTATGTAAATTTCTTTTTTTCCTTTTATTCTTCCCTCCCCACTCTGCCCTAGAGACAGCTATGATTAGACACAAATAATTAATTTAATTAATGATACTACACATTAATTTAATTAATGATACTACACTAATGATACATTTAATTGTGATACTACACAATAATTAATTTAATAATGATACAGAGATCCATTTGATCATTTGAATGTTTAAATATTTCTTTAATATTTATTAAAGATTAAGATTTTATATATAAATACATATAGATAAAATATAAAGATTAAAGATTTTGTTAAAATTAAATTCTTTAGGGCGGCTAGGTGGCGCAGTGAATAGAGCACCGGCCCTGGAGTCAGGAGGACCTGAGTTCAAATCCGGACTCAGACACTTAACACAAAAAAACTAGCCGTGTGACCTTGGGCAAGTCACTTAACCCCAATTGCCCTCCAAAAAGTAAAAAAAAAAAAATTTAAATTCTTTAATTTAAATAAAAATATTTAAATATTTTAAATATTTAAATATGTATTAGCTTCAGTTGCATGTTGACAAGAAATGTGAAAGATAAAAAAAAAAGACCTGGAAATAAATTCAGGAGGTCAATTCCAATAATAATAGCCTGTATTTTTGGCCTTGGGTCAAACCCTAAATATTATGTGACCTTGGGAAAGTGAGTTATCCTACCTGAATCTCAGTTTCTTAATCTACAAAATCTGGATAAAAGAATTTTGAGCTAAAGGAGATGTTAGAGATGACCTAATTGAAGCACCCTCATTTGACAGATGAGGCCCAGGGATGTTGTGACTTACTGAAAATTACATAGGTAATAAGTGGCAGACTCAAAATTAGAATCAATGTTTTGCAATGCCAAATTTGGGGTTATTTCTAACCCTAACAACTAATTCACAAACAAATTACCTCAAGACATGGCAAAGATCAAGAAAAGATTATGTCTGTAAAACAAAACCTCTGAGAATTGTAAAGTATCATAACCATACAAGCTCTTATCAGAATGGTCAAATTTCTCATCTCAAAGAAAACTTAGTTAAGATCAATTAAATTCCAGATTTAATAATGAAAAAGTAATTTGCCTTTCTTGGGTTAAATCATAGAAAAGTGTGTCAGCAAACTTCTCATATTAAGATGCCTAATATTTGGGTAGTGATGAGTTAGAAACAGAAATAAAGTTACCAAAAAAAAAAAAAAGAACCCAACAAAGACGTCTTTTTTTCCCCAAACAACAAATAAGTGAGGAACTAATTAAAATTACAGGCATTCCCTTTGCTCCCCAGGGTTAACACAAACAGAGAAAAATAGATAAAGCACATGGTGAGGAAGAAGACTAGGAATAAAGTCTGTTTATGAAACATACCCCAGACGGTAAATTATTTTGGTAAAGAGATTAGAAATAAACACGTAGAGTCTTCAGCACTTCAGTTTGGTTAAATAAACACAGGGATAAATCCCAGTTGTGGTGTTAAACATCCTTACACCCACACCACTCAAAGACTGCTGCTATGCTGTTTTAGCAATGGCATAAACAGATCTTGCTGCACATTTTTTAGCAGGTAAGCCCACTCAGATGTCTGTCTTTCTTAGCATTTGTAAACAGACTGACACCTCCATTAAAGATAGTATGCAACAGCACATATATACATTTTTAATGACAATGCATTTATATTTTCATTCAGGAAATCTCTTCTTTTCACTCTCGGGGCTAGATTAAAATTTTAGCAACTTTTCTTCAGTCATAACAAAGCTGTTTCTATAAATTTAGAGCACATTTAAGGGAAACAGGCTATTCAGTTATATCCAGCTCAAGTTAGGTTTTGGGCTACCATATGCCCCTTCATTTTCATACTATTTTGTGTTATGCTAGAAAGTAAACCAGAGAATGGAGGTTCCCAACTGAGAGCTGCCTTCTGACCTCAAAATGAAAGGTCATTAAAACAGATGGTGTAAGGATGGCTGAGGAGAATCTACTTCATGATCCAGAGTGACAAGAGATAGAAGTCTGAGTGTTGTTTACAGTAATCAAATAGCCTTAAAAAGGTGACACTGACTAAGATTTAAAAAAGATTCGCAAAGTTAAATAAAACTAAATAAAACTAAAATAAAAAGTCCATTTAAAAAATCCACACCCCACTCGAAGCCATTCCCTCACTCAAGTTAGAAGGTCTATAAAAGATGACCTAGTTCACCCCTCTTGTTTTACAAATGTTAGGAAGTATTCCTGGAAGAAACATGGTCTGGAGTGTTATCCCTCAACATAAACCAAAATGAGCTTTTATATACATGGGTGGTAACAGCTGTGCTGATAAACAGGAAAGCACCAATGTGTATGCTCTAAAAGGAACCAACAAGCAGTAGGAGTCAGGTATATTTATGCCAAATGACCTGTAGCTAGATTTGAATGTTTCTTCCCACTTTACCTCATTTTAAAAAATGATTTTAAAGGGTATCTGTTTTTTTTTTGAAAACTCAGAAGAAAGACAATGGCTTGTAATTTATACTTTATTTACAGTACTGATAAACTAAAAAAAAATCTGAGTCTCTTAAATTTGTACTGAAGTTCCAAGATTTGAGATATACTACACTTATCAATACTATAATAAGAATCTGTATTCTGACAGCTATTCAATAAAATTTTTATTGTCAAATGAGAAAACATATGTAAAATTCTTTGGAAAACCTTAAAATGCTATATTTAAACAAACATCATATAACAGTATTAGTAAACAACTCATTTTATACAATAGATACCATCTCGAACAGTCATATATCAAATGTAACCCAGAATCCTAAGGTAAACACTTTCAAGGAGTCCTAAACTGAATGCTTAAATGAGGCACATTTCTTTAATGGTAATAATTACTCCAATCATCAGTTTTGCAAATGTGGACTTTTTACATTAGGTTTTCTTAAAGCCAGGCACATAGCTATCCAATTTGTTTTGATACAGCATCTGGGGACACCATAACTATTTACAGTCATTACGTACTATTGTCTTATGCTCTGTTATTATGCTATGGTAATTTCCTACATGAGAATTTTCATGTCAGCAAAACTTTGTTCTTACATTCCATTCAATTTTACAAATATGTGCCAAGCACATTGCATTGACTCAAGTAGGAGGTACAGAACTGTGAGTGGGGAGAGAGGGTGAACAACTGTTTTAGTAGCTTTTCATTCACTGAACCATTTGAGATAATGTAGCACAGCAGAAAAAGCCATGAATTTGGAGTCCAAAGACTTGAGTTCAAATCCCAGATCTGAAATTTGATACTAAAACCTTGTAAAAAATCAGATCTTTGGGCCTCAGTTTCTTAATTTCAAAAATGAGTGAGTTGGACTAGGTAGCTTCTTGGCTTTTTTCCTAACCTAAATATGTGCTCCATTTCTTCTTGTCTTGTTCTTCATAAACTGATCTTTCTTTGGGATTTTCTGTCAACTTTATACTATGACAGAATAAAATCTGGGGTTCCATTATGTTTTTTAATATTGAATGTCAACCTTAACTACATTCTTTAAGGGTATATGGATAGAGGATACTGTAATATCCTAAGTTCTCCACCAGAGGTGACTCACTTAGTTTGGGGTGAAGAGTAGGGGAAGCTTCCTAATACATTGAAACAGAACCATGTTGTAGTCCTAATGGATGCGATATTCAAAGTGAATTGAAGATGTCTGACCAAGAAAACATTGAATTTGAGTATATATTTATAAGGGGTAAAAGCTTTCTTCAGAACAACATTATTTAAAAGACAGAAATGAGGAAATAAATAAATCTAGTTTTCTAGGAATGTTAAAAAAAGACAAATCAGTCTTCAAAATGTTGCTCAGATCTATGCAAGGTTTATGGGAAGGTATAGATGATACAGGATAAGATGCCATAGGTAAGTTGCAATCTACACCACTGGAATGAACACCTACATTGATTAAACCATGGAGTTGCTTAAGTATTCAATCAGACTCAGAGGGAACATTAAAACTATTTTGGTCCAAAGTGCCTATTTTACATATATGAACACTAAGGTACAAAAAGAGTAAATGATTTGACCAAGGCTGCTAGAAATCATATGGTACCAGAGCTGAGAATTTAAACCCAACATCTATGATTCCAAATCTAGTGATTTTCTTCTCTATGCTATACTTTCTATCTAAAAAAGTTCATAACCCATCCTTTGGGAGTTAGGGCCAAGGGTGCCTTCCTCCCTTACTTTAACTTCGTTCTTCCTCTTTCCCCAAAGCTGCTCAGTCTCTATTTGGGTCTACCTGTTGATAAAACCTAAAGACTCTGGGCCTTGACATCAACCCTGCCTTAGTATTTCTGGACATTTCCGCCTGCTCTGCTGCTGAAATTTGTATGTTGTTGTATTTCTCAAGAACAAGGACAATGTATTTTTTTCCATTTATGTCCACAATGCTTTGCACAGTATTTGATATAGAGTGCTTATTAAGTACTTTTTCATTCATTTACTCATTCAGTCCTTCATTCATTCATTCATATTTCAAAGACCACTATGCACTGGACCACTGGAGAAAGAATTCTTCAACTTTGCATTTAGCAGACTTACACAAAGCTCTCTGAAAATTGTTCATATTTCTTTATAATTGCTTTAATTTTTCAAGTCACAAACAAGTGATTAGTCTTGTTTTTTTTAGTAATATTCTGATGACTTAGTTATATTTCCTTCAGTGGTTTCAGAACCAGCTCCTCTTCACAAGGATAGTAAAATGGACAAAGGATTGGACTGACAGTACAGACTTAGGGTCTGGATCTGGCTCTGCCACTAATTGATTACCCAGGTGATAAATGAGCAAATCTCCTAACTTTGTTGTACCTCAGTTTCCTCCTATGTAAAAGGAGAATTGGAACAGATAAATTCTAAGGGCCATTCTAGCTTCAGAATTCTGGTTTAAAATAGTCATTGTGGCAGACAGTAATTGAGGGGTAAGCTTTGTGGAGACAAAGTATGTATATAGACTAATGGACATTGCTGCCAGTAGACTTGGCTTTTTTTTTTTCATTTTGAATAGGACCAGTGATATCATGCGTGATGTTTTGACTTGCATGCAACTTGGATTTATGTGAGGCAGAGTTGTACAAAGTCATCCGTTTCACTCTCTTTTCCCGAGTTACTGGAGTCTGGTGGGAAGACAAAAGTCAGAATGACTGGCAATGGCTTGGGAAGCAGGGGGTGATCTTGGCATCTTCAATGTCTGATCAGTCTCTAAGTGCTCCATGGTTCATGTTTCAGGCACCTTCATGGCCACTGGAACAAATTGTTCTCATCTGCCCATTCCATGAGGGAAGTGTTCACATGCATGGTGCAGACACCCCTCTAAGTCACCAATGGTTCTGTGGTCCATTGGTTACCCTAAAGCTGGTTTATCCTATCTGCTGAGATTGTTTACTGAGGTGTGGTTGCTGTGCATGCATTAGGTTCTTTGAACTACATGTGAAAGTTGGGTGAAAGGTTGACATCAAATGTGGATAAGCAGCCCTGAAAAAGGGATTAGCAAGCCCTCACAGTCAAAGTGCTAGCCCTCCTTGAATACCTATATAGAGATCATAATTTGGAAAGCTTAAGTATGTCTGCTCTTCCTAGTCATAATTGGCTTTTGACCATGAAGAGGTTTCCATTGACCCAGTTATTTGAATTTTAACAGTAAAAAGTCACATAATATACAACGGTACACTAATGAGGCCTCAACCTAGTTGTAGGTCCATATCTGGCTTTGCCTCATTACTAGCAACATATTTAAGAAACTGCATCTGTAAACATTTTGTTATACAGATCTCTTACACCAAATGCAAAAGAGCAGAGTGTATTGCAACCTTGTTCACATCTTGTAATTCAAATGAAAAATAAGTACAAATTACGATAACATTGTATGCTAATGAGCAAAGAGAGAAGAGTTTTCAGTCCCTTAGGTCCTTAATGAATCTTGGATTCTGTAAATACATTCATGTGAAATGATCCTGTCATTACAGGTTATCCTAGCATCTGAAGCTGAAAGGGACCTTTAAAATCATCTGGTTCAAGCTTCTCATTTTTTTTGGATTAGGAAACGGAAGCCTCAAATGGTCTCAGTCAAAAGTTCATTTACTTGCTCTTTATTTTAGGTTTTATCTTCAAAATTATTTGAAAAATACAATACAAAGCAGAGCACAAAATCACAAAGTGCCTTTTCTAAATATATACAGAACATCCAGGTTAGAAGAGATGTTAGAGATAGATAGTCATCTTCCTACATTCTATTTTATTGATACTCAGGTAAAGTTATCTATGGCTCTACAGCAGAATGTAAGTTCTTTGAGAGCAGGTACTGTTTATTTTTATTTCTGTATCCCTAGATACATAGTAGGCACACAGTAAGTGTTTGTTCAATTGAGCTGGGTTGAAGGGCAAACCTAAGAGTTAAGCCAGAGTCTTTGGTTTCCAAAACTTGTTCTCTGACCATTCATGTGTCATGTTCTTCCTCAGAAAGTATATTTATATTGTAAATCATTGGCTCATCCCAAGGAATGGGGGGAAAAAAAGGAAAAAATCCCTCTAATGCCATGGTTACCAAAAAGAAAAAAAATCATCTATTTTTTTTCAGATAGGAAGAAGAAGGTAAGGTGAGGAGTGTTAATGAAGAGGAGAAGTTGCATTAACCAAAGCCACAGCTTGCTATACACCCTGACACCAGCAAGGACAATAAGGCATTCTGTAAGCACTGAACATTTCCAAGTAGTCATACCAAACAACGACAGAGATAAAAATCTGGAAAATCTCACAAGGCCATGTAAAGTGGACAGCAAACTCAGAGAAGCTTCATTGTGAAAATTGTCTCAGCTATACTAATAAGAAGATGGGTTCTGAGGTATCAGTGCCAAATCAGAAAGTGGGTCACAGAGTAAACTATCTCCTGGAAACATCAATCAGCTCAATGGCTGGTCATCTTAGATAAATCCCCACTAAAATATTGGGTAGCATAAAAATGAGGACCAGAAACAAAATAGGAAATACTAGACAACATATGAATAAAATCACAGTGTATTTTCTTCTGGAATACAGGACATGATAATTGTCATCTTACCTCAGTTACGATATAATAGAACTAGAAAATGTCTCAGGAAGGGCAGCTAAAATCATTGAAAGGTTGAAAGGGCTTCCATATGATGATAACTTAAACTTGGGACTTAAGTTTTTAAGAAACAATTTGAGAGAGGAGATTAATGAATTCTTTGAAATCAAGAGTAGTCTGTATGATAGCCATGTCGGCGTTTTATTTTATTTTAACTTGGTGTTCCTCTAAATCCTCAACACTAGTAATTTAAAAGAGACAAATCTAGTGCAAACAAAAGGAAATTCTATTCTATAAACTAGGTTGTATACTTACATTTCAAAGGTAAAGGTTACAGATGGAGAAAGGGAAAGATGAGGAAGGAAGAGAATGTAGAAAGGGACAAAATGAGACAGAGAGAATAGAAAAGGAGAGCAGATGGAAGGGATAGAGGGGGAGGAGTAGAGAGAGGAAGAGAAGGAGAAAGGGGGAGGGAGGGAGGGAGAGGGAAGGAATAG
>CM053600.1:94269590-94283152 GCA_028646575.1 Pseudocheirus occidentalis
ATATACCTGGTAAAACTGTTATAGCTAATAATACAAATTTGTGATCCTCAAATTTCTTTTAAATGAGGTTGACTCACAATGCAATTTCAAGTATTCATTGGAGAGTTTTCATTTCCATGAATGTTTCATGCTGGCAAGAATAAAATTCCTTTGGTTAGAATAATTTTCCAAACCCTTCCATTTTCCATATAGGTATGTAATTGCCACAAATATCAGTAGAAATTGAAGTCTATGTCAGTCATTTTTAGGAAAACTGCTGGAATTTAGGGAAGGACTTATAAGTCACATTCTCTAGTGGCAGTGTCTCTGTGGAAAGCAGGTAACAATGAGCCATGTGGTTTATAGACTTTTTATTTAAATATGTAATTGTGAGCATATGGAACAAAACAGAAAATATTAGGATAAGGTTTTCTTTTTCAGTGAACAGATTTTCTTTTCTTTAGGAAATAAAGATTTTTGAGCAAACCATATGGGCAAGACTTTCTTGTACTTCCAGAAGAAAGTATGCCACAAAGATGAGAGGAATTCCCCAAATGGCAGCTTAGAAATTACCTTTTGCGACATGAATTCTTGAACAAAAACAGCCCCTATGTTGCATTTCATGTGAAGAAGAGAAGGCAGTCGTTATTGCTTTTCTAAAATGATAAATACATGTTTTTCTCTAAAGGTTATTTAACTCTTTCCATAATTTTATTATAAATGGCTCAATAAAAAGCACCAATAAGTCACCAGCTATATTAAGAGGACATCTCATTTATGAATAATGTAGTACATTTGTAAAACTAATGGGCATGTTTATGAGCATATAGAATTCTTTGGGATAAATGAGTCATATTAAACTTACAAAACTGAAGTGTTCAGCATTAAGGGACCAGTTTCTACTGGGACAACTAAATTCTAGGGCAGTTTCCAAAACTATGGAGATGTAGGAGAAATGTAAAGGACTCGCTTGGGAAGAACTACGTCTAGAAAAGTGTCATAGTGCCTAGGACGATGCCTGCCACATTACAGGTTCAGAGACACAGATCTGGAAGGGACTTCAGAAGCCCTCTATTGCATTGACCTTGAGTAACAGATGAGGAGCTAAAGGCTGGGCTGGGTGGAAGGAAACTATATGACTTGTCCAAGGTCACAGAGATAGAAAGAAGCAGATTCGGGATTTGAACCCTGGACCTCCAACTCCAAATACAGTATTCTTTCCATTGTACCATAAACCCATCTCCTGTTTAATATATACTAGCTAAAATGAATTGAATTAACTAGTGGGAATACTAACCAGTGTAATATAATAGAGAAGAATAATACCTGACCAGGAGTGAGCAGTCTTGGGTTCCACTTGGGTTCAGGTTCTAGTGAGATGTGTGAATTTGGACAATTCCTTTAGCAACTCTAGTCTTCATTTTTCCCACATTTGCAAAAAAGGATTTGAGAGGAAGGCAGCACACTGAGCACTGAACTGAGTTATTGGATTGAGACCTTTTAGGGATCTTAGAGATGATCTAATTTTATTTCCTCATTTAATTATTCAGGGAAAAGAGACTGCAGGTGTTAAATGACTTTTCCACAGCTACACGATTACTAAATACTAGAGTCAGAATGTGAACTCTGGTTTCCTAATTCTAAGATCTTGTTGCCTGGAGACCTTGATCCCTTCTAAAATAAACTTTTTAAAAATCCCAACAAACTAACTGTGTGTTATTGAGCAGGTCATTTACTATTCTCTTTGATCCTTGGTTTCTTCATCTGTAAAGTGAGAAAAGTTGGGTTATAGTGAGATTTAAAGCCTCTGTCACCATGGCAGAGTTTTCAGCAGTGGCCATGGACTTCACCTCTTCCCACTCCAATATTTCTTGAATTTTCTTTGCTCTTTGATTCTCAAAGTAATTTCACATGGTCTGTCCCCTGCAGGGATGCTGGATGAGGTGAATGGAAAGGTATGTGAGTGTTTTTATGGCCTCAAAAGACTCAGATGGAGGTGCTGACCATAAAGAAGAACAGATCATGAGTTCCTAGTCAGGAAAGAGCTCAATGGAATTTCATCACCCAAACTTAGCTAAGAGAATAGAGGACTACTGGTAAAGGTTTGCTTAACTGTCTGAGCTGGCTGCAGTAACAAAAGAACTAGGTAGCTGGCCAGAACTGCCTTGCTCCTAAGACCTTTTTGCATATTGCTGAGGCAGCATTGTATGAGTAACAGTGGAAAGTGAATACCAACTGTGGTGGCAGAGTTGGTGGTAAGGGCAGTGCAAGAGAACAACTGAACCTTTAGACCTCAACAAAAGTGGAAGACCTCATGACACCATCTGTGCATGACTCAAAGACAGTAATGTTCTGTGGAACTAGAAAACCTTAAGGCAGCAGAGTGATGGGGCAACAAGAGGGAAAGAGACTGGTATACCAGGGAAGGCCCACACAAGGATTGGGAACCAAAGAGTTATGAAGTACAGAATTTCAATGAATGAGGAGGAGTGAACTTCATAGAAGGAGTTGACCTTCAAGGATACTGAGTCATATGGGTTACAGAGATGCAGGAGTGGGTGGGGGGGAATAGGGGGAATGATGATCCTGTATGATTTCCTAGCAATGCTGAGTCATTTCCTAGCTTGGCAAGGGCTCAACTCCAGGGTATTGCTACAAATTTGCAGAGGTCCTTGGGAAGAAGTTACAGTCACCAAATGGAAAAAATTTCCTACCTGCCTATGGATTCAAGTATGATCCCTTTCTTGAGTCTTTTCCTTGAGTCTTAATAATCTTGTTCTATATTTCATATGTTATCTTGATTCTTGCAAGGGCTTTGAGAGCTAGAGATTAGTCAAATTGTGATGTTCCTAGGGGAAATTCTGGTCAAAGGCATATTACAAAGCCTCCAAGTTATAAACTTGGCTCTTTGTTGAGTTTAGAACTATTTTTTTTTTTACAGCCATATTGAACCTTGGTTAGAGGTGGATGAGCGTTGAGGCTCTTCCCTGTTTTAACAATCTACAGATACTGACATTCAAAAATGTTGACCAGCATTCAACTATTTCTAATTTCCCATTGTGTCAAGGAAAAAAACCTAGGTTGTTTTCAGACATATTGGGAGCTGGATGAATTTAACAACTTCTTTAGTGTGTGTGGGGAGCTTTGCCAGCTACGTCACTGTTACTAATTGTGTAGCATATACTTTGGAATTTTCTACAGGAATGTGGTTTTCAGCTGATGATGAATGGCCTAATAACTAGTTTCTTACTGTGGCTCTCTGAAGAAAAGATTGCTTTTGTATCTTAATTATGCATACCTGGCTTTGCTAGTTGGTCTAGGACCTAGGATGGAGAATATTATTTCAAATCTGGCGGTGTCTAGTGTTTCTGCTTCTTCTGGAAGTTCGGCTTTTAGGTTGGAAAAAAAAAGTTTCTGCATTTCATTTCCATGAAAATCAAATGCTTTTTGTCTCAGTAACTCCCATTTATGTAACCCTTTAAGATTTACAATATATCTGTGAGGTGGACAATTGTTACTAATTATTTTGTTTTATATATAAGAAAACAAAAAACTGATATTCTCATAGTTTTATAAGTAAATGTGTTACCCTGTGGAGATGCAAAATATTATGTGTATAATTTTAGACAATCTGTATGCATATTTTCCCCTTTCCTAATTAGGCAGCAATGTGGTACAGTGAACTGAGCACTGGATCTGGATTCAGGAAAATCAAAGTTCCTAGTTGTGAGACCCTGGGCAAGTCACTTAACCTCTATTTATCTTAGCTTCCTCAACTGTAAAAGAGGGATAATAATAGCACCCCACTTTACAGATTGTTGTGAAGATTAGATGAGATAATATTTATCATAGAAAAAAAGCTTCTTTAAGCCTCAAATAAGGCCAAAAATATCTGGAGTTTTTTTTAATGATTTTTCCTTGCATTACCTTGCATTGTTTTGTAGGACAGGGAGAGAAAAGACAAATTATATCTAACATTACGAAGAACTCTGAAATTCTTAAAGTATGAATAGAAACAGTATTCAAATTAACACAGAATGAAGAATGATGGGGTGGCTAGGTGGTGCAGTGAGTACAGCACCAGCCCTGGATTCAAGAGGACCTGAGTTCAAATCTGGTCTGAGACACTTAGCACTTGATAGCTGTGTGACCTTGGGTAAGTTGCTTAACCCCAATTGCCCTGCCCTCCCCGCTCCAAAAAGCAAAAAAAAAAAAAAAAAAAAAAAAAAAAAGCCGAATGAGACACTGAAGAGGCATGTTCCTACCTTTCTACATTATTCTTAAGACTTTGATTTCCCGAGCTGGTTTTCAAATCACTTAGATTTCCATCATTGTGACCATGGAATATTAGAGCATATCAGGTCATCCTTTGCTTATCTACATATATGCAAATGGACATACCCTTCCCTTCATTTGTGTTGCCATGCACGAAGATGAACACTATGATGAGAAATAGAATAAAACATGTTTTTGGACTGATAACATCTGTAATGATCTCTAAAAGAATTCTGAAATAGACACTAAGACAAAACAGAATGGAAGTACCAGGAAATCTTTAATGGCTGTACGGTATGTGTGTGTGTGTGTGTGTGTGTGTGTGTGTGTTTTGGGGGTATTCCAGTGGGCATATCCCTAATTTTGGATATGCTGCTTCCTATTCATAAAAGTCTGGAATTCCAACAGCAACTCCCAGACATTGGCTTACCACTCCTGGAAATATATTCATGGGAAGGGCTGCAGCAGCTGAATATCAGGCCACAGGATGTGTAATAAAAACTTTGCCATTTTTCAACATCTGATAAAGTGATGACTAGCTAATGAGAGAAACAAATTGAACTTGGAATCTCAGAGCTGGAAGGGCTCATCCAACCCATGTTAAAAAGGAACTTCCCCAACAACATTCTTTCAAATGGTCACCCAGCTTTGAACTGGTCTGCTCATAACAAGACACCTCATGATAGTATAGTGTGGTGGAAAGAACCACGGATATGCATTTAAAAGGTCTTAGTTCAAGTCTTGGGTCTTCTCCTTATTATCTCTCTGGTTTGGGGCAAGTCAAACCTCCATAAGCCTCAAATTTTTAATCTATAAAATCTCTAAGGGCAATTAAAACATACCTAATCCTTCCAAATGACAGGTTTTCTGATACTTGAAGAAAGCCATTATATCTGTTCTGATTTCAGTGTTTTAATGGGAGCAGTTTAACAGTCTTCCTTTCTTAGATAATTATGTGGCACATTGCCAAGAGTGCTCCATTTGAAGTCTCAGGATCTGGGTTTGAATCCTGACTCTGACATTTACTAACTGTGTGACTTTGGCAAAATTGTTCAGCCTCAGCTTCCTTATATCTTCAAAATGAGGAGGCTGGGTTAGGAACATTTTAAGATTCCTACCAACTCTGAATCTAGGATGCTATGATCCTGTGACTAGCTCTAAACCTCTGATTACATATGTATGTATGTATATATTCACACATATGTGAACTACTCACAAGTCATTGTTTTTCCTTAGTTCATTAAGAAGACCATGACATCAGGAAGGCTATGACTTGCAAGTAAATGGGATTTAAATGAGGGTATAAAATCATCAGACTCACTTTATCCCCTGGAACCATCTGGATTCAGTGGCAAGATATATATGTATTACAGTTTAAAGGGTGGACCTTAGCCATCATATAATCAGGATTGTGAAAGAAATTCTGAACTAATGGAATAAAAAAACATTTATTAAAAGCTGACTATTTTCTGAACATTGTACTAAATACTTAGAATACAAAGAGAAAATCAATAAAGTCTTTGCTCTCAGAGTAGAAGAGATTAGGACAGGTAGAACAGGAAAGCCGGTTGGCTGAGCTGATGGCACAGGGCAGCAACTCCAGAAATAGCTATCGGTAACAAAATATATACTTCACTGTGAGGAGTTGAGGATGCTTTTTCTTCTTTTAATTACCACTGTCACTAATTGAGCTATCAACCAGCACTGCAATAGAGGAAAGCCATAGAGGGATAGCTTATCTGATGTTAACTGATAGCTCCACCACCCAGTTACAAGGAATCCCAGAAAGCCAGCGGACCATTTTGCTTCTGAAGATAAAGCTCATGACATGGTCCTGGAAGGAATATGAGGATTCAAATGATCATTTGCTGCTGAAGAAGTAATATAGCAGCAGTCAGCTCAACCAAACCATTAAAGAGTTGCTTAGTATCTCCACTGAACTGCACCTTTAAAATACCATAAATTAAAAATAAAATAAATATAAAGTGTGTGCAAGGGAGGAGGGGGTTAGAGGAGAAAGAGGATGTAGGGCCTTCCAAATGGGGCCTAGCCATCTGCAAATGAGGTGTTTGTTCCAAATGCTTCATTGTGAATATGCCTTGGAATCATAGGACCTAAAACTGCATAGTCCAACCCCATCATTTTGCACATAAGGAACCTGAGCCCTCAGGGAAGATACTTTGAGAGGCTCAATATCATAGAGGCAAACAGCAGAGTTGGTTTTGGGGAATCAGATATCCCAGAACATGCCCTTGGGGAATGGTCACTAATCAACCCCTGATCTTCTTGACTCCTGGAAGAGACAAAGTTCCCATTACTTCATCTTATTTATGGCCCTGTGGCATTCTATCCAAGGCTTTTAATCTGTGTGATTGTAATCCATGTTCTCCCATGATTCCTCCATGGTGGGGGTGGGGGGTGAAAGAAGGGAGGGTCTACTCAATATGTGAGAGGTCTTCCACGAATTTTTGTTGTTGTTATTTCTCCGTTGTTTCAGTCGTGACTGATTTTTCATAACTCCAACTGGGGTTTTCTAGGCAAAGATACTGGAGTGGTTTGCCATGTCCTTCTCTAGCTTATTTTACAGATGAGAAAATTGAGGCAAACAAAGTTAAGTGACTTGCTCAGGGTCACAGAGCTAATAATTATCTGAAGCCAGATTTGAACTCTGGAAGATGACTCTTCCTGACTTCAAGCCCAGTACTTTATCCACTGTACCATCTAGCTGCTCTTCTATGCATTTTAACATTATACATATACTTGGGAAAAAGCCAATAAGAGTGCTTTCCCATGATGTACTGGGAAACTGGGCCCACATTTTATACCTAATTACAGGTATCAGACAGCTTTTGAACTGAGATTCTATTATACCTGATTTTTGCTACATCACCTACCCAGTTCTTTTCTAATCATACATCTCCTGGATAATAAATTTTATGGAACTCTTGCATTGGAGCTTAAAACATAGAATGTTATAGCTGTAAATGACCTTGGGATTCCTGTAGTCCACCTTATTCATTTTACAGATGAGGAAATTAATGCTCAGAAAGGATTAATAACATGCCCTGAATCAGATAGGTAATGGAGATCTGGGTCTAGAATTTAAGTCACCTGTCCTTGATGAGTACTCTTTCCATGGTGCCTCAGTCAGTTTATAACTTTTAAGAGTTATCAGTCCTTGAGTGAGAGTGATTTTATCAGCAGAAAATTAAATAAGATACACTACCATCTGCTTTGTTGCTACATCCTAGGAACCATGAGATCTTTCCATCTGACTTGCAGTTGAAATCTTCTGCATAAGAAAGACAGCCTTACTTTTCTATTCATATCTCCTGCAGTTAGCATAGTACTTTGCACATAGTAAGCACTTAATAAATGTTTTATTCATTCAAGCCTGAATGTGATAGCTGCTAACTCAAGGCAGAGCCATCTTTAGGATGCTATCTATATTGAAACTGCATTGTGGATTTAACTATGCACAAGTCTTACATGTTTTTTCTTTAAGTCAGAAAATTCTCAATTAGACTAACCTGGATATAACTCTGCTCTGGTTTCTCCACGGAGTAGCTAGCTAGGCTTCTTCCTAGTCTATTCTATCTTGAAATATCATTGAAATGGATGTTCTCATCAATCACTTTAATCTCTTCCTTTTCTGTCTTTCTTAGGGTTGCTTTACAATATTGACGCTATAAAATGGCTATGGGGTTTCTGCTAGAGGCCTTCTTCCAAATCCTCCTGACTTTCACTACCATTAATAGAAGATTCTCGTCCCACTCCCCAAGTTCTAAAGTTACTTTCCATCTAAAAATACCTTCCATCTACTCTGTATGTATCTTTTATGTCAGCTGCTTCTATACATGTTTTCTGCTGCACTGAAATGTAACATCCCTGCAATATGGACACGAATGTTGATGGTAACTAGAAAACTAAGGAGGTACCGATCAATTGGGGCAAGTGGCCAAACACATTACAGTATCGGAATGGGATGGAATGAAGAGGACAATTTCAGAGAAACTCGAGAAGATTTATATGAACTGATGTGAAATGAAATGAACAGAACCAGGAAGATAATTTACACTATAACAATCATATTGTAAAGACAAACAACCTTGAAGGCTCATGAACACTGACCAACATATTGACTAACCACAATTCCAGAAAATTCATGATGAAACATGCCACCAACCCTAAGTTAAAAGGTGATAAACTTAGAGTACAAACTGAGATATAGGCTTAATTTTGTTTTATTGGACACGGTCAATGTGAATGTTTATTTTGCATAATTATACGTGTCTGTACCAGGTTTTGGTTTCCCTGCCTTATCAATGGATGAGGAGGGAAGAGTTGGGAGAGAGAGAGAATGAAAAAAATAAAATTAATGAAGAGTAAAAGGCAAAAAGAAAAAGATAAGCTCTTCAAGGACAGGGACTACTCTTGCTTTTCTTTGTATGGACAATTTCCTTGTGTGGACAATTCCTAGTAAACACTTAATAACGTTTGTTGATTGATTATTATAAGGTCTTATGTCATGATTCAATAATAAGATTGTATATTTATGTAATACTAAAAGGTTTACAAAGTGCTTTACTTATGATAAGGTAAGTGATATAAACATTAAGGCTCCCATTTTCTAACTGCTGTAACTGAGACTCTAAGAAGGTAAGAGTGTTAGCCAGTCATACAATAGGTAGGTGGTAGAGTTGGGGCTCAAAACTCAGATCTTCTGACTTAAATACTGTGACTCTCTGTACTATTTGAACTTGAGATATTTTGATAATGACCTTAAGAAACCTAAGAAATTTTCTTATAATTTCAGTTGGAGAGAGAGCTCAAAATCTTTTACCAGAGCCCAGTATGTTACCATCAGTCCCACATTGATTATGTGAATCAACATTAAAACTAGAATAAGTATTTGCATTAGGCATTACAGAACTGCATTCACAAAATGTTCCCAGAATGTGGTTTATTAAATCTGTCACTTTAAATTATTTGTATTTTCGCCAGAATGAGTTAGCATTTTTATGTAAAGTGAAATTACTACTCACAGTCATAGAATAAAAATCTTTATTTTATTTTTTTTTGAATTTTTAAAGCCCCATTATAAATTGCTAGAGGTGAACTGCACAATAACGCCATAAAAATAAAACAGAAAACCTTTAAAGTTGCATTCCAGAAAATATATACTTATCACAGATCATAAATGCAGTCACAGATAATTTTAAACATATGGTAAGTTTCTTCTTAAGTACTTATATTTTAGGAACCATAATTGTGCTCTAAATCTTTTTCTAGTCACAGAATAACTTTGCCTTGAAAATTTGTGTAGGTAGGACTGCTACTTCTCTCTCTACAATATTTATGGGAATTAGATTGGCTTACAATTTGAAATTCATTAATTCTGGATATAATTTCCTATAACTAAGGAGTTTCATGTCTACTTATTCAACACAGTGGCGTTCCATTACATTAAACTATGAGCTGCAAACAATAAACAGATTATTTTGGGATCGTTTCTCAGTTCCTAAGTTATGGAAACAACACATGAAAGTATTGTTTATAGTCATGTATGTGAAATACTGCTTAGTATCCACAGCTCTAGGGTAATTTGACTAGAACTACATTAAACTCTTCTGTAATCCCAGTAGAGTTCTTAAAAAAGCATTAATCTATTTCAAGTCAGAGGACCTGGATTCAAATCTCATCTCTAACCTTGAGGAGTTACATAATTTTGAGAATTTTGCATAATTTTATTTGAGGACTCTGAACTAGTTTTTTCATTTGCTATCCAGGGATAATAATATTTGCAGTGCTATACTCACAGAGCTGTTTTGAGATGCTGTAGGCCCTTAATGAATGTTGAATGAAATTAAACTGAATTAAAAACTGATTTCACATTTTATTTTAAAAGGCAAAATTTTATCTATTATCTTAAAGGATCAAAAATTCAGTATACCATTGTACTTTCAATATATTTTAGAGTGTGGGGTGGCTAGGTGTTGCAGTGAATAGAGCACCAGCCCTATAGTCAGGAGGACCTGAGTTCAAATCCGGCCTCAGACACTTAACACAAAACCTAGCCGTGTGACCTTGGGAAACTCACTTAACCCCAACTGCCCTCCAAAAAAGCAACAATAACAAACAAAGATATTTCATAGTGCATTATTAACACTAACCTTACATTTATATATTGCCTTAAGATATACCAACCAGAATTTGTGAAGCAGTATTAGAGTATTTATGTAAGTTAAGATCTGAACCCAGAATAGGAAGACCTGAGTTCAAATTGAGATTCAGGCACTTTTTTAGCTATGTGATCCTAGGCAATTTACTTATTAACCTTTGCCTGCCTCAGTTTTCCCATCTGTAAAGCGGGAATAATTTTAGCAGCTGCCTCCTAGGATTGTTGTGAGGATGATTTAATATATGTAAAGCACTTTGCAAAACGTAAAACCCTGTGAAAATGCTAGTTGTTTGTTGTTGTTGTTTTTACCTTCACACAAAAAAATATCTCCTTCTTCTCTGTATTGATATTATTTTACTGGCAACTTTTGGGTAACAAGTAGTTTCAAATTGTGAGTTTTATGCTTGACTTTTTCACCATCTGATTACATAAATGTTACTTTTTAATCTCACCTTCCCTATTTGAAAATGAAAACAAACAGTTTTTTCTCTATTTCATTTTAACAACATGACTTATAACTCACATATACGGCTGTGAAGCACTTAGAAAATACAAGCACCGTGTGAATCCCAACTATATTGTTTAATACTATGAATATCATACAAGTTACAGGGTTTTTGAATTCTGAATTCAATTTTTGAATTGAAAAATTCAAATTTTTGTATTTATACAGGGCATGCCAAAAGTCTTAGTGCTGTTTTAAGTTTTTATAGTTTAAAGGTGCACAAAGATCTTTGGGATACTCCGTATTATGTGCCAAAAACTGGGATGCATAGTCTGATGATGGATAGTTGACCAATTTTCACTGAAATTAAATTTTCTTGAGTGGTAGCACGGTATGGTGTGCCTAGAAAATCAGGTAGATCTAGATTCAGTTTGTGTCTCTGACACATCCTGGCTGTGTCATCTTGGATAATTTAACCTCTCCATGGCCATGGCAACTCTCAAGACTAGATGTTCATTGGGTTTCATGACCTGGAAGCTTTCTATATCAATGAAACCAGAAGTCTGGAGCAAAAGGAAAAAAAAATTATTTTGTTTTCTGAAAATTAAGACTATTGCATAAAATCTAAGGTATATAAGATGTGTACTTAGAGATATCTAGTCTAACTTTTTTATTCTAGAGATGAGGAAACTGAGAGAGGTGAATTGATACTTTTTTTTTTTTTGGTGAGGCAATTGGAGTTAAGTGACTTGCCCAGGATCACACAGCTAGTAAGAGTAAAGTGTCTGGTTAGAGGCCAGATTTGAATTCAGGTCCTTCTGACTTCAGGGCCAGTGCTCTATCCACTGCACCACCTAGCCGCCCTGTGAACTGATACTTTTGAGAAATATTTTCTGAGGCTAATAGGGATAGGTGTTAAGACTTTTTGATAGATACAATTTTAAGGGGAAAAAAGATAAGAGAGAAAATTGGAACCCAATACAAAGAATTTTTTTCATTCACTCTCAAAAAAGCATGTAACTATAAGCACACTTTTTTCTGCCAAACCTAAATTGTAAGCTATAATATCAGTATTTATTCTGCCTTCTATGTAATCACTATTGTCAGTATCTTTGACACTTAAATTTCCTGAATTTATATTCAGCTTTAACCCCTAATTTATATGCTTTCCCACACATACCCTAGTTCTACTGGGGGAACTTAATTATAGGCTGAACAACTAATATAGGCCAAGGAATGTTTTACAAAAACAATGCTACTGAAATTGCTATGGAAATGAATTGCCAAAATAATGTTTGGCCTCTGGGACACGCCAAACCTAGTATACATTTTATGAAATGCTAAGAAAATGGAATGTAAAAGTATTATTCTGATGACTGAATTCAGATGCACTCATCCAGATGACTTGTGCTTGGTGAATTAGTAAATATAGCACATATTATATATGCATAATATAAATATATCATAATATAAATATATTTTTATTTATAGAAATACATAAATATAAAAATGTTATATTTATATCAGTGGTACATTAATAAATATAACAACTGTCACAAAGACCAAACACAGTTTAAGCTACTCAAAAGAAGAATATGATGATCTCCAAAAGGCAGTTATGCCTTACCATCTACACCATATCTAATTTTACCTGGTATTTACTTTGCATATATTTTGCATTTATATATGAGTCCCAGTTTCTCCAGCTACAATGTAAGCTCCTTGAGGGCAGGGACTTCCATTTTTGTCTTTTTATGACTAGACAAGTACAGTGCTTGATAAATGCTCATTTACTCATTGATTGAAGCTCACATAAGTGAACTGATTTTCCCAAGGTCATAGAGTTACATGATCCTGGAAGATTCAGTATTCTAAAATAAATCTTCTGACTCCAAGTCAGAAGCAGGAAAACTCTGTGAACTTCCCCACATAACCACCTCAAATACCTATAAAATATGACTCTAAACAAATTTTAGAGCTACAGAACCCACAAAGTGACAGAGAGAAACAAATCTCCTGCTGAAGGCAGCCTGGCAGGTCTACAGGAAGGTTTCATCTCAGTGTGCTGGGAGCCAAGCCCAATCCCAAATGAGTCTGTGGTTTTAGCCCCAGGGTAGCCCCAACTAGCAGCAGTTGGAGCAGACTTGGGGAGAGTGGATCACCAGCAGCTATGATGAGTTCCAGAATTATCAACCCATAAATGCCAAAGACAAAGTAAAAGGTCATAGTGGAACTCTGTCGGAACTGGGGAAGATGGAGAAGCCCGGCCCGACCCCTATCCACAGAACAAGAAGGTTGTAGAGGGATCAAGCAACCATTCAAGGGGGAAATTGCTCTTGCTTTAACCTGCTTGGATCTGGATTGCTGTCTTGGGTGGAGGTCCTATGGTGTATGACCAGCAGGCCAGAGCCTGTGGGGGCTGCAGAGAGGGCACTCAACTAATAGTTCCAGCATCTGTGAAAACCCCAGTAAATTGGGACAAAGCTCTCCTCTCTGGAAACAGAGTTCTACTGTGTCAAAGAGCTCAAAAGTCAAGCAATCAAGTGGCAACATGAGCAAGCAAAGGAAGCAAAGCAAGAACAGCAATGAAACCTTAGATTCCTTTTTGGGGGACAAAAAGGATCAAAGCATGGAACAGGAGGAAGACAACAAAGTCAGAACTCCTGCACCAAAAGCTTCCAA
>CM053600.1:94283652-94328336 GCA_028646575.1 Pseudocheirus occidentalis
AGGTACTCCTGACTCCAGGGCCGGTGCTCTATTCACTGTGCCACCTAGCTGCCCCGATAACATATCTTCTTTAATATCATTTGTATGATTCTGATGTTGAACCATTTGACAGTGCTGACTCCAGTAATGACACCTTTTTCTTTCCCTCCCCACCAAAAAAAAAAAAATCTTCAGTAGCTATGACTCTAAAGCCACAGAAGGGGCCACAGCTCATACAGAGGCAACTCTAGCTAACAGGCCACATTCTTTACAAAGGCTGGTCCTTTGGATAACAGCAAAGCTAAAAGTCAGGTTGGTGGTCCCCTTGAGGGCTCTACTTTCTCTGTTTGATTTAGGATTACCTGACCCTGTGGTGGCCACTGGGGAGTGGTTGGTGTTGGTTTTTTCAATGAGAGGAAAACCCAATCATAAAAGTCCAAATAAAATCTTTCTTGGCCATTTATTTTAATTCCTTTCTTACATAAAATAAAAATATCAGTTTAGATCTTTGGATCTGTGAATCTGAATTCACCAAATACCTATTGAATATTTATTTCTCGGAAATCTCAATTGTTTTGTTTCTACTAAAAAAAATAAATAAGATCTTAGAGCAATAAATTTTAAGACTATGTAATATATATATATATATATATATATATGCAGACAGAACACACACTGAGTTGTATGACTTTTGTCTATATTTTTTCTAGATCTAAATGAATCATGTTAAACAGAGAAACTTGAAAAAATGGAAACGGAAAAGATGAATACATGTAGCTAATAACACTATATTTTTCCCCTTTCCAGTGATTCTCAAGTAAACAAAATATATGAAGAACTATTTTAGGTGGAAGGACATTCTAATAAAAGAGTTATTACTAATAGGGGGAAACTTTAAGATTCAATATAGTGGAATAAGGTAAGAAACTAAAGGAAGTTTGAAAGGGTATTCTCTTCATCTGATCCCAACTTTCATACCCAATAAATTTTTGGAGAAGCTATTAATGCCTTAGAGTAGGCCTGCACAACATATGGCCCTCCAAAGCAGCCCTTGGGCGATATGCTGTGCAGGCATATTTTATATCCTCTACTTTTTTCCTGGGCTGCCCAAAATCCTTTCATGGGCTGCAAACGGTGCGTGGGTCATAAGCAGACCATGGGCTGAATATTGTACAGGCCTGCATTAAAGACAGAATTCCATGGCCGATAGAACACTACAAAGAAATGTCTGGGGGTGGCTAGGTGGCGCAGTGAGTAGAGCACCGGCCCTGGAGTCAGGACGACCTGAGTTCAAATCCGGCCTCAGACACTTGACACACTTACTAGCCATATGACTTTGGGCAGGTCACTTAACCCCAATTGCCCTCCAAAAAAAAAGCAAAAAAAAAAAAACTGTATAAAAAAAAAAGAAATGTCTGTTTTTTGGACAAAATGATCACATTCTGCTTGTTCTAGATTTTGTGACACAAAGACTTATAGAATGATTCCCATATTTAGAAGAAAGCTGATCTTATCTGAAGACATGATTGACATTGGTTTCATAAAGGTAAAATGTAATAAAGAAAAAAATGCTTTGGGAGGTGGCAAGGTGGTACAGTGAATAGAGCACCAGCCCTGGAGATAGGAGTACCTGAGTTCAAATACAGCACCAGACACTTAATACTTACTAGTCATGTGACCTTGGGCAAGTCACTTAACCCCAATTACCCTGCCCTCCAAAAAGCAAAGAAGAAAAAGAAAAAATGCTTTGGTTTAGAAATGTATACACACACATATACATATATACACATGCATATGCGTATGTACATATGTATAGGTATACATATATGTATATGTATACTGTGTATATAATTTATTGTGTGCTAGACACAAACTCTATGTACTCACATATACATATGATTAATACATATCAGATATGCACATATATTAGGTATATACACGTGTGTGTGTGTGTATATATATACATAAAATACACATTATATGTGTATATATACATATATACACACACCTATTATGTTTGGAAAATTGTTTTTATATACCAAAACAGGCAAAGATTGCCCTCCCACCTTTTTTTCCTCCAGTTCCTAAGAAGACTGTGTAAAAGAAAGTTTAAAAAACATCTTTTAAAGATACATTTCAATTGAAGTAACTCTAGCGTTTTTAGATCTAGGAAGAACCGTAGAAATCATTTAGTTCAATCCTTCATTAAACTGAGACACAGAGGGCTAACTTTGCTATGACTGCATAGCTAGTCAGTAGTGAACCTGGTATTCCTGCCTCTTAGTCCACTGTTCTTTCTGCTATGTCATCTTGAAATTATGATTAAAAGCAAAAGGAAAATTCCTGAGAACTGTATGTTGTTTGTCAGGTTTAACATGTATGTGACAAGAAGCCTAGCATAATGGGGAGAGAACTTCAGAGGCAGGCAGACAGTGGCACAAGCTCTGTCTATGATGCAGAGGAAGAACTTTGTGGCCAACTACCCTCTTGGTGCCCCAGCTAACTTCCCTATCTATATTGGGGAAAGGCAATTCCACACCAGGACTTCTGAATACCAATGAAATCACAAATACTAACTAAAAAACATCCACATAAACCTCATTTATGTGTGGGTGAGGTTTCTTTCTATTTTCCCAGGTCACAACTCTATTTTATAATCAAATGCCATGCAACTTTTATAATAGAAAATGCAGAATTCCACTATTAAAACAAATACCACTATGTTACCCAAGTGGGGTAACATTAATTCAGTATTATCCATTAACGGGGCTTTTGTTTTCACCAAACATTTGATTTCATTTGTGGAAGAAGTGCTCAGTGAAGAAATTCCTTTATTAATGCTGAGAGTGGCCTTTTCCCAATTTACTTAGGTCCTGAGGAAAGAGAGGTTGAATGATTCGGCCAGGGTCACACAACTAGTACATGCCACAGACAGAAATTAAGCCCAGATCTTCTCAGTTTAGAGTCAGGCTCTCTATTCACTATGTAATCCTGCCTCTCTATAGGAAGAGGAATGATATTTTAGAGGGGCCTTTATTTATCAAGTCAACTATTTCTATCAGTTAATACACATTCATTAAATGTCTACTTTGTTCAGGCACTGTTCTAGAGGATAAGAATCTGGAGGGCAGTTGTATTTTTTTAAGGGGGGGAAGGCAATTGGGGCTAAGTGACTTGCCCAGGGTCACACAGCTAAGAAAGTTTCCTTTTTTTTTTTTTTTTTTTTTTTTTTTTTTATTAATGTGAAACAAAGCATAAGGAAAGTTCTGAGCTTAAACAGGCCTGCCTAGCTGAGCTGGCATAAGTTAATCAGCACTGGGCTACCTAAAGGAACAAGGTGCATAAACAGCCAAGATCAACATCCTCTACTTTGAAATTTCCTTTAGAGTCATTTGTGAAAATTCTTCCAACTAAATCTTATGGTTCCAATTGATGTTAACTGTATTTAGAAATAGCCTTAGGGGTGGCTAGGTGGCGCAGTGAATAGAGCACTGGCTCTGCAGTCAGGAGTACCTGAGTTCAAATCTGGCCTCAGACACTTAACACAAAAAACTAGCCGTGTGACCTTGGGCAAGTCACTTAACCCCAACTGCCCTCCAAAAAAAAAAAAAGAAAGAAATAGCCTTAAGCAACTGTCCTGCCTTAACAAGAATGAAATTTTAGAGAAATTCATAGAATCCATCTATTATAACTTTTAAAAACCTCCAGTTTCTGTGCCTTTTCATTGGCTGTCCATGGGGGGACTTGCTTTCTTTCCCTCCCTTTGCCCTCTGAGACTACCTAGTTACCTTCAAGCCTCAGCTTAAAGCCCAGTTCTGCAGGAGGTCTTTCTCAAT
This sequence comes from Pseudocheirus occidentalis, assembly GCA_028646575.1. Lineage (NCBI taxonomy): Eukaryota > Metazoa > Chordata > Mammalia > Diprotodontia > Pseudocheiridae > Pseudocheirus > Pseudocheirus occidentalis. The sequence continues at coordinate 94,287,468 of CM053600.1, forward strand.
GATCCCCAGGTTCTAGTGCTGGGCCTTTCCCTATGATCATCTGTGAATGCTGTATGAATCTCATATTATCTAGTTATTTACATGCTTTTGCCTTTCTGTGTATCCCCAGTGCTGAGGGTCTACATGCCTGGAACATGTATACACACACACGTATACATGTGCATATATACATATACACACATGTGTGTATGTATACATATATAATGTATATATACACATGTGTGTATATATATATACACGCATACATGCATACATACACATATAGACACATATATAGAGATATATTGCTTAATAAATGCTTGTTAATTGACTAAAAAACCCATAAGGATCTGAAGACCTACTTATTTTCTTTCTTTTCTCCTGATCTTTCTTTGCAACTAAATAATGGCAGTAAAGGTCTTGAGGAGGAGAGCATGTCGATTCCTTTCATGGCAAGTAGACCCCGTATATCCATCCTGCTGTATTTGAAAAGATCTAGCTATCTATATTATCTGGGTAAGGGGGGAAATGAAAGTCTGAGAAAACAGGAGCTAATAAGTTATAGAAATTCCTGCTCCCATCAATTCCCATCTGGCTTTGGTATGGGATGATGTAATTTAGCAGCCTATTATTCCTGACTCTTCATTCATTCCTAAGAAATTATATGCTTAGGAAAACCTTTTAGATCAAGGAAGAATTGAAGTGTGGTAAAGAATATACAGTTCAGGAAACTAGAATTAAAGACTGAGGTGGGTAAGCAATATTCTATTATAGTGTGATTAATAGTTAAATCTCCATAACAAGGTAGCCTTTTGAAAAGACCATTAGATTAACCCCTAAAGAAAGACCAAACACCACCACCCACAAAAAAATCAAACCATTACGGTGTTCTATTTCACACTGGGCCTTAAGAATAAAAAGTGGTGGAGGAAGGGAGAGTGGATAACCACATTTTATTTCCTCTACTTTTCTGTTTCTGACTCTCTATAATGTTTCCTACCCTAGAATTGTTGGCACTTCGACTGTCCCATGTCAAACCATTGTGACTTTCCCATAGCAAGTTTAAACAAGAAAAATAACTGCAAGAACAACAACAACAACCTTTGATATTCCAGATGACCTCATTATAAAGACACAGAAACAATGACCTGGGGTTGAGGTCACTGCCTGATTGCTCTTCCCTTAACTTACTTGTGCTTAACCCCCAAATTTGGAACTGGAAAAGAAAGAAAATACTAAATGTGATCACACGGCAAATTCTTTCTCCCTATTCATCTTTACTTGTCTCTTTCATAACTCTAACCTTCACAATTCCTTGTTTAAAATAATTTGGTGCTAGGCAGATTTTTTTAGGAATATGACTAGGAAAAAAAAAGAAAAGTAAATAGTGAGATATTTGGATTCTAATGAACTTTTCTGCTAATTACTGTGTAAATTTTTATAAGTCCTTATTTTTTAAGAAATGGGGAAAAAAGTTCAAAGATTAATTAAGGGTGGCAGCTAATTTAGATTGACCTTCCCCTGTTATGGAGTTGAAGAGAAAGACAGAAAAGATGTGGCTAAATAAAATAAATACCTGGAAGGAAGGAAGTAGGCTTTTTTTTTTTTAGAGGATGGAAAGGTTTCTATTTTAATAGCTCCTAAATGGCTTATTTTACTAGCTCTGCAAGTTTCTAAATAAAATTGTTTACTTTCTTACATGGAAAAGAAAATGAAAGAATCAGTGATATTCATGATAAAGTTAAGCAGTGCATTTGATTCTTTACAGGAACTTTTTATTTTATATTCAGGATACACACAATACATGACTCCTGGTGATGAATATCTTTGCTTGCTTTTTTCAAGTAGGTGCATATTGGCAACAGAGAAGCATTTAATCGAACAAAGATTTACGTTTTAGAAATGGTTTTTAGACAAGAATCAAGGCCTCCCCCTTTTATTATTGCTTTTTCACTTACTGATACATTAGTCAACAAGCCCATATTGTGAAACCAATCTTCTCTTGCATTATCTGAAACAACACTGTTGGTGGTGAATAATATCTGTGAATTTACACACAGCCTTTCACACATATACACACAATTATATTTAAGAAACTTATTAGGAACTTGACTTTTTGCTGTTTGTTAATCAGACTGATTTGCATTCTACAGTAGTGTTCTGAATTGCAGTGTTGTTGAGAAATATATATACATACAGATATATATCTATATAAATGTGTGTGGTTATGTATCAGATATACTTCAAGTGGCTTAAGGAGAATTTAATTGAGCACAATTTAATAGGATCTCAGATGAAGCAATGATTTTCAGTGATTGTCCTTTTTATGAACATGAAATGAAAGGATGGAGACAGATAATGCTTTTAGTAAACAGGTAACATTTGGGTGACTTCCACTGGTTGTATTTGGGGAACTCGTCGACAATATATTTCCTCAATTATATGACTGTGCCTTTCATGTAGCAATGTATTGTTGGGAAGAGCCAGGTAGTTTCACCCAGATCAGATGCCAGGAGGCAAACAACAAATTCAGGAATCAATGAGCAGAGAACATAAAATTGCGAAAAGGAAAATCAAGCAAACCAGGTGCCAATGGAAAGTGAACTACGAATTGGAAGAAATAGTCATACATACAGTAGAGAGTTCAGATAAAATTAAGGTTTATAAAGATATCAGGCAATCAAAGTTAACTCTTTCCTCTACCTGACTGTACATTCCCTAATATATTCACTCACTTTATTCAATGAAAGTAGAAGCAGTAAGTTCTAGGTCATAAAGATATGTTTTATGGTTCAGTATGTCTGTTCTGGGCTAAAATTTGCCGCATGATGGTAGATCTGACCTCTCAAGGAAATTCTAGACTGAAATTGGTTTGGCTGAGAGTGAACCTACAAGGACGTTCTCTATAAGGTGAAGGATAGGTTAGGAATCCAGAATGGAAGGCATCCCACATGAAGCCATTAGTGTATCAAACTGAGAACAATCACTTCACCCAAATTACTAGGTGCTGGCTGCCTAGACGTTGTAGTAGCTTTGACTAGCAAAAAAGAAATCAATGCTAGTTAAAAAAAAAAATACAAACCATCACGCATCATACCGAAATTGAAATTTAAGTTTAAGAATTATAAATTTGAAGTAATTTGATAGAGTAACCCCTGCCAAATAGGTACCTTACCCTTCTGCTTCTTCTCTGCACACCTCTCCCCATCATTTGTCTTGAAAAAATACAAAATATTTTTTGGCCATTGTGTTTGGGTAGAGTGTGGTCAGATATGATCAATTAATTTTTAAAACAGCCAAGTGTAGGGGTGGCTAGGTGGCGCAATGAATAGAGCACTGGCCCTGGAGTCAGGAGTACCTGAATTCAAATCTGGCCTCGGACACTTAACACAAAAACTAGCCGTGTGACCTTGGGCAAGTCACTTAACCCCAACTGCCCTCCAAAAGGCAAAAAAAAAAAAAAAACCCAGCCAAGTGTAGTGGATAAAAATTCAACCTCAGAGTCAAGATGACCAGTTAAAATTCTATCCTTGACACAAATTAGTTGGGTAAGTCAGGAAAAATTACTTAAACTTTTGGTGCCCCTAGCAATTCTGTAAAACTTTGAAGTTGTAGAACATGTGTTCATCTGCATTGTTACAAGGAGTTTTTGTTTTGTTTTCCACAGGGGTTCCCCTAACTATTGATTGGGACCTGTGATTTCAACAGTACAAAATCTCCCATGTTTAAACTCCCTTCACCAATGCATATCAACAACTATTAGAAATTGTGTCATACCTATGGTCACATAACTGGTGTGTGTTAAAGGGAGAACTTGAACCCAGGCCTTTCTATCTCTAAGACTGACTTTTTACTCACCTTCCCATTTTGCCTGTCATTAATACTGAAAGCATAATGCCTTCTCTAGGCGGGGATAAGGATGGCTTGGATCAGCACAGATCTCTGAGATTTGGAGTTTTTTGCTTATATCATCAGACAAGGAAATATGACATAGTTTGGGAATGAGGGGGTGACGAAGCAAAGAAAACACAGATAGGAAGAAGGTGGTAGGGCTTTTTTACATGAAGGAACAGTAGAACTTTAGCAGCCCAGTGGTGACATCAGTGGTCAAATCCACACCTCCACAGAGACTACAGTGATGAAAGCTAATCAGGCAATCACCAAAGTCTAAGATGGCATATTTTAATATGGGTTCTTGCTCTGGGGGCTGGGCCATTAAGGAAACAAAACAAAACAAAACTTTGTACAACTAATATATATTTATTTTGTTATAGACTATATCATACTGATCTAATCTAATTTCTCAACCACAGGTGTTTATTTGTATTTTCTGGTGTCCCTGTGAGTCATGTAAGTGTGGGAAAGCTCTGGGAACCACACAGGAGAAAATTACTTTTCCGAGCGTAGGGCAGAGATCCCAAACATAAGCCCTTGTACATATTGAGTTTTCTCTGTCCAAACTGGGGGTATAAGCATCAGCCATTTATATGGTTCATAATGACACTTCCAAGAGCAGAATATTATGAACTCAGGCCTTTAAATTTTCCTTATCACACTACAAGGCAAACAGCAAACTCCTTAAGGTAACAATAGTAACTGAAAATTCATTCACCATTAATGAATGTATTTTGTTTGATTTTGACCCCATCTTTCCCAGTCTGGAAGTACTCATACAGTTATCCCTTCCACATCACTGATGTTAGGAGTGTGGCATCCCCATGATCTAGGAAATTCATGTAAAATATTGTGGCTCTCCCTTGGTACCAGAAAAGAAGTCTGAATCATTATAGTATTAAAGGATAAAATATGTTGATATTATATAATACTATACATATATTTTAATGCATTTCTGGGTTTTGAAACCTTTTCTGTGCCATTGCTGGCCTTCGCATGTCACCTACGGCTTCTACTAAACTCCCCCAAATTTTCCATTTAATGTCTTATGCTGACCTGCCGTACATCAAAACCGTGATGGGGAAAGTTGCTACAGGAAAGGGGTAACTGTGCTACTCTAAGACTCAGCTCCACTACTTTACCATGGGACCTCTGACTTGCTTCCCTTGTAACTTGGCTATTTCACCCCTTTCTCAGAGAGCCCACTGCCTAAAGGAAGCAACTTTATGTAAAAAAAAAAAAAAAAAAAAAGCTTAGAATGATATAGTGTTTTACAGCTTTTGTAAGTATTTTCCTCACCAACTCTATGACGTTGGTAGCACGGTTTTATTATATTATTCTAGAGATGAGGGAATTCAGGCCAAATGACAGGACTATGGCTGGTTGGTGGCTTGACCAAATCTTCTGTGTCTGGTCTTCTGTCTATGGTCATATTGGAAAAAGGAATAAGCAGTCTCCCCAAAACCTTCATAAACTGCATGAAATAACATTAGATTGAATCTGAGTCAAAAGCTAGGTTCTCACTAGGCACATACTTAGCTGTCATTGACATGGATTCACTGGGAGCTTCTCCTTGGTCTCTGAGCTAATAATGGGTAATAGGACTTGCCCCAGGCAAAATTGTAAAGTCCTTGAAGTTTGTCTTTAATGCAAAAATCCTTGCTTTATGGTGCAAATTTTCCCCTACATCAGACCTCAGTCCCTAGAGAGGAAGAGATAGTGAATCCCTTCTTTTCTCAAATCCAGGATTTTTCTCTGATTAAGGCCTCATTTTGTTGTGGGTTCTCAAAGGCTGTGTTAGGGAAAGTTTAGCTCCCTAGGGCTTTACCTGACTGGAAAGATTTCTAGTGTGGTCACATTAGTCTAGCTAAGTTTTTCCAAGGTTCATTCATTACTGCTGGGTTGACCACCACAGAATTAACTGGGAAAGGTTGTAAGCAACAAAGGACCCTGGTTCAGATTTCTGGCTTTGAAGTTTCCTAGTTGTGTGACACGGGGCAAGTCAGGTCACCTCTCTGTGCGTCATTTTGGGGGGTGGCTAGGTGGCGCGGCGAATAGAGCACCGGCCCTGGAGTCCGGGGGATGTGAATTCAAATTCAGCCTCAGGCAGTGAACACAAAACTAGCTGTGTGATCTTGGGCAAGTCACTCAACCCTAATTGGCCTCTCCAAATAAAATTTTAAAAAGCAATTTACTCATTTTTAAGATGAAGCAGTTAAATCAGATGATGTCTAAAGCTCAAGATCCTAGATAAAACCATAACCCACCCTACCTTTGCGTCAGGGCTTTTCTAAGTTATAGGACACTGGCCTTGGGATTACAAAAATGTCAGTTCAGATTCTGCCTCAGATATTTAGTAATTGTGTGATCCTGAAAAAAAAAATCACTAAATATCTCTAAGCTTGTTTCATTAATCTATGAAATGAGAAAGCTAGACTAATGGTCTCTAAGGTTCCTTCTAGTTCTAAATCTATGGCACTTAAATCCTTTTCTATCACTCACTCACTCATTTGTTTCCACCTTACTCTTGGTATCTTGCCAGAAACCTAGTACGGAAAAAAAAAATTTGTAAGTACTCTATGAAAGTAAGCACTTTTACTTAGTGCATTATTTCCCTCATGAAAAGTGAAAATATTTTAAAGGTGAGCAAATTATCTTTTTTGGTCTTTTTTAAAGCAATTCTTTGCTAATATTTATAGTATTCTTAAGACAGTTGTTAGAAGAATAGCAAGAACTTGTTTGGCCTGGGCAGGTCTCTTTCACCTGCTTGAAAGTGGGCACACGGGTCAAACTGCCTAGATGTAAAAAGGTGAACTCAACTGCAAATGGTACTTGTATCAACATAGACCATAACGTATACAACATTCACTTGCTTCAGCAGGTACACATACACATTATTTCCCTGGAAAAGAAAAAAGGGCATTTTGATTAGAGTCAGCATGGTGTAATAAAAAAATTGTTATTGTTGTTTGTGCTTTGTTCTTGAGGAGGACCATGACATGGGGGTTGGGGGAGCAGGGAATGAGTGTGTGATGCCATGACATGTGAGTGAATTGGATTTAAGTGGGGAGGGCTGTGCTAAGTCACCAGCTTCAGTTTCTCCTCTGGAGCCATTTGGGTCCAGTGGTAAGACACAGATAAGGACCATAGTAAAACAAAAATTGATCTCAGAGATAGGAAGACCTAGGTTCAAATCCCAGCTCTGATACCTAAGTGGTATTTTAGCTTGAACAAATCACTTCTGCTGGCTTAGTTCCTCTTCTGTAAAATGGAGAACCAGGGTATATTATTTATGAGGACCTTCTAGGTCTACATTTGTGAGCTTATTTGTAACATTTTCTTGACTCTGTCTTATTTTAGATTAGACCTGAGATTTCCTTGGAATAGAGAACTCCAAGTAAAGACACCCCCTCTCTCAATGCACTTGGGGGCAAACTATAGTCTAAGAGAAGTGTCTGAAGTATTAAATAGCAAATTTAAATTATTTAGCAATATAGAGGCATTTTCTGTCACAGGAAGGACTTGAATTCAGATCTTTCTGACTTGGAGGGTACTTTTCTATCCATTATTCCATGTGGCTGATCTTTTTTTTTTTTTGCCTTAGCAGCAGTAACAATGCTACTTTTTTTTTTCAGTACTCAAACTTTTTTAAAAACAGGTATAAGAATACAAAATGATTCTAGTTTGGAAATCATAGGAAAATATGTATATAAGACATTTAAGATAAATTATTACAATGAGTCTGTTGTAAAAACAGTATATTTTATGGGTCAGGATGACACATAATATTTATCTCTGTCATAAGAAAGAGCCTCAGTGAATTAGTTATGGCTTTAGCTCTCTAGAATAATCAATTCTCTCCTCACTTGTGGGATAAATATATTTTACTGCAGTCATCACATATTCATCTAGCCTACTAAGGGCTTAAGACTGCTCTCAGGTTCAGGGGTATAAATTTATTTATATGGGTGCAGACCCACATGATATGCATAACAGCTCCATTAAGCAGAAATGTGTAGATTTGCTTCCAGACGAGTGCAAGGCATCAAGAAATACAATAATTTTATTATTCTTATTGTCCTGTCAAACACTTTGCCTTCTCATTGAGTTAAATAAAGTTCAACCAAGCTGCTTCAGAAAGATTAAATATCTGTCTCTTAGGAAATCAGACTAGAGCACACAAAAGTTGAAGGTCGAGTCTTTTGGTACTCAGCAAATCATTTGCAAATGCCTCAGGTCCTCCTTACACCTATCCAAAAAGACAACTGTTCAGCAAAAACAAAAAGACATCAACAGAAACTTCACCATGTGCTAGTAATAACTGCATCTTAATGGAGGAACAAAGGACTCATAATTGTCTGGGTCACTTGTGCGTATTTTGTTTTTGGTTTTGTTGTCAATTGCAAAGGGTCTCCCTTTTATTAAAATTATCTGAAAGATTTGGCCAAAATATTTATAGCCCTGAAGGAAAAAAAAAAAAACCAAACCCAACAACGAATTCCAAAGCTCTGGAATTGTTCCAGCCCACATCAATCACTACTTGCACGTCCCTTTTAACTATCTGTTATAATTCTCTACATCACTATGACAAGAAAATGAAAGAATCTACCTATATCAAATGAACTCATAATGTATCCACATAGTGCATATATCTATTCAGTAATAGGAGCTTTCTGATCTAGATATGTAAACAATATTAAATTGCTGGATCATTTCCCTGTAAACTGAGAAAGAACTCATAATAGTTTGGGGGCATAGGGTTCCGGGAAGGAGGCTATAGGTTCATGTTGTCTAACTCCCTCATTGCTTAGGTGAGGAAAGTGAGGTCTGGGATCATACAAACAGTTAGGTTAAATATCCCTATTTCTTTCTACTGAAGATGGGAAAGAGAATTATACAGGAATATATAAGGATCCATATCAACCTCTGCCCGCAGCTTAAATGATGTATTCGTTCTTCATTTCCACGTTAGAGTAGGTTTTAATGTTATTCTGAAACCTTTGTACATTCCAAATAGAAGAAGCAAGGTGTGCCAGCAATTTCCATGGAGTTTGCTCTACTGATATCTAATTGTTGCAGACCCAGAAGTTTCATGTCATTTGATTATGTGCTTTTGGAACCTGAAATACCTTCGGTTTACCCATCATCAATTGCTTTCTAGTCTCTACCCTGCGGAACCCACACAATTAGATCCCAAACAAGGTTAAGTATGAAGAAAGTCTTTAGAGACAGCCTCAGAACACAAGTATATTTTTCAGAAAAATGACAGCTAATACACCTGTGTTCCGAGGATGAATCTGACGTCATTGCAAAGCTGAATGACCTTCACCATTATAAACTCAGGATAAAAGAAAATAGTGTAAAAGAAGCGCAGGCCTGGTATATAGCACCAGTTGTCACACATTATTATTCACATGTAAGGTCCTTCCTTTTATAATTAATTGAAATATTGCATTTGTAAATGAATACATTTAGATGACAATAACAATCTCCTAGTATTTGGCCTAGACTGCAATCAAAGTTCCCAGGAACTTAGCATATAACATTGTCTACTCAATGAACTCTACCCAGAACTGGCTGCACTGTTAGCATTCAGGAGATCTTATTTTATGGCAACATTACGGTCAGATCATTAAATGAAATAAATTCAAATAACCTGCCTTGTACCATACCATGTCTTGCAAGCAAATGTTCAATCTTCAGAACTTGTTAATAAAATTAGAAATATATACTAAGGCTGAATTTCCGGGAACACTTGATTTAATCTCTGTCTCAACGATTTTAACGTAAACTGTTGTTACAACTAAGAAGGGAATTAGAAGGGGTCATGGCTCTTGTGTTCCCCATTCACTCAAGCCACTCAATAACTTAAGTTAAAACTGATGAACCTAGACACCCATATCACCTGATCATCATCATTATTCGTATTTTAATTAATATAAATGGCACCAAGCTTTAAAGATCAGATTTTAAAAACCAGCTAGTGAATACCAATTCATGGATCACTGACTCCAGAGGCCTAGGAAATAGAATTAATTGCTTGTCTACTTGGGTTGGTTATATCTGATTATATTTCTGTTGCAGTCTCTTTTGTGAGTTCCCTGCAGAATGCCACAAATCATCTGCCTTCCTCATTACACAACGGCAAATTAAAAGAATTTTATCTCTTTACGGTTTTAAAGTAGTTTCATATTAAAAATCTTAAAAAGCAGAAGTTGTGCACAAAAGGTTTACCTGCAGGGGTGGAAGGGGTAAGGCAACTGGAAGTTAGGTGAGTGCAAAAGAAAGTTGGCCTACACAGGAGACAATTCTATTTGGGATTTCAGAGAATGAAGCAAGAGTCAGGTTCATTTGAAGATACTGAGGAAGTCAACACTTACAAGTCACCAGCACAGAAAGTCCAAGATCAAAATCAAGACTAGATGATTTAAAGAGAGAGGCAGGAATAGCCAGAATCAGGGTTAGAACACCAAAAAAAGAGGCAGAGACAGCTGCTTTTCCAGTTTGGTCACAAAGAACAGAACTAATTAAGCAATTCAAAACCGCCTCTGCCTGCTTTGAAACAGTACTGAGAACTCCTGGGACTGTGGAATTTAAAAAGCCTTGCTTCAGGAGAGATAGCACAGAGTAATGAAGAGAAAATTGATCTCAAAGCCACTGATCTTGTAGTCCTGCAAGCTACAAGACCCTGGGCAAGTCATTTGACTTTTCAACACTCTAGGATGAGCTTCCAATGAGGAACTTCTTCTGCCTATGTAGGTCAGAACCTTTTTCATAAATTACAGTTTAACAGAGTGGTCTGGGACACTTAAGAGTTGAAATGGCTTGCTCAGGGTCACGTAGGCAGAACTTGAACCCAGATCTTTCTCATTTTGAGGCCATGGCTCTAGATACTCTAGTGTGCCGCTAATTTTCCAGGAAAACTCTCCTGATAGGTATCCCAAACTAAAAGTAGTAATTGGCTTCACTACAAAAGGAAGTTGGTTTTTTTGTTTTGTTTTTTGGTTATGCCATACTGCTAAGTCCTCTAGGAGTACTTATTTTAGCCACTTAATAATGACCATTATTCTCTATACTTAACAAGAATTTTGTCTGTATGCTTTTTTGTTTGGAGGCAGGCAGACGGTATGATACACAGTGTTGGATCTGGAGTCAGGAACACTTAAATTCAATTCTTGACCTAAACACTTACTAGCTGTATGACCCTGGACAATTCACCTAGCTTTTGTGACCGCTGCTACATCACAGAATTGTCATAAGCACTCTGTAAAACTTAAATCACTATTTAAATTTCAGCTATTTATTATTATTTAAACCTCTGTGATATACTTACATGTTTTTAGTTTACAATTCAGATATTTGTGCATGTATCAGGACTCTAGTGTAGGCAGGGACTGTATTTTCTCTAAATTTTATATTTTATTCAGAATTTAATATACTGCTCTGTAGTAGGCATTTCAAAATCAATCAATCTATAATCATAAACTAATCAACCATAAATGTTTGTTAAATTTACTTGGTTTTGAAGATTCAAAGGACAGGGTAAAAAAAAGCTAAAACCTTTGATCACAGCAACAGTCCTAAATGGTACCACTGATCTTTTTAGAAGGGACCATGATTTCAATGACATATTCCCTCCTATCAATGATGGAATAAAAGTAAAGTTACATAAAAGGGTCAATTTTGCTTAATATATTTCAACGCAGCTATGCTTTAGTAGATAATAATGGACTTGGAAGTTGGTACCAGAATATGCCTTTGGGTATCCGGGGAATTCTTAGAATTCGAGAGATTAAAGACATAATTAAAAATCCAGCTGTGGCCATAAACTGATGGTTGAAGGCTAAATAAGTCTTAGGCAAGAAGCTTCATAAATGACTAGATTCTGAAAACAACACCTTGAACAGTAAGCATGGAGAAGATTGTGATTAAGTAAAAAAGAAACCTTAGGTTCTAGCTGCCACCAAGTCTCTCCTCTTTCCCCTGACTAATTAGATGATTGCTCATAGGGCTCATATGAAGCGGCAGTCAACAACTTTCCCTCTCCTAATGAGATGGAGGATCTCAGAACTTAACCATTTGCCATACCATGAATCCCTCGGATTCCCTGGATCAAAGTATTTGTCTCCTCTACGTCCTACATGGTCATCATAACTAATTATGTAGCCTAAGGACCTTTATGCCTAGACATATGCTTTACTGCTCACTCTTAGGATTGTTCCTTGTCCAAGGTCTGTAGCTGAACATTCTTTTATATATTTACATCCAATGATTATTATTATAATTTAAACAAAAGGTACATTTTTTTATTCCTGATACAATAAATTTGTGACAAAAGAGTTGACTAACTGAAAATCAATTTTATTAATTAAAAAACAATCAACTTATTAGTTTAGTCGGTATATTCTAGTTTTGTTTGTTTTTCTTCCTTTTCTACTTTGTATGTTAGAGTGTGAGAGCTCTTTGAGAGAAAGGTCTAGAATTCTTTTTTTCCTGTTTGCATCCCTAGTACTTGGCATATTATAAACACTTAATAAATGCTTTTCTCATTCATTTATTTGTATAGTAACACCTTCACCTGCTGATTAATTTTTATCACCTACCTACCACTTTGAGATGGGTGAAGAATTAAATTCATTTTACAGAGTAGGACACTGAGACTCAGAGAATTTATTATTATTTGCATTATCAGAGCCCTTTAGAACAAGACAATTGGTAAACTGGTTCTTCGTGTATGGGAAGTGTTTTCTTGGGGAAAGAGGAACTTCTTCCATGGGGAAATGACTGTCTCTCCTCCTCATTTTAAGCTTTTCATTAATATTTGCCTAGTCCTAGGCTTTCTCCTGGAGTCTGCCATCACCCAGAACCCCTAAAGAAGTGAGGGAGAGATTCTCAGTGTATAAGCCCCCTGACTTTATGAGGCAGAACTGAGGCAGTAAGAGCTGTTTTTCAGATTATTTTTGATAATATTGTTACTAGGGGGCGGCTAGTGAATAGAGCACCCGCCCTGGAGTCAGGAGGACCTGAGTTCAAATGTGGCCTCAGACACTTAACACAAGAACTAGCCATGTGACCTTGGGCAAGTCACTTAATCCCAACTGCCCTCCAAAAAAATAAAAAGAAAAATAGATAATACTATTACTATCTTTGACAATATCGGTAAGTTATGTTTATATTACTACTAACATGATATTATTAATAGTTAGCATCTATATAGTGCTTTAATGTCTACAAAGCAGTTTACATATGTTAATAACATATATATGTTAACATTTATATATGCTAATTAATATAATTTGATCCTTACAACTATACTATGAGTTTGGTGCTAATTATATATCAGGATGTGCATGCATGAGTGTGTGTGTTTGTGTGTGTGCATCTACATATTATCTCATTTGATTCTTCCCAAAAGTCTGGAAAGCAGTGACCTGCCCATGGTCACACAACTCACAAAGGTTGAAATTAGACTCAAATGATGTGTTATTGTTTAAAGCTCCCTGCTCTTTCCAGTATACACTATTATTTTTTCTTTTTTTGGAGGGCAATTGGGGTAAAGTGACTTGCCCAAGGTCACACAGCTAGTTTTTGTGTTAAGTGTGTGAGGCTGGATTTGAAGTCAGGTGCTCCTGACTCCAGGGCCAGTGCTCTATTCACTGCGCCACCTAGCCGCCCCCAGTATACACTACTGATGTGTAACATTTTACCTTTTGTGTTGTGATTGTAGGCAATTCTTAGAACCAGCTATTTTATCTTGGCTTGCTTTTACCTTCTGTTTCCTGGTCTGTATCTCTATTTTTTTTTTTTGACTGAAGAATCACCGTGGAAAGCTAGAAGGAATCTGAGGATTATCTAGTTCAACCTCTTAATTTCACAGATGAGGACACTGAGGCTCTGGAGGGCCGAGTGTTTGGAGCAAAGTCACACAGATAAAAAGGAAGCCTCCTCACTCCCCTTCTGGTGCTTTTTCCCTTACAGTTTATTTCATAATGCTTGGCATTAATTCTTGTTTCTGTTTTCCACTGTGAACTCTGAAACTGTTTTTTGTTTTTGTATGTGTGAGTTTTGTCTTTGACCGCGCGTTGTGTTATCAGATTGATGATTCAACTGTAAATTGTCTCAATTTTTTTTCTATTCTGGCCTGCATCTCCCAGCTATTGGCCCTGTCCCTGGCCCTGACTCCCAGGGCTCGGTCTCAATTCAGTGTATAATCTTAAAAGGCAACATTTCTCAATATATGGTACTTCTACATTCCTAAAAAAAAGGGATATTTTGGAAGCCTACGCAGATCTTCATGGTATCTATGATTCATGTAATGAAATGGAATAATTTTCCGAGTACTTTTCCACAAGACACCTCAAAAATTTTTCTTGACTAAATCCCATAATTTTCTGATTTTAGGCAATAGTTAAATGTCAACGCTTCTTTCTCTCTGATTTTTCTACCATAGCTCATAATACAGTAGATTAACTGGGGATAGAGGTGGGAGCTTCTCGTCTAGTCATAGCAATTACCATTCTCAATTTTGGATACCAATGAGGCAGTCTGCCTAATGGAAACATATGGCCCTATCTTTAATAAGAACTCTTGATTTGAAAAATCCCATCTTAATAAAGGAGGGACTCCCAGGGCCATGGCCCCATCTTCCTTTGCTAAGAAAATTTTCCACTAAAAATTATTTTGATCAGGATCACTTTTTTTTGGCTCCTTGTGTGCATTTTGTACAATTAGAGCTGAAACACAGAATTCTCTGATTTTCCAGACTGCCTCATGGGGACCACATCTGCCAAAAAGAAAAGGTCACTATTTTCTGTAAATATTAAATATTCCTTCTTACTGTAATTTCTTTCTCTCCCATCTTGCAGACCTCACCTTCCCACCTCCACTTCCACCTTGGACTTAAGTTTGAAATTTTGAATGCTGAGGACTTTTACTGGTAATTTTTCCTCTCTTAGCTTTTTTGGATCATTCATTCTCATAATGGGAAACTTCTATTTGTTAACTCAGTTAACAAACTGTATTCAGTTCACTTTGTTAACAGATTCAGGAAAAGAACAGCAGTGAAATAGTAATTTAATTAAACACCAGCCATTTAATAAGGGGCAAAAATGAGCAAATTATATCAGCAACATTCCTGAAATCAGTTCAAGTGTTTTTCCACTCCCCATCTTGTTGACTTGTTAAGAAATTTAGATCTCAAACTCCTTCAATCCATGACTCTCAGAATGGACTCAGTCCTTCTTTGAGGGACCTGTGTTCTAGGACAGCCTATAAGGAGGTTCTCTTCTGGAGCATCTGGGTCTAGTGGCAAGATAAAGATCAGGATAACTGAAGAGCCCCTGTATGCAGGGAGAGAACTGAGTTCCTGGGCAGACACCCATCTTTCTCCATGTGGCTTCAAGTTATGCTGCTTATATGAAGGTCCATCCTTGATTTGTTTCCTGTAGGCATTACTTATCACTTGATTAGCTGCTCAGGAGCACACTGTCTTTATCTTTTTGATGGTAACAACAATGACAAAACTCTGATTGAAACAGTGAGTCTCTTCAGTGCTGAGTAGAAAAAAAAAAACTTCCCTTCTTGGCATGAGAGCTGAAAGTAAACCTTCTCAAATATTGGAAAAAAACTTTTTTTTTCTCCTTACCTCCCTTATATCACTTTGGTAGAGAATGGGACATATGGAACCCTGTTCTGTGCTCTGAGAAACCCTGGCTACATTATTGAGGAATCAGATCAGTCTGGAAGGGAGTATAGACCTACCTAGAACCACCCCTTTCCTCTAATAATACTCCCTTTCATTTGGAGAATAAACAAATTGTGATGCATATCTCTGGTAGAATATTATTGCACCATCAAGAATGATGACTAGGAAGAACTCAGAGAAGCAGGAGAAACCTTATACAAACGGATGCACAGTGAAGTAAGGACACTTAGAACATAATATACATGAAGAATGAAACAATGTAAAAAGAAAGAACAGCAAGAGCAAAAAAAAAAAAAGAAAAAAAAGAAAAAAGAACCCGAACTCTTTTATATTGCTATAATATCCAAGCTTGACTCAGAAAGATTCATTTCCATCATTTCCTTGTAGAAGTAGAGGACTATGAGAGGAGAACACTGCATATCCTGCCACACTCAGTTTCTGTGTTGGTTATGTTTGATGACCTGCTTTTCCTCTCCTTTTTTTCTTATTCCTTATTACAAGAAATAGCTCAGTAGGTGGTTTGGAGACATGGAATGAGGGTAGGTTTAGAAGTAAAAATATTGCAAAAGAAAAAGCTCCAAAATGATCAATAAAAAAACCACAATGCCCCCTCACTTACTGTCATCCTGTTGACACCCTTTCTTGTACTGTCTGAGTGTTAACATACTATTTTCTTTTTTCTTTAGCAACCTGTCTTCTTTCTGCTTCTCTCTGTCTGTCTGTCTTCTACCTGACAATACAAGGACAGTGCCCTGCACAGATGGAAGTCTCACTACTGACAGGAAGCTGCATTTTTTTCATATAGTCAGTCTATGTGAAGGGAAGAAGCTTCTTTTTTCTTTTTTTCAACTTAGTTCCTATAGCATGTTCCCACAAGTGGCTTGAACAAATGTGGTAAGGTAGCTCTTAGAATTCATTAGGGTGCAGAAATTCCTAATTAAGCCTCTGACCTAAAAAAGGGGGAACAGAATATTGCTTGTAGAGAACTGGCTTCCTTGGGAACCTAATTCCCTTTGGGCAATATTTTTTCTTAGATATAATAGATGAACTGCCTGCATAGCATTCAAATAAAATGGTCTAGTGGATGCTAGCCAACCACATAATAATTGTCCATGTATCTATCTAAATATCTACCTATCTATCATCGATCTATCTATCTAATCTATCATCTATATCTATCTATCTATCTATCTATCTATCTCTGTATTATTTGTAAAGGCATGAAATAACTGACTCTTTCATTCTATATCTATGTTATCTGTAAAGGAACAAAGTAACTGGCTATTTTATTCAAGCTCTTATACTTCCTAAATGATCTTCCCCACCTCTCATTTCTTCCTTTCTAATACATCCCTATATTCCACTGCCAGATTATTCTTCCTAAAATGTAATGCACTCCTTTGATCATGCCACTCCCTTCTCTAAAAATCTTCAGTCCTTCTTTGCTACATAAAGTGTTAGCTTGTTACTGAGATTTTCTATTACCTTCCTTTCTAGCTTTACCTCTTATTCTCCTCTCCTGAAACTATAGGATTCAATCAACCTGTACAACCTCTGGTCCCTTTGAGGTCTCCTCTGATTTTCTCACTCTTAGGTCTTTGTTCATGCTGTTTCTTTCGCCTATAAAATCACTTCATTCATCTCTGCCTTTTTAAATTCTATCCACCCTTTAAGATCTACCTTGTTCAAATGCCACCTTCATCATAAAATCTTTCCTTTCCTTTTAGCCCAAAACAATCAATTCCTCCTCCTAATCTCTACCTATCTGTATCATTCATATAGCAATTACCAAGTGCTACTTTATATTGTAGCTACTTGTACAGTCTTATCTTTTTTTTTTTTGAGGGAGGCAATTGGGGTTAAGTGGCTTGCCCAAGGTCACACAGCTAGTGTGTCAAACATTCTTATCATAATAGAACAAAAGAAGTTTGAGGGAGGGACAATGCCATTTACATGTCTATATTCTCACATAATCTCTAGTTTAGGGCTTTGCCCATAGTAGGTGATTAATAAATGTTTGTTGAATGAATGTATTTAATTTTCAGAAAGGCACAGGATAGCAAAAACGTATTGGCAAATTTTATCAACAGTCATTGAAAAGTTACTTCACTCAAACTTAATTTTATTGTTTTTCCTGACTCACAAAAAGCTTTTGATTTACTATTTTATGCTTCATAGTGAAAAATGGAAGGAATAATAATATCAAAATATGTGAGCAAGAGCTTAGAAGAAAAAGATTAGCTTATATTTTCAAAAACATGTCCCAGATTATTTTCCTGCATAATTGTAATTATTGTGCGTTTAAACTGAGTTTTTGTGAGAGAGCCTCTTCTAACTAAAAACCTAAATTTTAAAATGTAGAAAGTATCATTTTAATAAAAAAAATGCTCATTCAACAAGTGATTCTTCCTCTCTCCTTCCATTTTGGGGGGAGTATTTCAAGTCAGAGAATGGTTAATTTGTCCTCAAGGTTTTGAAGATTAGTATCTTAGCTTGGTGTAACTAAGTGGTCAGTGGATAGACTGACAGGCCTGGAATCTGGAAGACTGATCTTGAATTCAAATCTGGCCTCTGGCACTTACTAAATTTGTGACCCTGGGCAAGTCACCTGACCTTGTTTGCCTCAGTTCCTCATCTGTAAAATAAGCTGGAGAACGAACGAAATGCGAAACCACTCTAATATCTTTGCCAAGAAAACTCTAAATGGGGATCATGAAGCAACATACAACTGAAAAACAACAAATCTTAGCTTGAGATTTTCTGAGGGACAGATAAGAAAAAGACAGATGGTAAAAAGTAAACACTGTGATGTAGTGAGAAAAGCATCTCACTCGGATCACAGAACACCTGGATCCCTTTTGAACTCCATTCATCATTAACAAACTCTGTGTTCATTTCACTTAACCTTTCCTAGGGATAATAATAACTTATCTGTACAAGACTGAACCAGATAATTCCTTGAAGTCCTTTCCAGATTTGGGGTCTGTTCAACACAAGTTTCACGTGCTCCTGAGAAAATATTAAATTCATCCACATGAAATAAAGGAAAGTGTGTAGATACCATGTCATGAACTTGGTCTGCTTCCTAATGTGAGTCATGTACTCTGTAAGGCAGATTCAGTTCTTTGCTGTATATCTGAAGCCATTTGCGTAGAATCACCTTTTTTAATTGTTGAGCTGGGAATATGAATTCATGGTCCAGTAGATATAGCACTATATTCATAGCTATATTTATATAGTGTTTTATGATCTCAAAGAACTTTATATACATGGTCTAATAGTAGGACTATAGGAATTTTAATGAGGCACTAGCACATTTACTTATGAACTACAACTCTTTATATCCCATCCTCCGCTTTTCTGCCTCAGAATTCTTTATTTCTAAGGACTATGAAGGGTAAAATAATCATAACAAATAACATTTATGTAGCACTTTAAGCTTTATACTATGCTTGCTTTGTAAAACACCCCAATGAGGTAAGGAATACAAATATTACTAATCTCATTATATTAAAAGGAAACTAAGGATTTGAGGGGGTTAATTTGCTGTGCCAATACAGTGTGTAATTACAGAGGGGTCTTGAAACTCGGTTCTCCTGAGTGGTCTAATGTTCTCTGTACTATGCAATGCATACAGCATTACGTACAAGGGTGATTGGTGCTATAATATTAGTATTGAATGGAAGAAGTGGTACAAGAGGAGACGACAGGATTTGGAAGACTAAGAAGTGATGTATTTCAATTCTCTGGGTCTCTGTGAAAAGAGAGGACAGTAGAAGAGGTCTTCAGTGCAAAGAATGGTGAGTTCTTTCCAGACAATGCGACAAATAACAAGAAATATCACTGCAGAAGGTCACAGGCAACATACACTGGAGTCAGTTTTTCACAGATTACACATATTTTGAGGGATATTATTAAAAAAGACAATGGGTGGGTCATATAATAAAGATGACTATCAGACCACCCAACTAATATATTGAACCCCACGGGAATAACAAACAACCAATCAGGAAACAAAAACTTGATAGAACAAGTGGCTATAATGGGCTATTTGAAAGATGGAAATTGAGCATGAGACTGTGAATTTTAGCATTCAGAGGATCTGTGCATTCATGATGAAGAGTAATGACAGTTCCAATTATGATAATAAGAGGATAACAGAGGCCTACTTCACAGAATTTATGGGGATCTTGATACAAATGTTCATAGCACACTTCACATACTGCCACAAACATTTCAAAAATAAGAATGGTAACTAAACATGAGAACAAAATAAAGCTTGCAAAGAAGAAGCTATTAGGAAAATTAGTTTCTTAGAAGGATAAAAAGGCATCTTATATTGCTACAGGGGATTAGAGTAGTTTGTAACAAATGTGAAAGTGGTTTTCATTTGCATAAGCTCAACTTTGTCATTTCTCCTATACTCAAGCCTCCTCTTACCCTTCTCTGTCCTCTTCTTAGGTGACTAAACAGGATTGTACCACCCTGTAACCTGCCTATGCTTAATCTAGCACAAACAGAGATGGCTGACTATTAGCACACACATTTACTACATGGAACTGTCCTCCTATTTATCAAATGCAGAATGAGCAGGAGTCATACTGGTTACTTTACCTGGGTCTCCTGGGAAGACAAGACATTGACCTGGAATTATCACCTCCGGGGTTAGAGGTTGTTCTGGCCACTGATTTTAATCAATTTTTGGCCACTTTGCTGAAGTTGTTAACCATAATATCAATTAATGCTAGTGTCTAGTAGATTTTATGATGTGAAAAATATATGTCTGCATAAATAAGCACTTACAGACATGATAATAAATATTTTCATCAGCAAAAAGATGGTGTTGCTGTTATGACCCTGAACTAGGTGCTAAATGTGTTACTGATCAGTCAGTTGAATAAGGATTTACTCAATCCTTATTGATTTTGCAACATTTGCTACATACTTTTTGTGTGTCATACAAACTAAAAACATGACATGGTCCTTGACTGCCCTCAAGAAACTTACAAAATATCTAGTGAGTCAGGACATAGTGCAATTAAGTGGGGGGAAAAATGATGTGTTGATTATAAGCAAAAAAAAAAGTTAAGAGTTTGTCATTTTAAGTCTTATAAGACTTAAGTAGTATTCAAATGCTTCACTACTACAGTGTGAAAGTGAATCTGAGTTCTTATAGGTTATGCCAAGAGAATGAAAATTCTAGTAAATTTTACCGAACTTGAAAGGCTTTGAGTACAGGTGGTAGACTGTATACCTAGTGAAGTTCTAAGGTTTTCACCTGGTTAGCTGTAGGATGATGAATTTGGAAACCACAGTAACTCTTGAAGATTCATCAACCAAGATGTCTTAGTACCACAAGAGATGCTGTGATTTTCATTCGTGGGAATAACCAGATCAATGAAATCACAAATTATTGAAGCACTGAAAAGGAAGTATGAGGCCTTGTAGTACACAATTCAAAAACATAATAATATCACTAGAAGACTAGTAATGGCAGAGTTGAGTTTTCATGATACTGAGCAGTTTGGAATTCTTAAAGGCACCATGAACTTTCCCAAATACAATTTCACCTGATACCCACTTCCTATTCAATTTGGAGGCCACTGTTTTGAGAATTTATCTAAGATTCATGAATTGATAGACTGATGTTCTAGCTGTTAGTCTAGGCAATACATGTTTTAAATTCCCTTTGTTTTTACATACAGATAGTTAAAATTTTTACAGTTTAAAGAACAATGGAAAGACATATGGAGGTAATAAGCAGGCTGAAGTATGTTATCTAATTGCATGAAATGTAATAATTATGAAGTTACATATGGCCATACATGGTAGTAAATTTGTCTTATAGTGAGACTAAAGCAACAGACTGACAACGTAAGTGGGATGTTAGTACTCCTGAAATATTAAAATAGTAAAATAGTAAAGGAAGATTCTAACCATTCTGGAGAGATCCTCTATGGAAGAAAGAGTCTGAACTTCTCTCACTAACTCTTAAGGTCTTTCATAAACTGGTACCATTCTATCTTTACTGCCATTTACAATTTATTTCAATTACTAAGACATTTATCTTTTTTTCCTCCTCCCCTCCCCATGCCAACAAGTTAAAAAAAAAAAGAAAAAAATCTTTGTAATATGAATAATTAAGGAAAAAAAATTCCTTTATTGACTATATCAATATATTTGCTCAGTCTGCAAGTGAAGTCTATTATCTTCCTGCCATTAGGTCAGTGGCATGGTTCTTAATTACTTCTATGAACTTTGGGAGGTCATAGTATAGGCCAGAGTTCTTAAGTTTTTCAGAGCTTGTCTTTATGGTGTTGTTGTTGTATATACTGTCCCCCCATTGGAATGCTTTTCATTCATTCATTCTTCTTCTTCTGCCTACCTAACACCAAGAAGACATCTAGCATACTATACTGGCCTCACTATAGATTCCCAGAATGGGTACAACAATCTCTGGGCAATACTGGGCTCTATATCTTATTAGACAGTTAATAAGCTGATATAATAATCTTTGTTACTGAGTTTTGGGGTATTATTGGTTTAATATCTTACCTCCTTCAGGTCTTGTCCTTCCATTTGAACAGCAACTTTCTATAGCCAGTGACACAATCTAAAGGGAGAACTTCAATTCAACCCTAGCAAGTTAGGGGAGAAATTTGAGGGGGGAAGAGGAGTCTTTGGGACATCTAAGAACTAACTTGGGGAAACTTATAATGTGAAAAATGAGACTTTTAAATTTTTGCTAACATGTTAACATCTCAAAAGTTTATACTGGTGGTGTAAGTGTGATTAGTGAAAATAAACCAAAGGAATTACTTTCTTCCACTAACTAGCTTATAAGTAGAATTTTTTAAAAAATCAAAGTGATTCATTTCTTTTTCCTTTTTTTTTGGAGGGTGGAAGGCAGGGCAATTGGGGGTAAGTGACTTGCCCAAGATTACATGGCTAGTAAGTAGTAAGTGTCTAAGGCCAAATTTGAACTCAGGTCCTCCTGACTTCAGGGCTGGTGCTCTATTCACTGTGCCACCTAGCCACCCCCAATTCATTTATTTTTCAACTTTGGAGCAGTTCCTTTCAATTAATTCCTAGGTCAAGCTCAGTAACACTTACTTTCTGCGCTATTAACTCAGCCCCTTTTTATTGCATTGAGAATACCCTAACAGGATCAGCTTCTCTGGCACCCTAACTAGCCAGAAACTACATCATCAATTCTCCTATCACAGGAAAGCTCTTTAAACTTTCCATTTTTAATCTAGTCAATTAACCAGTTAATTCTTGAGTCTGCAATAAACAAAACAAAGAAAAACATTAAAGAGAAATGCAAGGTAGAGCAAAGGATGAGATCCCCAGGGATTTATTTGTTCTATTTTTCTGAAGTAAGAGGTAATAATCGTAGCTAACATTTATATAGCACTTTACATAAATATGTAAGTAATCATGTTTGAGCATCACAACCCTGAGATGTTGGTACTACAATCATCTCTATTTTAAACATGAGGAAGCCAACACTGAGACAGATTATATGACTTGCCCATAGTCACGGAGCTAAGAAGTATTTGATACATGATTTGAACTCATCTCACTGACTCCAAGGTGAACGATAAATCTACTTACTACCAAAGACCTTAATTCTTTTTCAACAGGTTAACACTTATACATTAAAGAGCAATTTGTGGCACCTAGCTTTTACAGGAAAACAGATTATACGCATATTTATAATCTTATAATCTCTTTGCTTTTAAAAATGAAGAAACTAGATATCTTGCTGTATGCTTAAAATTTATTTAAAACAAAAAATAACTAATTACCTAATGGTGAGTTACCAGATCATTTAAGAACTTTTAAAAGTGTATGAAGTCCACAAGGTGAATTAATAAAGAATAAGAGTGGACACACTTGAACGTATTGTTAGTGAGAAATACTGAAAGGCAAAGCATCTTATTTGAAACATTTGAGCGTCATGTTTATTAAGGGCGAAATAACTGCCTTATACGAACGTGTGTACATCATTGGCAGAGGTTTTCAATGATTTTGTATGATTCTATTGGTATAAAAATTTCCACCACAGTGAATTTGTTGTTAATGATAAACAACAGCATTTTTTCCCTTTAAATTCATCTTATACTTTTAACCCGTCTTGTTAGAAATGTCTAAAACACTACTGTGTTCATAACTTGAACAGAAATAAAAAGAAGACAATTTAATCTGTGACTCTCCTTCGTTAAGTCTGATGGGAAAACATTTCTGGGAAACTCTTAAATATATGAAGACTATACTTACCACATATAGCTTCAATGCTCTAATTATGTTTTTAAGCTTACAGAAATATAATATTCATAAAACGGTTATGGCTCATTCAAAATCATCTTCATACACCATTAGTGCAGATGATTTCATGTAGCTACAGTGGCATTTTGAATGTAAAAGTATTTATTCCCATATTTTCTGTAATTTAAGGATATTTACATGTTTATGATATATAATCCCAGAATCATAAAAACAGAATAATACACATCTGACAAACTGTCCAATTTATCACCCTTCCAGCAATTTGTTCCTTTAAGTAAACATATTCTATTTTTAAAAATCCCAAGTGGGATATTATTTCTTCTTTTCTTTATATTAATCCTTTTTATTATACTTATGCCTATCAAGAAAGCTTATATTTTAGAGCTGAATGGGACATTAGAGATTATCTACTTCAAGTAACTAATTTTATTGATGAACATTTGATGGCTGGAGTAACTTTATTATGGTTACAAAGTTAGATTGTTAGTAGCTGACATGGAATTTTACCCCAAATCTCTACTCCCATTTCAGTATTCTTTCCTCTAGGCCACCAGCTCAGCATATAGTAGAGGGAAAATTATATAAACCATAAAAAATAAGCTTTTTCTTTTTTAAGTTGTCTGTTTTCCTAAAGAGAACAAAATAACAATGAGCACATGTATTTCTATTGACTAAATGCAAAAGACTAATGACTTCTACAGTTATCCTTTCCACATCATGACTTTCCTGATCACTGGTTTCCATATATAGAAGGTTGGCATAAGAAATTAAATGGGAATTTTTTTTTGAGTTTTGCAGAAGCTGCAGACTACAGAGAAAAAGTTCTGAAACGCATAAAATATGTGTATAGTATTATATAATATCAAGTGTATGTATTGTATAATATCAACATATTTTATCTTTTAATACAATAATAATTCAGACTTCTTCTCTGAAAAAGCCAAAAAATTTTGCTCAGGTTTTCTGGATTGAGGTAAGGCTGGCGGGGAGGGGGTGTGCATAATCTTAACCCCCAATATTGTGGAAGAGATAATTGTAATAATGTGATTCCTGCTTTCCTTTAAACCAGTGGGAGATTATTCTGAAGGAACCTGATTTATATGTGATGGAAATACACAAGTTGGTTAATCATCCCAAGCTGGCATTTGACTTCAGGGAATCCTGAAGAAGAGATTATTTTCAAAATCTCTTTGGATGATACAAAGTTATGAAAACCTGGGTGAAATTGCTGTCAAAAGAAAGATTATCAGTCTCAAAGTCTATAAACTGCTGTGGATCAAGTAACACCCAGCTTCTGATAGCCTGGGCCAAAGGAGAATAAATGAACAATCAAAAACAGGTACAAGGCAGATAGGGAAGGTTGGAGACTGGGATGAGCCTTGCTAATTTTTCTCCTATCTTGAGTGAAGAGATTAATCCCACTTTCTACCTCTAGCTATCTTAACTGTCACAGGTCACAGATTAGACTGTGGGCTAGTGAATTGGGATGTGTTAGGGTATCCGTGTGGTATAGAAAAAATGCTGAATTTGGAGAAAAAAATGCTGGATTCCAACGTTGCTGCTGACTACCTCTGCGACCTGGGTCTTAGTTTTGCCATCTGAAAAAATGAGTGGGTCGCTCTAGATGGCTTCCACATATCCTTCCAGGGTTGATTCTATCTTCCTGTGATATCATGGAAATGTTTGGGGGGGTCACATAATAGCAAAGTAGACTCAGAAAGATGAAATCTATTATTTTGGAAATGCTTTTGGTAGTTGGATCAAACCTTTAAAAACACTCAGTCTCACATGCCTTTGAAACCATTTCAGGAAGAAGAGTATTTTTAAAATGTTCTCTCTGCTGCCATTATAATCATATAACACTTACGCTTTAGTATAAACTTGAGTGAAAACAGTCATAGTTTTTAGTTAATGCTTGCCATCCTGACCAAAAATAAAAATAAAAAGATGCACTGGAAAGGGTAGACTCTTGTCCACATAGCTGCATTTTTATGAATAATGTAAACTTGCTCCCTGGGTATATTTACCCAGAAGTTATTCCAATAATGTAATAAAAATTACAAAACTTTAGTCTTCCTGTTCTTTAAGACTTCCATTCCTTTGAAAGGGAGAGGGAGAGGAAAAGGGAGAAAGATGGGGAGAGAGAGAGAATGGGAAAAATAATTTTTATACTGTTTAATTCTAGCATCTAAATTCTTTCCCTGTTAAAAGATGGTAACATTGCATGAGAGACAGTTGTGGGACTGTGGAACGAAAAGACTTGGAATTAATAAATCTGGATTCAATACAGGCTGTGACACTATTTAGCTCTGTGATCATAAGTCATAACTTCTCTAAGACTCAGTTTACCTTATCTGTCAAATGGAAATAAAAACCAATATTTTTACTACCTAACTCAAAGAGTTATTTGAGAAAAGTTCTTTCCTTGTTGAGCTTAATGTGAATTTTATAATTATTATCCTAGAAAAGAGAGCAGAGTCCCTAAGAGGGTAAAATATTAAAATGTGACCCAATTCAGTTTAAATGATTACCTAGTTCTATTTTCTCACATTCATCAATGGTTAGCCTCTTCTAGGAGGCTGAACAAACCAAAACTGGAATTTTCCAGCTCCATGAAACCATCAGAGCGGATCTCGAAACCTCTAAGGAGTCCAGATGAAGGAGCCTTTAGAATGGATAAAGTTGTTCAGTGTCCTGGCCTATGAGTCAGGTATCTTTAACAGTGTTTCATGTGACCCATTACTTCTATCTCACCCCAAATAGACTTTTGATTGGATAATAAATCTCTAGAGTCCGGCCATTTATCATAGGCTAGAATCCAATGTTGTATAGTGGAAAATCAGGTGTAATAAATTCAGAGTTAGGAGACTTTGGTTTGAAATCTGGTTTTGCTGCTTACTGTGTGAACTTGGGTGAGCTATTTTATCACCTGTGACAAAGGTTACCTTAAAATTAAGGAGCTGAACCAGATGACCTCCAAATCCCCCACTAAGTCCAAATTCTATGATGATCATTCCTGCTGGTGCTGCTACTATGGGAGGAATGTATGCTACACAGGTTGGAGACAAAGATAATTCCCTGCAGATAAGCACAGAAATGCCACTAAATGTCTACATGCCTCTGAATAGAAAAAATCTGAGAGAAAGATCCTCTGTTGCTAAAGAAATACATATTCCAGGCCACCCAGTGACCGATTTGTTCTTGATGTGATTGATAGCAAGCCTCCATGTAATTATGCGCTGGCCTCTGTGCACAGTTAAATCTTGAAAGTTCTATAGATTTGAAAGTAGAATTGCAGGGTCTCTGTCTCTTTGGCTCTGTGACTTATTCAAAGAGATGCACACATTGCATGATAGCTTCTTTCAATTGTCTTAAATTCTGGGGAAGAAATGAATGACATTATAGAGTCTTCATCAAAGAAATGCCTTTGCATTCTCTTGTCATTCTTTAAGTTATTTCCCACTCCTAAAACCCTCCACCCACCCCCTTAAAACTGGTGTTTCCAATTGCTGACTGCTCTTTTCTGAGGGAGGAAGGAAGGACAAGGAATTCTGTGCCATACATTGTGTTTGGGGCTTTATGAATAGGATCTCATTTTATTCTTATATCAACCCAGAGAGGAAGGTGCTATTGTCAGCCATATTTTGCAGCTGGGGAAACTGAGGCATTCTACAGGAATTGAGGAAGTATTATATACACACACATATACACACATACATACACGCATGCACATATTCATGCATATATGTACATACATATATTTATATATATGTAAAGAGGAATTATAAAGGAATAGAATTTTTATATATACATATATACACATACATCCACACATCCACACATATACATATATTTATAGACACATATATGTATGTGTATATATGTGTATATATATATATGTAAAGAGGAATTATAAAGTGCAAAAAAAAAATACTAGGACACAGTTCCTGCCTTTATGGAGCTTATACCTAATAGACATTTGACCCGTCTTATTAGCACAATTAGGCAGTATTATGAATTTTAATGGGAACATACTACAAATTCCAAAACTGAATGATTCCTGTTCTGTTTCTATGCATCATTATTTCCTCTCCCTTATTAAGAAACTGTAAGAAGTACCGTAAGAAAGCAAGGTTCACTGGAGAGCATGGTCAAAATAAATATATTTAGAAGGAGAAGTAGATTGAAGGAAAAGGCATTAATCATGCCTGATGTTGAATAAATGCCTAACTGTGGGTAATAGACTGGAAAAATTGCTTAGGAAGAGTTCATCCATATGAAAATTTGACCCCTATAATGTTGTCAAGGTCACTTAGACCTTTGGTCATCTTGTAATGCTCACTCATATATTTGGTTATAATCACAATAGCACCTGCCATTTATCTTTCATGCTGTAGCTCTTTAACATGGCAATCCATATTTATTTAATTGAATTTATAGATGATAAAAAAAAAACAACAAAGAAGTGAACTAGGATAAATCCCACAAGTAGGGCTGCTTTTCTGAGCATGAAGAGCTCAGGGTTTTTTTCCTCTTTTCTGAAGTTTTAAATCAAGGACAGACCCTGCTGCTGTTTTGCAGATACATGAATTTATATTCTAGTCCATAGAACTTCTTTATCACCTCTTTTGAGGTTCCAGATAAAACTGTAGATATAGGCTTCTGATTGTCAAAAGCACATTTGTAATTGAGCTCTGCACTGAATACTTTGTCTTAAGTTAGGAAAACTTGAAAAAAATAGAAGAAAGGGTGGATGGATGTCAGACACAAAAAGCTTACACATACACACATTCAATAACAAGCGGACAATTGGGATATTTTATTCACATAATTCATGTGATTGTTCATTATGATCCTTAATCAAATCATAAATCAGCCTGAAAAGAATTTTAATGTAGCTCGACTGCCTGTAGACTAAACTATAAATGTATAATTCTCAGTTAATTTTTTCAAGGTACATTATCCAAAATGTTTGGCTATATGAAAAGCAAGGATGGAGGATGATGCACACCCAAAGTGTAGAGGTTGAGATACCCCTGTGATACTAAGGTTTGGTTTCTCAGGACCCTCTTAGTAGTTTGTACTGACGATCTGTTATAATACATTTCTAAGAGAAGGAGGGAAAAAGACATGGAAGGTAACAATATTCATTTTTCTATCTATAGTGAGAATTGTAAAGAGTTTAAAAAAGCCATTTTCAGAATGGACAATTCATGCTTCTTTTTAAGTTTTATTTTGTATCTTTTTCAAGATTTACAAAGTACCTATCACTAAGCTATATACAAGTGGTTTTTTTCCTCCCAAATTGAAGTTAAACATTGTTCCAAGTACGGGGCAAATTTTGGTCTTGAAAGCATGAAAATTCTCAGAATACAGGCATGCTACCTTACCCACAACCTAATCTTTCTTGATGAGATTGGGGAATCAAAAGAATGCACTAGTCCTATCCCTTGTTTTGATCTTTTATAAAATGATAATTGACACTTGCTAGTCTATTATCTATCTCGTTTATAAGTAGCTCAGCTCACAATCTGTTAAACCTCTAAACAAGATTGCTTGCTCCTTCATTATGCTCCTATTATCTTTTCCAGAAAAAAAATAAAACATCCCACCTAATTTCTTCTTCCTTATGCATGGGTGGACCATGGAGGCATCTAAATTATCTTTTTTTCTGTTGGAACTCTTGCTACAATTTTTAAAAGTGCAAGAAATTAGATCAGCAAGAAAACAATGAAAATCTATGTCATTTACTCTACTATGGCCTCTGTTTCCTGTTAAATGAGGGAAGAACCTGAGGGGAAAATTAAGTTGTTTTGAATATGTTAATTTTTTAGTTGCCAATGGGACACCCAAATGGCAGTTTTTGATAAAGGTGTAGACTCCAGGAGAGAGGGTAGGGTTAGATATACAGTCATTTGCATAGAGATGATGGATGAACTCCTGATGAACTCCAAGAAAAGGAGTATGGAGAGAAGAAAAATGCCCCCAAGACAGAACCCTGAGGCACACCTGTGGATAGGGAGTGAGTTATTGATGCTGATAGAGACCTAGAAGGAACAGCCAGGAAGGTAAGGAGACAATCAGGAGAAAACACTGTCACAAAACCCAGAGAGAAGAAAAGGAAGGAGGGAAGAAAATTGAGAAAAGGTCATTAGAACCTAACAATTTAAGAACTCACCAGCAACCCTGGAAAGATCTGATTGATGAAATCAAAAGCAGAACTTCAGCAAGGTCTCAAAAGTGAGTAGAAGGTGAGAAAGTGAAGGAGAAGAATTGAGGTGAACGAAACAATAACAGTAATATCAATTAATTGTTGATGTAACACTTTATAATTGCAAAATTCTTTCCTTTCATCACTTCCTCTGAGACTAACAAGCTTTTAAAATATCCAAGGCATTGGGTAGGTAGGTGGCTGTATAGTGAATAAAGCTCTAGCCCTGGAGTCAAGAGGACTTGAAGTCAAATTTGGCCTCAGACACTTAACACAAAAACTAGCCATGTGACCTTGGGCAAGTCATGTAACCCCAGCTGCCCTGCCTTCCCACCTCCAAAAAGACCAAGAAAAAAGGCAAGGCAGGTATTACTGCCCCTAATTTCACAGATGAACAACCAGGTTCAGGGCAACTCATATGATTGTTCTGAAGAGGTTGCCCAAAGAGGGTTAGGGCTGCCTGGGACCCCAAAATACCAACATGCCGAGTCCTGCGGAAAGAATTCCACTCAAGTCTTCTCAGCTAAAGAAAAAGTAAAGTTTATTTAAAGTTCACTTGTATTGGACACAGAGCAAGTCTGTGCTAGAAAATTCTATGGTGCTCTCACACAGAGCAAGTCTGTGCTAAGGTATCTCATGGCGCTCTCACACAGAGTAAGTCT
Organism: Pseudocheirus occidentalis; assembly: GCA_028646575.1. NCBI lineage: Eukaryota > Metazoa > Chordata > Mammalia > Diprotodontia > Pseudocheiridae > Pseudocheirus > Pseudocheirus occidentalis. The sequence continues at coordinate 94,318,210 of CM053600.1, forward strand.
GTGCTAAGCTATCTCATGGTGCTCTCACCAAGCAAGTCTATGTGCTAGGGCATTCTAAGACGCTCTCACACCACGTGGAGGGAAGGTGGGATTCTATATACAGAAAGGCTGTGGTGAGGAATCTAGGGGTAGTCCAGAGGAGGAGATTGGGGAGGGTCTTTAGGAGGAGTCAGATGAGGTCAGACTCCAGTAATGAGTGATTCAGGGTGGGAAGTTGCTGGAGGCTACCTGGAGACCATAGACAATGGTGGGCCAGGCCAGTTCAAGGGTGGGAAACTATTGGAACAAAGGGGACTAAAGACTTGGGCTGAGCCACAACTTAAGGCTCATGATCGCAGGCAAATGTCTTCCCTGGGAAGGTTTACTTTCCCTGAGCCTGTACCTCAAAGAATCAAGGAGAGCTCAAAAAGAGGGGGAGAGGAAGTCCTAGAGCCTACACCTCATCAGTTCTACAACATAACAGATAAAGCCAGATGGCGGGTCATCTTTTTTGTCTCCAAGTCCAAACTGCTTTCCACTATAAGAGGCCACCCCTCTGCATCAGTTTCTTTTGTTTTTGGTGGTGTTATCTAGTGTTTGGTGGTGATGGTGGCTCTTTGTGGGAATAATATATTTGGGTTGGTAGCGCTTTAGACACTGGAAAGTGCAGTAAATGATACACTAATTATGGTGTTTAGGCTCTGGGAACCCCCTTGAGGCCCTAAGCCTTTCTTTATCCTAGGCCCAAATCTGTTAACTCTTAACCTAGGCAAGCTCTTCATTGTCCAGCTACTTCCTACCCTTGATCCTATTAAAATATCTCTACCCAAATCTGCAACCCTTAAAACAGCCTAGGATGATTTTTTTTTTTGTCATCTCTAGGTAGCCGTCAGCTATTTCCCTTCCTCAGTCCCATTACTGGAGTTTGACCTCAGTTCCATCAAAGATCCTCCTTAGACTCCTGCTCAAAACCCTTCCCAAACCCCTCCTCTAAACCGCCCCCTGGATCCCTCCCACAATCTTTCTGTATGTAACACCCATCTTGCTTCCATGAAGGTGTTGAGATTCAATCCAGAGGAATTCAATCTGTTCTGCTTGCCAACACAAGTGTCACAAATACTTAGGCTCCTTCAGAGTCTACCCATTATGGTGCATCTTTAATAAACTTTATTTTACTTTGACTGAGAGAAGGTATGAGTTGAATTCATTTGTCAGGACCCAGTGTGTTGGTATTTTGGGGTCCTGAGCACCTGTAAACCCCAAAACCTCAAGACTACCAATTATCTAGACACAGGTAATTTTAAGAAACAAAACACAACACAATACATTGGGGAAAAGTAAGCAAGGTAAAACTTTGCGAGAAATTACTCTGGAAATTACTGCTGACATTTTTCTTTCTTGTGAAACAATGAACTAACATTAACAGAGAGTTGTAAACATTTATGTACCTATGAACAGCATGGGGTAAATAATTGGATAATAAGGCTATACAAATCCATTTTAAAAATATAATTACAAGATGAGTACATGGATATCTACAATATATGCAATAATGTATCTTGATTTTACTGAAGCATTTGATGTAGTATCTCATAAAATTTTATTCACAAAATTTATTCAGATTGTCTTCGCTAATTTATTGAACTCCAAAGTCAGAAAATACATTCAAGAACAACACACACACAAACTGCTAACAATTGAAGGAGAGAAAGCTAACAAAACAGGCTTCTAACTTTAGCTAAGACTTTCATTAATGCTCATAAATATGAATAAATGATACATTAACGAGTCACAATGGATACTTTGGGAAACGGAAAGAGAAAAACGTACTCACCGTGTCTCATATTCCCCCCTAAAAACATCTTAAGAAAATAATGATAGGTATCTATATAACACTTTGAAACTTACAAAGTAAATAATATTTTGTGCATAAAACTTATCAGGTGGTTAATAAGTAGTTATTATAGGTACTTTTATCTTCATCTCACAGATGAGAACATTGAGGCTCCAAAAAGTTAAGAGATCCCACAGTGAGCAAGGGGAAGGTGGTGACAAGCACTTACTAAATACCTACTGTGTGTTAATCGCTTTATAAATACAGCTATTCCTTCCCCATTGCTACTTCCCACCTCATGGTCTCAATAGAGCCTACATCTCATCAAATATATCTTGGGTCAGCATAAGAAATTAAATGGTAATTTTTGGGGCGAGTTTTGCAGAAGTCATAGATGACATGTGAAGGTCTGCCAACGACACAGAAAAAGTTTAGAAACTCAGAAATGCATAAAATATATTATAGTATTGTATAATATACATATATTTTAATCTTTTAATACTATAATAATTCAGACTTCTTCTCTGGTATGAAGGGAGGGCCAAAAAGTTTTACACTGAGTGACATACCCTTAACCCCTGCCATGTGGAAGGGTCAACTGTGATTTTATTTGATCAAGCATGTATAAGGGGCATAATTTAAACCCAGTAATTCCTCAGTCTAAGCCCAGGACTCTAGCCATTGTATCACAATTATTTAGGTTGACCCCTTGATGGGTTTTAGGCTCTAGGAACCCCCTTGAATTTTCCTACTTGATGTGGCATTTGCCTGAGGTCACAAGCCTTTCCTAGGCCCAAATCTCTGTTACTCTTTTTCTTTTTTTTCTTTTTTTAGAGGAGGGAGATCAGGGAAATTGGGGTTAAGTGACTTGCCCAAGGTCCTAGGGCTTGTAAGTGTTAAGTGTCTGAGGCTGGATTTGAACTCTGCTCTATTCACTGCACCTAGTTGCCCCTTTCTGTTACTCTTAACCTAGCCTAGAACTCCATTGTCCATCTACTTCCCACCCTTGATCCTATCAAAATATCAATACCCAAGTCTGTTACTCTTAAAATAGCCTAGCCCTCCATTGTCTGTCATCTCCAGGTAGCCTTTAGCTACTTCCCACCCTTAATCACATTCCTGGAGTCTGACCTCAGTCCCCTCAAGATCCTCATTAGACTCCTCCCCAACCCCTCCCCTAGAGTACCCCTGGATCCCTCCCACAATCTCTCTGTATATAAGATTCATCTTGCCTCCATAAAGGTGCTGAGATTCAATTTAGTGCAGGTTCAGCCTGACCCTCTTGTCCAAAACAAGCATCACAGATACTTAGGCTTCTTCAGAGTCTACCCATTATGATGAATCTTAAATTTTGTTTTAATTTGCTTGAGAGAAGGCTTGAGTCAAAATCATTCAGCAGGACCCAGAGTGTTGGTATTTGGGGATCTCGAGCACCCCTAAACCCTAAAACTCAACACCCTTACCTCAGGTCTAACTGTACTGATGACAAGTAATCTGAAGGCCAGATAAGTCAGTTAATTTGCCCCGGTCATAAGAAATGCTACCTGATGGTACATTTGGGACTAAGTCACCGTCTCCTGACTCCCAGGTCAGTGCTTTTCTCCCATCCCCTAATTTGTTGATTTTACTTAACTTAGTCAACTTGGGAGCAACCTTTAAGCGAAGGTTGTTGGCTGCTGTTGTTTTTTAAACTCTTGGCAATCTCTTACAGCAGCGGTTCTCCACCTGTCAGTCACGACCCCTTTGGGGGTTGAACAGTCCTTTCATAGGGGTCTCAGGGATTGCCCAAGACCATCAGAAAACACATATTTCTGATGGTCTTAGGAACCTCCTTTATTTGTCTCCAAGTGGGTCCGCCCACATGCAGACACACCCACACCCAGCTATTAAAGGGTCCAGGCACTAGAAAGGTTGAGAACCACTGTCTTAGACTCATGCAGTGCTCTTATTTTGTCCTATAGTACTGGTGGAGTTCAGCCTCAGGCAGCCAAACTAACAACTGTTATTCATAATTCTATGTAAGCCTGAATAATGTACTCTTTTGCATGCATTGAACAAGATCCTGATAATCTCATCAATGCTTTGTTGTAGAAGACTTAATAGCTTCATGCCTGGCCCAACTTAGGCAGATAGGGTTGTTCCTTAATTTATGAAGGCAAGCATTGAGTTTAACTGAAAAGTTAATTAGCAAATTGCAATAATCAGCAGAAACTCAGCTCTCAAGCAGTGGATCAGGATTGAAAGTAGCTCTTATGCTTCCAAGATCTTTAAGACTCCAACACCATAGGAACAAAGAGTTAGTAAGACAATAAAAGGTAGGAAGAACCTAGGACTGTGAAAAGATTTATATATCAAACAAAGGCATTTATATTTGCACCAATAGACAAATGGGGCAGTTAGGTGGCACAATGGATAGAGTGTAGGGCCACACAAGTCAGGAACATCTGAGTCCAAATATGACTTCAGACACTTTGTAGCTGTGTGAGCCTGGGCAAGTCACTTAGCCCTGTTTGCCTCAGTTTCCTCATCTGTAAAATGAGCTGAAGAAGAAAATGGCAAACCACTCTAGGATTTTTGCCAAGAAAACACCAGATGGGGTTACAAAGAGTTGGATATGACTGAAACAACTAATAACAACAATACGACATATGACAATTTGGGTTTATTTTAAGAGCTTCATGGTATCCTATTCTGGGGATGAGGAATAATTTACCCTTTGTGCTAAGAACACATACCATCCAGTTCCTTTTTTTTTCCCCCAAGCAATTCATCTTATGGGACAGGTACTAGCTTTGTTTATATGAAAGTGACCACAGAGTTTCTCTCACTAGAGTTCTCAAATGAGCCACGGGTAGCTAAATGAATAGAGCTCCGGTTGGGTTTTAAAACTCAGGCTTTATTTGTGACTTGATTCCTAATGCTATAACCCTAAGGGCGAGTTCATCTTTCCTTTAGCTTTATCACTTGTCAAACATGGATAATATGTGTTCTTTTTCAATTTCATAGGAGTAGACTTAGGTATTTTAATGGACCCATTTTTCATCAACGAAGTTGCATTGGTGTAGATAACAACCTTATCCAAGCTTTCACATCTCCCATAAATCTTCCATAGAGAATCTACCCAATGTGCTAAAGATGCTCTTCTCTCTCTCCTCCCCTCCCCTCAGCAAAACTTCCAAACCCTTCGAACCCATATCAAGTTGACACATGGCTTGTGGACATGCTGTTTCTCTTGTTAGACAGTGAGATCTTTAGGGCAGGGACTGTTTCTCTTATATCTTTGGATCCCTATTGCATTGCATAATGCTTGGCATATATTAGTATATGCATAATAAATACTTGTTGATTAGTTGATTTTTGTATTTTTTAGGTACTAGTTCAGTAAGGACTAACAAGCTAAACCTCAGGAGTTGCCTTGCATGGAATAGATCTTCAATATAATGTGAAAATACAGGTAATGAAACAGACACTGAAAGAATCTTTAGTTATATAGTTACACTACATACAAAGTCAGCCTCACTTAACATATGCCCATTTAGTGATGTTCCAGACTTAAAGAGTCATTCAAATTGAAGGAGTCTAAGGTTCTATAAGAGAATGCTTTGGGAGAGCCTCATTATTTTATAATTATACCATTCACAAGGTCAGCCTCACTTCCCTCACTTGACATATGCATATTCAGTAAAGTTCTAGACTTACACAGACATTCAAGTTCTGAAATTCTCTGTGAAGCCTTAAAATTGAACTCAGATGCTGGAGAGAAATGATCCTTTTAGGTACTTTCAATTTACATAGCACTCAATGCATCTCTACAGCATCCTTCTAATCCAATCTCTTCTCTCCACTCACTCATTTAACTTCTTCGGGTCTCAGTTTCATCATTTGTTAAATAAGGGAATTGGATTTGATTACATCTAAGCTCCCATCTGTCCCTAAAGTCATGATCCTATGATCACACACACACACACACACACACACACAATTTATCTCTATCTAGACATTCATAGAGAAACATGTCCATCTTCAATGTGAAACTTTTCATATAAGAGTCAAAACAAGCAAGAGTTATAAGCAAGCATGCCAAATAATAAAGACATCTATATGATGCTTGAAGGCTTACAAAGCATTTTGATCACATCATCTTTGAGGATCAGAAAGTGTGAGTGTTGCCACTATACATTCTATAGAAAAGTAAACATCAGTAGGGGAATGGCTGAACAAGCTGTGGTATATGACTGTGCTGGAATACGGCTGTGTTATAAGAAATGATGAGCTGGATGATCTTAGAAAAACATGGAAAGATTACACAAAATAACAAAGAGTAAAATGAGCAGAACCAAGAGAATGTTGTATATAGTAGAAGCATACAGAAGCATGCTTCTAGAGAAGCATAGAAGCATGGATAGAATAATTTCACATATATATGTATATACATTCATATATACATACACACACATATATACATACATGGTAGCCATTTCTAGAGTTGGGGGTATGAGAAAAAAAGAGAAAAAGAAATTTACACGATAATTTTATTATAAATTTAAAAGGAACAGAAAAGTTGTATATAATAGATTTGCAGTTCCATGTGGAATCATCTTTTTAAATTATGCTATGTTATGGAAATACTTGTTTTATTCCATAATTAACACATTTATTCTATAATTAACAAATTAACAAAAAAGGAAGCTAAGGCTCAGAAACATACTAACAGTTATACAAAAATACTATGTGGAGTATGTCTTTGATAAAGCTGCATAGTAAAAGTCTAGAACGTCATTACTGAGGAATATTTTAAAGTTCATCTAATTCAATGCTTCATCTTATAGCAAAGGATACTAGAACCAGATTGGCCAGAGGTCATATAGGTAGTGAAATATGCATAAGAAGTCAGACTCAGATTTTCTGACCCCAAAGCTAGGGCTCTTCTCATTACTGACTGTTTCAGTTGGGCATCTCAGAGGCTGCCTAGTAAAACTTCCTTATTTTCCATTTGAGAAAATTTAAGTCCAGAGAATTAAATGGTTTACTCAAAGTCAAATAGTAAATGTCAGAGACAGGATTTGAACCCAGGTCTTCTTAACCCAGAGCAAGTACCCTTTCTGCTCTGCTATCTTGCCTTCCTAGGGGCTGATATTTTATATTAAGGTAGTTTCTTGATAAGTAAAGCTAAATTAGAGTCAAACAACTGGCCCAGAGGGTCAATCCTTAGTAAAGCTGGGAATCCTAAAACACAAAACTGGTAAACACCTTAGAAACAATATATTCCCCCAAAGCCTCACTTTGCAGATGGATTGACTAAACTTAAGAAAGCTTCAGTTGTCCAAGGATACATAGCTAATTAGCAGCAGGACCAGGATGAAAACTCTGCCTCCTGATTTCCTTTCTTGGGCTCTAAGGATGAAAGTTTCATATGCCAATTAGCAAACAACCACAACACAAACATGGATTATTCAGATAATGGCCTGAGTACCCTTCTTTATGCATGCAGCTATTCTAAATGTCCAGAAAATGCTTTTGACAATGAGAGTTATGCTATTATTAGACATGGCAAGGAAATGGGTGGCAGCCTCCCCTCTTGAAACAATTAAAAGCAAACTAAATAAAGCTCTTCAAGTAAACTGTGGCTAACAGGCCTTCAAGGTACTGAGCATGATGAATTTTGAGGTTTCTTTCATCTATAATTTTTATGATGCTGTGGTTAATGACACTGGAGAAAACAATTTCAGAGCTGACCCAAGTCACTTGTAATTCTGTGTAATATGCTTTCCTGATGTGACTATCTCTTATTCTAGCAAGGGAAGAGGTCATGCCTAGCTCATGGTGGCAGTAGAGGAATGCATCATTTTGTCTGGTTTGGTGATTTCCTGTGACTGCCATACTAACTGTATGATGCCAGTAGGGGCAGGAAGACTCATTGTGTACAAGGGGGAAAGACTGAGCAAAACACAATGAAATCTGACCAGTGGATGTCAAGCAAGAACCAGATTTAAAAGGAAATCCATTCAAAGAATTCACATTCTTAGTATCTATTTTGCTTTCAGGTCCAGCTTTTTGTTCCACACGTTCCCTCCCTTTCTCAATAAATCCTTTGTCTTCCTTTGGTCCAAAAGTCCAGTGTATTTCTAAAAACAATATGAACAATCTTAAAACTCTAAATATATTCTAGAAGCATTTCCTATTTTGATCCTGAACGTATTCACAAGGAAATCTCTGTATTGTTAAACATAATTCCTCAGACTGAATAAAATTGTTTCACACTCTGTTATGCATTTGTTGGACCAGGATGAAAACATTCCACTCTTTTTACTCTTGAAGGAATGAATGACTTGTTCAAGGAAGCTGCTATAATTGCTAAAAGCTTAAACATTCTGGTTTTGAAAGCAATTATCAGTATGGAAATAAGGCAGATGATTTGAAATCTGCTCAACATCAAGGAATGGTTCCATGCATTGTGGTATGTCTTCAAATGCCCCAAAAGAGAAGATATCAAATGCTGAATATCTATCTCGTCTTTTATGTCAGTTTCTGGGAAAAAATAAAAATAATGAAAATGAAATATTTTAGCTTTTGAGCTAATTGTATTTATCATACCCTAAGACATAATCTAGAACTTGGTCTTTACATTTTGAAGTAGGATGAAGACCTTGGTTCTCCTTACCAGACCATTCTGGAGAGCAATCTGGAACTATACCCAAAGGCTATAAATAATTGCACACCCTTTGACCCAGTAACACCACTTCTGGGGTTGTATCCCAAAGAGGTCATAGAAATGGGAGGAAGACCCATATGTACAAAAATATTTATTGCAGCTCTCTTTGTGGTGGAAAAAAACCTGGAAATTAAGAGGATGCCCATCAGTTGGGGAATGGCTAAACAAGTTGTGGTATATGAATACTATTGTGCTATAAGAAATAGGGAGGAGAGATGGACTTCATATTCACCTGGAGAGGCTTATACAAACTGATGCTAAGTGAGAAGAGCAGAACCAGGAAAAATTTGTACACAGTCACAGACACATTGTATGTGTGATAACCAACTTTGAAAAACTGGACTCTTCTCAGCAATGCACAGTTATAAGACAACTCTACAATTCTCAGGATGGAAAGAGATTTCTACATTCAGAGAAAGATCTAGAAAGAACAGAGTTTAAATGGAGACTGAAGCAACCTACATGCTATTGTTGTTTTCCATGTTTGGTTTTCTTTCTTTTTTCACATTGTTCACTCTGTTAGTTACAACCCTTCTATACAATCTGCCTAATGTCCAATGTGAAAGTATTTGCAGATCCTATTCTTGATTGCATGCCACCATGGGGGGGAGGGAGGAGGGGGAAAGGAAGGGGAGAAAATTTGAAACTCAAGGGATTGTGGAACTGAATCTTGTAAACGAAAAGTAAATAAATAAATCAACTAAAAAAAAGTTGCTTACATTGAAAACCCTGGGGTATCTTTATAAATACAGATTTCTTTTAGCTACATTAGCTAATGTAACTTAAGCCTAATTCTTTTTATAAACGACCTGGCTTTGGGGAATTGTTGCAGTGTCAACAATAAAGGTAGGTAAAGTAGCCATCCACCCAAGAAGAGGCAGGAGCTCTTAGTGAGGGGACCCTCTTAACAGTGAATACTAGAAAATTCTGTTTCACATAGAGAAATAACTAGCATTTCTAGTGCCTGAGGAGGAAACCTGGGGAGAGGGATCAAATGCATAGCGTAGAGCAGGCATTTATTTAATGCTTGTTCCTTTCCCTCTCCACTCAGTGGAGTTAGACCTGAAGCATAAGGTCCAGTGGGGTGGGAGACTCACAGGCGTTGACTCAGAGTAGAATCTCAGAAACCCTAGGTCACTGGTTTTTCTACTATAAAAAACTCTTTCATTTGCATATATTCTACTCCTCAAAAATAACAGAAACAAGAAGAGATCACAATCACAGACAGATCACAGTTTAACTATCCTTCAATTGACTGGTAAGAAAATTCATTCACAGAGGATAAGTATCTTGCCTCTTATTGCCTACTGGGCGCCAAACTGGGATTAAAGTTCTAGTCTTCCGTCTCCCAGACCAAGGTCCTTCCCACCATACTCTGCAGCTACCTCTAGGGCCACGGGGCACAATGCTATAAGCACACTAGTCTAGTCACAGTGTCTTAAGATGACTTCATGCTGGAAGATGAAGCAAAGCAGAAGGGAAACCACAAATTCTGACAAATAAATCACAGGATAACTAGAAATAAATTCCCAAGCACTTTCCAAACAATAATGTTATCTAAATTCCTGTGAATACATGGTTAATTTTTAAATAATTTTTGAT
>CM053600.1:94328436-94345362 GCA_028646575.1 Pseudocheirus occidentalis
AAAAATGCTCATTAAATATCTATGTGTTTACACATGGTCCTAGACCTTGAAACCAAATGTTTCCAATGTAAGTTTCAAGTAGCTTCAGAACTTTGAGCAGGACCCTTTACTAAAACAGGGACTGGCAGCAAAATAGGAGTAAAAAGAGAGTGGAGATGCCAGGACACTCTGATGGCCCTGCTAAGAAGGATGTTGTCCATGGAGGAAGCAGGGCAGGCCAGGAAAAACGCTTCGGGGCGGGTGGGGGGGAGTAGGGATGGGGAGAGTAGAGAACGGTGGAGTCTTATTTTATTTAATAATTTTTCCTACCTTTGAGCAAAGTTCAGTTGTTTCTACCCAACCAAGGAAGTGACAAGTGCAGTCACTGCCCTCTAAATTTCAATACTTTAAGACAAAGCTCTGATCCCCACACCTTAGTTATTCCTCTGCCTACAGATATACTATTTTGATATGTTTAGTGCCCTGAGTTACAGGGAAGGCAAAAAGCCTTGAGCGGACAGCGACATAAATGGAGTATGATTTCCAAAGCTGATAACATCTCACGTTTATGAATTCTAGGACTTGCACTTGAATTTTATTAGAATTCATATTCTCCAAGTCCTTCTTCATAGAATCACAGAATGTCAGAGTTGGGAAATAACCCAGAATATGGGGCATAACACTGTAAGCACACTAGTCTAGTTACAGTGTCTTAAGATGACTTCATGCTGGAAGATGAAGCAAAGCAGAAGGGAAACCACAAATGTTGACAAATAAATCACAGGATAACCAGAAATACTGAAAAATATTTAGAATTTGTCATATTGGAAAATAACCAAAATAAGCCAGTCCAAGTCACACAACTGATCAAGAATCCGTTCTACAACCTGACAAATCATCTTCTGGACTTTGTTTGAAAGACTTCCCAAAGCATCCCATTCCACTTGGGGACAGCTCTAATTGTTAGTATGTTTGGCCTTAAATGAAGTCACAATATGCCTTTCTTCACCTTCTATCCCATCACTCCTAGGACTGCCCTTAAGGTCCGAGCAGAACAAGACTAGTCCTTCCTTTACATTAAACCTCTTCAAATCCTAGATGTCTGTTCTCATGTCCTCACTAAGTCTTTTCTCTAGGCTAAAGGTCCTCCTATAGAATGAACTCAAGTTCCATCACCATCTTGGTTGCCTTCTAGCTTCTGAATGTCCTTCTTATAATGTGATATCAAGAAGGAAACAGAATAGGGGATATGGTGTGATCAAAGGAAAGTAAGACTGTGTCTTATGTCTTACTTATGACCTTCCCCTTGTTCCCTTGTTTAAAACGCAACACATAGACTTGCTATCTCAAGCATAGGAGGCACTGTTATAAAGCTGAAAGATCCTTTGAAAAATGAAATGGAAACCACTCCAGTATTTTTACCAAAAAAAAAAAATCTCCAATGGGGTCATGAAGAGTTGGATGGCGAAATGATTTAAATAAAAGAAAGATCCCTGTCTTAATAATCATAGGAAATATATTTGAATCTTGGCTCTGTCACTTATTAGCTGTGTGACTCTGTGCCTCAGTTTCTTTATTTGGTAGAACTGGATGACCTCTTAAGTCCCATTCTATCTTAAAATGAGTGATCTGATAATTCTATAATGTGGGAAAGGGGGTTAATGGAATTGGCAGCAGCTATCACAGGGATTTTTATCTCATCCTCATCAAGAGTATTGTAAAAACCATCCTCTAGTACAAAGTACTTAAATGGTTGAGTGATTTCAGCTGTGCAGTGCCAGAGATGGCAATGCAGGTGTGTTGGACTGCTGACCCTGATTTACCCACTGCCAACCATGTTTAACCAGTGCACACAACTATTTCCTTTGCTCCTCTGCAAGGAGTAGTTATGAATATTTATTACAGACACGATTCTGGCTTCCATGTCTGCCACTGATGTTCAATTGCTGAAAGCTGGGGCGCAAATCATTGCAAATCTGGCCTTCAATATGGCAGACAACTGCTTTCTTGTCTTGTTTAATAAATTGTGTTGCTTTCATATGAAAATGAACTATGTTAAAACACTCCCTGTTTTATGTGGCACTTATTTTGGAGTGTTGAGAAAGGATATAAACAGAGTAACAAGGGTAGTTTGCCGGAATGTTTAGACTACCTCCTGCCATGGATTTCAAAATGAATGTGTTAATCCATGCTAATCTGGTTCAATATTTTGAAAACAATTACATTTATTTTACAACCCACCTGGCATCCTGACTAGTATTATAAATATGCTCCATTGCATACATATTTTCACTTTATTGTACCTGCAGGCAGAGTTAAAGCAAATAAAAAGATAATATTGCTGAATTTGATTAAAGTGGCTCAATAGCATATTTGTACAATCCAAGATAGCTCCAGCTCAATGTCTGATTTTTAATCAACTTCAGCAAATTATCATTTTACAAGATGTGAAAAAATGACTTTGTAAGTGGCTCATGTACAATTACTTTCAACAACTTCTTGCAAAAGGCAACTACTTACTCATTTTAATCAGAAAGTTTTCTGAAATTAAAAAAAAAAGTTTGCAGGCTATCAATATACTCCCAGGAAGCCTCTTGACTATATCATTACTTCTAAGTATTATCCTTAAATATTACTGCAGTATCACACCTGGCTGAGCAATTACTTCCAAGACCCTAATTATAGAAAATGATCTTAAGAGGAAGGGAAAGATTTGCCTTTACATTTTGCCTCTCAGTAGAGTTCTGTGAACTGCCGACAGCCCAAAGAAGCTGGGGTTTAGGGAGGGAATATGGCCCATTATAGAACAATCTGTGTTTAGATGGTGGATCACCACTGGGAGGGCTTTAACAAAAAATCAGAGAAAATTCTTGAGTTACAAGTATCCTGAGGTAGCAAAACTGAATAGGCCAGTAGGTATGGTCATTAAAATTCAATTAGTCAAAAATTGATTAATTATATATGCTTCTCATCTTGATCCTTTTAGGTCTGTATTGCATTAAGAGATTGCTCAGGCCCATCTTCATGGGCAAACAAGTAAATATGCAAATCAAATTATCTTTAGCTCTGCAAAAGATGATTTATATTTAACAACTCATTTATATAGACTTTAAAGTGATTTCCTCATAGCAACCCTACAGGTCCTGTAAATAAGAATACTTCCATTTTGCAGATGAAGAAATTAACTCAAGGGCACGGGATTAATTCAAGGGAAGGAAGGATCAATGACTTGTCTGAGGCCACATTGCTTGCATGTACATGTATCTGATCAAATCTCACTCTTTAGCCTCTTGTGAAGAGCAAAAGAGTAAAGCACTTAGCAAATCTTAAAATGCTACATAAATGACATCCTACTATTAGTGTTTTTATGATTATAATGTAGCAACTTATGTGTCTTCTGATCCTTACCTGCTTTTTCAGTGGAAAGCTATATTAAATGCACAGATTTCCTACCCTGAAAGCTCTCTCTCTCTGTTGATGCAGATGGACTACTTTTCTATTTGTCATGTCCTGTAATGGTAATGAGAATTTGAAGATCTTCCCTTAATAAACTTAAGGGAATGTGAAGATCTTTCCTACTTTGAAAAAATCTTCTCTGCCCTATAATAGGCCAAATGTAATCATATGGAGCTTGTGGTGGGAGGTGATTGCTTAAGGGTGGAGCAGAGTCCATGGACCCTGGGAGTCAGAGCAGCTAGATGGTGGGAGAGAGAGAGGACAAATCCAGGAAGAAAAATAGGCTTGTGAGTATTTGCCCTCTGCAGTGACAGACTTGTAAGTGTTTGTTTGTGGGAAGGCTAAAGGATGGTATGGCTTCATGCTGTGCTATGGTGTATTAACTTCTGTGCTCCTATGATGGATTTGACTTTCTGGTATTGGGATTTGGTTTTCTGGTGTCTGAATGAATATTTTGCTTCTGTCTTATATATGAAGAGTCTGTTATATTTTGTAATTGAGAACTATGCCAGCATATTTACAGTCACCATTGACTCTGTGAATATTGTCTTGGCACTACACATCCTTAGAAAGCTTCACAGATATAGAAAAGAAGAAAGGGGAGAATGTAAAATTTAAGTAACTTGGTAAGTATATGTCAAAGGCAGAACTTAAATGTCTAACAGCTCCATTATGCAAACTCTCATCCTTTACTGTAAATTGTTATGGAATGAATGAATGAAAAGCTATTTATTAAGTGCTTATTATGTGTCAGGCACTGTGCTAAGAACTGGAGATAATAAGCAAGTAGGACAATCTATGCCTAGAGCTTAAGGAGGAAATATAACAGATAAAGAAGATTTAGAAGGGAGATGGGGTGAGGAATAGTCAAACTGAATGCAGGGAGCCTTAGAAATAGCCAGGAAGTGGCCTAGTTCTGAGCAAGATAAGGCTTACCTATTATAATCTAGATTCCCAGGGGCAAAGTTTGAATTCCATTGGAAGAAGAATGAGGAAAATGGCCAGAGTGTTAGCTGCATGTTTTGAAATAACTGAGCAGTAAAATTTTTGAAATTCAACAATCAAATATAACATTTTCATTTCAATAGGATTTTAATACGGAAAGGAAAAAGAGAATAAAGTAGTTTTCTCTGATTACTTCCATACAGGTGCAATAGGTTTAGGAGGCCAAGGGTCAGAGAAAACGGGATATGGTAAGGGAAAACTTCAATCCTTCCTTTTCTACACTGAAACTACCATAAAGAGTCATGTGAACTTGGAAGTACTTTTTCAATGGAATTCCGATCTCAGTGATTTGGGATATCTGTCCAAGGCTAATCTTCCTATATACTATGCAGTCCATGTCCTCTCACAAGCTTTTCAGAGAGGGTCTCCCCAAAAGATGGAAGGTTTTCCTCCAAGTCTTTTAGTATTTTGGGCAACCTTGACTAGCACTTGGGTTGTTCAACTTGTTAATTGGGTTGTTAATTACTTGTTAATTAGTTGCATTTATTAATTACTCCATGCTGAGCATGGAAGATGCAAAGAGAGGGAAAAAAAAGAGCAACTTGTTAATGATACATTTCCTGGTTGATATGTTTTACATCCTTTGTTGCATACAAAGCACCATTGGCACTACAGCTGTTGCTTATTTACCCGCACTGTGCTCCACTGCTCTCTGAGGGTCAGTTTGAGGGAAGGGGATATTTCAATTTTGCCTCTGTAACTCCAGAACCTACCTGGCTTATGGTAGAGGTAGGTGCTTAATAAATGCTTGTTGATCAATTGGTGGCTCCTTTGGACATTGCATTGTTCCATAAGTCACAGTAATGTAGGAAAGTCAGCAACAAAACCGGGGGATATTTTTCTGTACTCAAAAGCAACATAGATCACAAAAATTACAGTGAATTCTCAGGTCGCAAACTGTACATGTAGCAGAAGTGAATAAAAAAGTGACTATTTCATTCCCATAGCTGGTCATTGCTCTCAAAAAAGCTTTTACCTTATAGGAGTTATTTGGATAAAATAATGTATTCATGTATAATCTTGCTTTTATATTCAAAGTTAAGCCAAGCAAGAAGTTTCCCTTTCTGGTCTCTGGAGATAAACTTTGCAGTATAATTTCGGGTTTTGTTTTTTAACATAAGATCACAGAAGTTGGAAGGCATCTCAAAGACCATCTAATCCATCCCCTCATTTATAGATGAAAAATCTGAGGCTGAAACAGATCAAGTGACTTGTCCATGTTTACAAAGATAGTGTGTATTAGAAGTAGGATTTGAACCCAGGTCCCCTGATTTCAGAGTCGGTGCTCTTTCTATTATAACACATTTGATGGAGGAAGCACATGTTTTGGGAAAGGAGAGGGGCATTCAGAGAGAGTGCAGTTGGCAGAGATGAGAGTTTACAGCACTCTAGAAATCCAAAGCTCACAGCCTTCTTTCCCTGCTCCTGTTCTGTTTCCAGCAGCTGTTTTGTTCAGGGCCCTGAGAGGTTCACATTTCTTAAGCTACTCAAAACATATATTTTGTTGGAAATATTTGGGTTCAGGGTCTAGGATACTGCTTGGCCAAACAGTAGGTTTTTAATAAGATTTGTTTATCAAAGAAAAGGATAAGATAATTTAAATATTATTCAGCAGATCCAAGGGAATTTAGAAATACTTATCCTATGGAAAGTTACTCTGTGATTTGTCAGTATCTATGATTTCCTTCCTGGCTGTAATGGTAATTAATTTAAATACCTGCTTTATCTTTAAGCTTGACATTAGTTTAAGGCATGGAGACATCTCCATCCCACATGTTCAGACAGACTACTTGTGCCCAACCTGTGGTTGAGCCTTCTGAGCTCATATTGGTCTGATCAGCCACTGGCAGACAAGCTGTACTTTGACCTAGAGTTGTAATATTATTTTGTTGCTCTGCAAGAGCAAAGAATAATAACAGACACACTAGATTAGTGTCTAGCACTGTGCCCTACAGCATTAGAGGCAAAGCATCTTATGATATACAAAGTATCAGAAGGCTAGGCTTCTCTTCCAGGTTGGGCACATAACTAGATCCATGATCTTGGGTAACTTACTCAGTTTCTTTGTCTATAAATTTTCTTATTCATAAATCAAAGGTAGTTTAATAATCACCTTTAGGGGCTCTTAAACTGGAGTGTATAAACTTAATGCAATTATATTTCAACATATTCCTCTGTAATCTTATGTATTTATTTTATGCATTTAAAAATAGTATTCTAAGAAGGTATCCATAAGGACTGCCAAAGGGGGCCCTAATCCTCCCCCTCCCCAATATTAACTCCTAAGAGATGATCCCCAAGGTTTCTTCTGGCTCTAAATTCTATGATCCTTCACTGTTGCTTTTGTTGTCTTTGAAAAGTGGCCAATATCTAAATGAAATCAGCATGGAATGGTGGGAAAAGCACTTTACTGAGAGTCAAGAGGACCTGAGTACTGTGTGGACTTGGTTAATTCTCCTAACTTATCTGGATCTCAGTTTCCTCATTTATAAAATGAAAGGGATGAACTGGATGATCTTTGTAGTTCCTTCCAGTTCTAGCATTCCACTGCGCTTTTCCAATGGTGGACGTAAAAACCTATAAAGTTGCAGGGGAAAGGATGAGATATAAGCCTAAATCTAAATACTTCTACTGATCCTCTTGTTAAGCTTTCTAAGACATCCTTGCTTCTGGCACTCTATATATTTGCACTAACTCAATTTCTGGCTAGCCAAAAGAATGTGAAATCAATATTGACCCCACAGTAGAGTCTCTGCCCTTCCTCTCTGCTAGGGGAAAACAAAAACAAATGACTGGGTTCTCAGAGGCCATCATTTAAACCCAAGTTTTCAGGACTTCAAGTCTAGTGTTCTATCCATTGTGTCACCATGCTCCTTTTCTTCCCTTTCATTGAAGGAAAATAGGAGAAAAAACCAGCAAAACCTTTGTTTTTGAAAATTTTTTTTAGATGGGGAGTAGAAAGGGGAGGAGAGAAGAAAGGTGACTGCTATTATTGACATGATATATTTTAGAGCTGGAGCACAGCTCTTAAATTTCATTCATTTATTTGCTCATTCATTTGTCAGTCTTAACGTGTAAAAATCATTGTTCAATACTGAATTTAAATATGGTGATTCAAAAGAAATATATAAGGAAAAACGATGAAAATCTTACTTCAGTGCATTAGTGGGTTCTTGAAGATTAAGATAACAGAGTAAGGTTCTGAGGTCTCCACCAAGCTAGAAAAGCTCTGAGTATAGACCTGTATCCCAGTTTGTGTTCTGAGCACCAACCTAGTTAAACTTCCAGAGGCAATTTGTTAGGTTGGTTGTGATATGATGAATTTCTCTACTACAGCAAATGGAAGACCATCTACTAAGATTTAGAATTATAAGAGATAGAAGGCACTCCAGAGGCATTCTAGTGCAACTCAGTCATTTTACAGATGAGGAAACTGAGGCCTGGGGGTACTGTGAGTGGAAGTGGTTTGGGGAATGAACACATGAATACAATCATGGATCCAGAGAAGTGTTCAAATAAATAAATGAATCCATAATCCCCTATGATCTTGCATCTTTTATGAGCTTGGCTTTTTTTTTTTTTTTTAACATTTCTGGCTCTTTTCTTAGTGAAGACTATTTTTTATCTTGAAAACATTTGGTTTCTATCAATTCTCTTCCATTCATTATACGTACGTCTGTATTCAAGGTTACATATTTCAGGGCATATATTTTGGTCCCACGTAATAATACATAATAGTCATACTTATGGATTAGGGGACCACTGTTGAACAGTACATCATGCAACTATGTCACCATGTAAAATGTTGTACAAATGTTACCTTACAGCAGCTTTTGGCCCTCATCCATAGTGATGGGGTCTGCTCTATTCTGGGTAAAAGAAGTTCACAAATAACCAAAAGCTTTATTTTACTCAAACATTTCAGCCTCTTCTTCTACTGAACATTTTAAAGGAACTGATGAAAGGGTGGGAAAATCCTTGACAGAATATAGTGTGACAGCTTAATCTTGAAGTGATAAATGTAGACACTCTGAAATGCACAGAACCTGACTGAAATAAGACTATGAGGGTTACAGGCCCACAGCTTTCAGTTGAAATAAAAGGTTTTAATATTCATTTATAAGACTTTGATACTTTTGACCCAAATTGTACCATTTAAGGGGGAGAACATAGAAAAATGCTGATGAATTATGTCATTTTGGGGGAACTTCAGTTTCCTCATCTGTAAAAAAGAGACAATAATATTTGTAGTATTCAGAGGTTTGCAACCTTGAAGTTATCCTTGAGTTTACCTTCCCCACTACTTCTAATATCCTATCACAGGCTGAGTCTTATTGATTTTATCTCGACAGCTTCTCTAACCTCTATTGCCTTCCCTCCACTCTCACTGTGGCTGCTATCCCGGTTCTGGTCCACATCTTCTCTTGACTAGACTGTTATAATAGTCTCCTAATTGGTTTCCCAGCTTCCAGGCTCTTCCTTTGCAGGGCATCTTCCACAGAAAAGCTAAATTAAATTTTTTTAAATGCATGTCAATTCTCAATACCTATAAGACAAAATACAAAATCCCCTGTCTGGCATTTAAAACCCTCCACAGCCTAGTAGTTACCTTTCCCACTCTTATTCCCTGGTACTTCTTTTCAGATTCTCTCAATTCCATTTAACTTGGTGAATTAGCTGCTCTGTCTGCGACATTCCATTTTCCTGCCATCATGCTTTCCCCCACCCCCCCAGGCTGTCTGGAAGGTGCTCAGATCCCACCACTGTATCTTAAAATCCAAGTGTTTCCTCAAAGAATGGCTCGGGTTCCACCTTCTAACCAAGACCTTTCTTTTATCTCTGTACTATTTTTAATGCTCTTTCTCTCTTAAAGTCATTTCAAATATACTTTATATTTACTTTGTCTACATGCTAAGGGTTGTCTTCTGGGGGTTGTTAATCTTTTTCTATATCATAGAACCAACCTTATGGCTTCCTTGGGGAAGCCTATGGACTCCTTCTCAGAGTGATATTTTCAAAAGTTTAAAATAAAAAATGCAGAATTACAATGAAAACTAATTATGTCGAGATGGTTATCAAAATATATAGCTGGGTGACAGAGTGGATACAGTGCTGGGCCTGGAGCTGGGAAGACCTGGATTCAAAGTCAGCCTCAGACACTGACTAGTTGTGTGACCCTGGGCAAGCTTTGTTTGCTTCCGTTTCCTTGTCTATGAAATGGGAATAATAAACACACCGACCTCCCAGGGTTTTTGTGGGGATTAGATGAGACAGCTATTGTAAAACACTTAGTATAGTGCTGAAACACAGTAGGTGCTATGGAAATGTAAAAATTTTCCTATGGGATTATTGTTATTCCCTTCCCTATTAATATTAGTTATTAATTTAATTAACAATTATAAATTAATTTATTATAATAATTATAATGATTAATCAATCATATATTCTAATAATTACAATTATTACTTATCTATTATAATTATTACTTATGTGTTATAATTAATTATTATAATTAATAAATTATTATAAAGGCTTCTTGAAGGCAGATTTGTCTTCATCTTCCTAGGCCCTAGTGTGGTGCCAGAAACAACTTAATAAATGTTTGTTGAATCGTGTAGGGGATCATTCATTCATTCAACAAGCATACGTTAAATACCTACTATGAGCTAATCAGTTGAGAAAATATATGCTAATTGATTAACACTATGTAAATCAGTTTATAAAAAGCCTCAATGTCAGCTATTGTTATTATTATTGTATTTTAGTAATGTGATTTCTGTAAGAAATTAAAAGAAGAATTTTCTCTGATTTGGAATAGAGATTAGATTACATCCAAATATTATTCAAATAGCACACTCAGATAGTGTTCATATCTTTTCTTAATTTTTTTTTAAACCTACGTAAGACTAGCAAGGAGTTTGAAGTGAATGTGAACATATATAACATTTAGTATAGAAACAAATGTTCAAATAGCAAATAGCAATTTCCTGCATATAATTAGCCCTAAATTCATTACAGAGGGCAAGATAGAGTAGTTTCTTGCCCTTTTACATTCAAATCTAATACCTTTAATAAACCACATGATGAAGGTAAATATGAATAGGTTAAGGCACAAAAATACAATATAGTAACCTGAGGATATAACTGTAGGCATCTTTTTGCCACAAATGAAATTTCTTGGTTACTTTAATGACAGCCAGATCAGGTTTATGGCCATTTCTCTTTTGATTATTCTGTCTCATTAAGAATAATGACTTGGAATCTAAGTGAGAAAATTGCCGACACAGAAGGCATTTTTCATGCTTTAACTGCATGACCACTTAGATAGAGCTTAAATGTTACTAGAGAAATTATCATCACTCTAATGGATTTTTCCAATATGGACTATTATTTTCTTTTGTGAATTTTACAATAATTGAATATGTATCTACTTGTGAGACTCTAATTATAATTGGAGATCTGTTTAGTTAAGGAGATAATATTATTTTGGGGTATTAAATGTGTGTTTGTATTAATCTTTTGAGCTTCTTACAACAATTTTAAAACATAATAAGGATAATCAATAATAAAAGCAAGACAGACTTCACAAAACCTTGTCCTTTTAAAAGTTTTATATTTTGTAATGGTAATGGAATTTGGAGATGCCCCTGTATTGGCTTGGTTTTGGGGCTGAGTGTTAAAATCCAGCTCTTGTGAATCCCACCTGTGGGATGGACTTGTTGACATGAAGAGAGAGAGAGCTGAACTGGGAGGAGCTGTGAATTGGGAGAGAGGCCCAAGCCAAGAGAAGGCCAGAAGGACTTTTGGAGAGCATTATCCAGTATCATGGAGCCTAAGGTGCTGAGAGAAAGACTCTTGAGGGCCAGTTGGAGCTGTCCAGGACTTTTGAGAACTGCTACCCAAAGCTGCCGAGAAGTGAGGAGGCATGGCTGTGATGCTGGTATTTTGTTTGTCTGTTTTGATGTTGTTTTTCCAGATTCACCTGCTGGTGAAGGACAGTGCTGCTGTTGTAGAGGTCCTGGAACCTTACTGTTGGTTCAGAAGCCCTGAAGGAGGATTTTCTTGTGGTATATTTACAGAAATCCTGGAAGAGGGCCTTGCTGATGTTTTCAGAGGTTCTGGGAGTGTTCTACAGACAAAGAGTGACTTGTTAAGGACATTGGCTATGGCTTTGTTGAGACTTGTCTCCCCAGGAACTGAGATTGCTGAGGGCTTGCCTGGAGTGAAGATGAAAGAAAGGCCTTTCCTTGGGTTTTCAATGCTAAGATAATATCTTGACCTTGTTGTAACTTAAGAATGGATGGCCTTGTGCTCTCCTGCTCCTTTTGAGAAAGTGCTTGGTGTTAATGGATGGTATTGTAATTCACTAGTGTCTAGGGGTGGGAAACCTTTGGCCTTATTGTGCTCTGTGATTGACCAAATGAATGTACTTTGTTTATGATTGGAGACTAATCTCCATTTGAGAGGAGAGACTTTGTTGACTGACTAAATGAATGTACTGCCCTGGAGTGGGCTATTTTGACTAATGTACTGGCCAGGGGTTGCATACTTGGACCATGGTACTTTGTAACTGAATTGAGAACTTACTTGTTAAATGAATGAGTTACACTGTATTTTGACTGTCTCTGTTCTGTGAATGTTTTGCTGAATAAATGGGGTTTGCTATGCTGGTAATCCAAACCTTGGAAGTTGCGTTTGCTTGGTATTACATATCTATTGCTCAAAAGAAGACCAGGAAAAGACAGGTGATTTGGAAGGTAATGTTTCCATTCTAGATTTCCTTTCCTTGAGTTTTATGTTTGGGATCATATTTTATTCACTAGCTTCAGGTCTCTATGGGTGCTTGGAGGTGTCTTTGGAAGAGCCTTCATTGATACATAAGGGATGAAAAGAAGAGACAGAGAGAGCTCAATGAACACTAAACTTCTGAATACTTTTCCATCCTATCCTCAGCTCAAGAGGTGACAAGTTGGGGTATGAGGGTTCCCCCCACCTCCTTTTTAACCCTTTTATTTCCCTGGCAAGGAGAAAGCAAGTTTTGTTTAGCAAAATTTCTATAAATGGTAGTTACTGATACTTTGGAATAAAGGGGGATGCACATATATATGTCTTTTGGGAGTGGGCATGGAGGTAGAGTGTGAAATAATTTAGAGAAAAAAAAAGTTTGATTTTATTTCTTTTTGAGGCTCAAGGTGTCAGTTTGAGAAAGACGACTGAGTGGGGAAATTGAAGCAGTGTAGTGGCATGGCAGACAAGCAGTTAGCCTCAAAGTGTAGAAAACCCGGGTTCAAATCTCCCTTTTGGCACATCCTGAATGTGTTACTACGGGAAAGTCACTTCACTACTCAATGATCCAGGCAAAAAGCGTACATCACAGAACAGTTGTCCAATTGCATTGGTAAAGTGATTTTTCTCACTCTGATGAGTTCAATTTGAGAAAAAAAAATTTTTCCCCCTCTCATCGCCCTATGGTGGGACAGATTTAATTTAATTTTTTAAAGAAACATTGTTGGAGTATTTCAAATGGGAATGCAATTGTTATACCTTGATCATGAGTAGTAGCAATAGTACTGATCTTGGACCCAGAAGCCTTTGGCTGAATTCTTGTCTTTGACACTTACTAGTCATATGGCACATTATTAATAGGAAATTACAAAGGAGAAGTAGAATAAAAAAGGATGCCATAAAAGAAATATATGGGTAAACCCTCTTCATGTTGGGTGGAACTCCTGTGAGGAACTTAAGGGTGAGCATGGATAAAAGGAGTATAGAACAAGCAAGCATGGTGTAATGGTAACATAATTTGAATTTGAAGATCCCTTTGTATTGGCAGAGGTAATGGGTACTTAGCATTTAGAAATTAATCAAGCCTCTGTTAAAGAAACAGAAGGTATGAACTCCTGTCTCCTGTTGCTAATGTAACAGGAAGGGGCTGAACAGGGAGGGGCAATACTGTATATAAGGAAAGGCGCCAGAGAGGGAGAGACAGACCTTCTTGGAGCAGGCTTCATGGAGGCAGAAGCTGCTGATGCCAGGGATGCTGAAGAAGAAAGCCCCCTCAAACCCTCTGGAGAGAATGATTTTGATTTGGAGAACCTGGATGAAGTGATTTTGGTTCAGGGAGCCAGCTGAAACTTCTGCTGAGTCTGAGGGCCAGCCAGAGCTGCTAAAGATTTCTGAGGGCTAGCCGGAGCTGCTGAAGACTGAGGAAGCATGACTGTGATGCTGGTAGTTTGCATGATACTATTTGTGGCTTTGTTAAGCCTTGACTTCCTGGAAACAGAGACTGTGAAGGATTTGGGGTGGACTGGACACTGTGGGCTTCAGCGTGGAACAGGAAGTGCTCAGAGAGCTGGACTGGGACCTGGGAACTGTCTGCCTTTGAACCCAGGTGATGGTTTGATGAATCCAGGTAGGATCTGGGACCATGGAAGGGGATCCAGGGAGTCTGGGAGACTACCCCGAGTCAAGTGAAAAGAAGACTTTACTTGGATATTCTGTACTGACTAAGAAATTGTAATTTACTAGTGACCTAGGGGTAGAGGGCTTGTGTATTTTCTGATGGTAGAGTAGTGATTGATGACTGAATAAGTGACTGAGTTAACTTAGTGTGCCCCATGAGTAGAGAACTTTCACTGTTGTACTTTGTGACTGAATTAAGGATTTTGTTAATGCTTGAGTTACTAAATGATTGTTCTTTGTTCAAAACTTTGTGACCACTGTGGTGAAAACTCAGTCCATGTCCTTATGGAGTTCACAGATTTACTGCCATATAGAAATATTTACAGATGAGGAAACTGAGGTACAGAATGGTTAAGTGATTTTTGCCAAGGCCAGGTTAACTGTGTCAATACTAATGCTAGAATTAGAATGAGAATCTCCTCTCTTTGGTTCCCAGTCTAGACCTTTTTCCAAGATAACCACACTTCCTAAGTGAGATACATTCAGTTTAGGGTAATGAGATGGTCATCATGTTTTAGTATTTTATTAAATTTCTAAGGGAATTAAGTAACAATAATAATACTTGACCACATTTCAAACTTTTTTCTTTTGTGTGAAGAAATTTTAATTAATATATGTATGTATGTATGTATGTATGCATTATGTATGTATGTATATACCTAAAAACCCTTTGAGTTTTTTTTAAATTACCAGCAAAAATTTGTCAAACTGAATATCAAATTACATCTTATCAAATTCAAGTTGGAAATGAAAAGTCTTAATTCTTGATTTGGTCCTAACTTTGACCAAAAAACATTTTCCTTTACCAAAGCCAAATGGATGGAAAGGGTTGTTTTTCTTTTTGTTTTGTTTTTTGACCTTGAGTCTGAATTAGCACTACTGTCTCAATTCCTTTTGTTTTATCAGTGGCTAAAACCAGTAGATTCCCTTTTTGTTTTCTCTGTCAATGTGCTACTGTGGATAAACACATTTAGAATGCATGGCTGCTTCTTTCAATTTTTAATTAAAATATACTTTCTGTGAATTAATCTGACCATTTCTGAATCAGAATGCTTTCAATTTTGCTTAGGTTGGGCTAATTCTCAGTACACGCATTGTCTTGAATTACAGTCCGCTTTTGATAGGCAAGGTCACTTATAAAGAATATTAACATTCACTAGGGAAGAGGAACTTCTGTCCATGTTAAACCACATTTCCAATGGTGGGATGGTAATTCAGCTGGCTTACCCAGAGAGTCATACCACACCTGGTTAGGTATGTAAGGATGTTCTTACTCTAATACAATTGTGTTTTATGTAAGCATATGCAAGAGATTAATAAGGCCTTTAAACACTAATCATTTCATAACAGCTTTTAAAAAAGCTACAGAGATGAGATGATTTGCAAGTGTTTTAATTACTTCTGGGATTATATCAACAGATTTTTTTTTTTTGCACAGAACTTGTGATTTTATCATAAAAGGATTTTCTGGTGAGGAACTTCTATTGTCACAGGTATATCATTGCAATTCAGTCTTAGAGAGTTACTTGGGGGCACTGAGATATTACATCCCTCACCCAAGATCACACAACCAGTATGTCAGAAGGAGATTTGAATCCAACTCTTTCTAACTCCAAGGTCAGCTCTCTTTCTACTATACCAAGTTGATTTCTACAGAAAGCCTTTCCCAAGCCTTCCTTCTGTTATTTCCTTGTTACATAGAACTTATTCATATATAGCTGTTGGTATACTGTCTCTCCCATTCCAGAAATTCCCAAAGTGGGTGATACCACCTCCTGGGTGATGCTAGAATGATTCAAGGGGGTGGTAATAGCTTTGGGTGCAATTGGCAAAGGTTGAATAAAAATAAGGGGGTATTGGAAGCATAAGGAAAAAAGAGAAAATAATTTTGAAAAAACCATTTGTACACATTTCATCTGTTGTATAATAGAGTTAAAGTCATAGTGATTACATTATTTTCCAAATGAACATACAAAATTCAAGTTATAACCCATCAGTGGTCAACTCCACTGACATGTCTTAACAAGCAAGTGTTGGCAGGCAAGCATGTTGCACATTGTTGGGAAGTTCAGCACACATTGGCAGGAATATGTGCATGTAATGACTTGTTTCCAATACATACTAACTGGTTACATGACATAATACAGCCTCATCAAAATTTCAATCCAGGAAAAACCCCACAAATACACAATAAATGATTAAATTTAAGATGCGTCATTTAAAAACATATCTTATATGTTTTTGAAATGATGTAAATTTTAAAAAATGTTAAAGGGTTAAAGAAAATAGATTTCTAGGGCAGTGAGTAATTTTTTTTGCTACTGTTGCTGAAAAGGGGATGGTAGATCTTATTTGTTTGGGAACCTCTGCATTAGGTTATAAATTCCTTGGGTACAGGGACTGTCTGCCTTTCGTTGTATTCCCAGTACATAGCACAGTGCCTAAACCTAGTAGATACTTAAATAATTATTGACTGACTCAATCAACAGATTAGTGTGTGGCAAAAAGCTCTGAGGTTGTCATAAAATACTTATTAACCACTATATCACCTTTCCTTGGTAAAAGTCATTTATTAAGTCATAAAGGTGACCCTGTGCACAAGCAGGTCCTACCAAGTAGAAAAGACTTTAAGTATTGGCCTAGCAACGGAATGATTTCCTATCATCTGGATGCGATTACTAACTTAGCCAAGAAGAGAAAGCCTCATAGTGAGAAGGTTGGTCATCAGGTGGTGTATAGTTTTATCTCTGTCTACATGTAGACACAGACATAGACATAGACATATAGACATAGACATAGACACACATACATATACAGACGCACATACACAAATACATACATATACATATGCACATATATACATGCATATATATGGTGTATGTGTGAATGTGTGTATGTATATGTGTGTATGCGTGTGTATGTCTGTCATACCAACTCAGGAATGTATTTCAGGGTGCTGGGCTGTTTTTTTTTTTTAATTTAATTTTATTATTATTTTTTTAAAGTTAACTTGTTTGTTCACTT
>CM053600.1:94354869-94389831 GCA_028646575.1 Pseudocheirus occidentalis
TCAGGAGGACCTGAGTTCAAATTTGACCTCAGACGCTTGACACACTTAGTAGCTGTTTGACTTTGGACAAGTCACTTAACCACAATTGCCTTCCAAAAAGAAAAAAATAAAGAAATAGCTCTTAAAGTAGAGTTTATTGAGTACTTACTACTATGATATCTGAAGCACAATATTTTAGTTTTTAATTATATTCAAAGAAGAAAGCAGTAATAGAGGCCAGAATGTGGGGGTGGGATATTATTTTTCCAGTCCAACTCTCATATAATCATTTAATGCCATATAAAAACTATACATTCTACAATTGCTAGCATTACAATTCTCATAGAATAACTACTGGATGCCACTTTGAATGTCTATCTTCCTTTTAATTACACTTTTACGAAACAATAGTACAAAGACTATAACTCAATCATTCTAAAATGTCTTGTTCATTAAATGTTTTCACCACATTTTTTTTATCAGCACTTGCATTCTGATCAGTTACATTATTTCCAGAATTTAGAAATAATTCTTTTGTTGTTAGCTATCTTCTAGTAGATTTGTTTTATTCGAATTAAAAAAAAAATTTTTTTAGTTAACAAGTATGTATCTAGCAGATGGGCAAATGGAAGAATCATACAAGTGTGTCACTTTAACATCACTTTAATTCTTTACATTAAAAAAACCAAACAAACAACCAAACATACCACACCATCTTATGTTTTAAGGAACTCAAACCAAATTATACAAATGTTAGTAAACATTTACATTTGGTATGTGTGTTTAACAAGCAATTTCCTAGCTCCCAAAATATTTATTTTCAATATCCTGCTTGCTTTTATGGTCAATCTACCCTATTTGAAATCTGTTCAATTTCTACAACCAGTAAATCACTTTCCCATAATTGCTGTAATTACAGTCCTCTTCATATGCTCATACTTCTTTCTCAGAATTCCACTGCAGGAAAACATTTGTGACAAAGTCCAGATACACTATGGGTTTTAGTAAATAATGCAAATATGGTTTTTGGGTTTTTTTCCTAGTTTAAGACAAAATATATTCACACTTGCAAGCAATATTTTAAGAAAGGAATATTAAAAGTTTCAGTCAAACTGACCTACTTAATGTTTCCTGTACATTTTATTAGATATCCTACCTCCATGCCTTTGTGTAGGCCATTTGCC
This sequence comes from Pseudocheirus occidentalis, assembly GCA_028646575.1. Lineage (NCBI taxonomy): Eukaryota > Metazoa > Chordata > Mammalia > Diprotodontia > Pseudocheiridae > Pseudocheirus > Pseudocheirus occidentalis. The sequence continues at coordinate 94,356,033 of CM053600.1, forward strand.
ATGTATGAAATACATTCCTTTCTCATTTCTTCCTCCTGGAATCTCTGATTTCCTTCCAGGCTCAAGTCTAGTGCCACCTTCTATAGGAGAAACCTGTCCTTAGATTCCCTTAGTAGCTAATAAAACTCCCTCTTTTTTTCTGTCTGTTTTTCTGTCTGTCTCTGTCTCTCTCATCTCTATCTTGAATTCTCCCAGTAGAATGTAAGCTCCATGAAGGCAGAGATTTCGTTTGTTTCCACAGTGCCTAGCATTATGACTGATGCCTCATATATTCTTAATAATTGTTTGTTGAATTGAATTGTTGAATAGCATGTATGTAACAATCATAACAATCACCTTATCAGGAGGTTACCTGAAATATATTTAGTGTAACTGTATTAGGAAAAATGACATTTTGACTGGAATGGTAGAACATAAATCTATTTATCCAATAAGACAAGATCAAATAGGTCGCTAGGTGGTGCAGTAGATAGAGCACTTAGGAAACTCTGAGTTCAAATCTGGCCTCAGTCACTTGACACTTATTAGATGTGTGACCCTGGGCAAGTCACTTAACCCTGATTGCTTCACCCCCCCCAAAAAAAAACCCCACACAACAAAAAACAACCCATAACCCTCTATCCCCCAAAATCAAACAAAATAAAAACAAACTCAAGATCAAAATAAAAAGAAAAGTTCATATTGGTCTCTGCATGACACTATTTGTATAATTCCACAGATAGATTGTGATCTCACTGAGAGTTTCTTCATCATTGAAGAAGTCAAAGTCTAACACATTATGGTCCCTCGAACAGAACAGACATCTGGTTTCAGTTGAATTTCACACTGTTCATTATGCTCATATAACAAACTATTAGAACTCCTCAAGTCAGAATTCAGATACCTCAGACAAGACTCGGATTAAAGTTGACCTATTTAAACTATGTATTTAAAAAAAAAAGGTAACCTATACATAGCTTCAGGAAAATGTTCTAATTATTCAAGAAAATAAACTGTTTCAAAACATTTTATAGGCATTCCTTTAAAAAAAAATCCTTGACATAATCATTACAAATCATTCTTATCGCATTTGGTAAAGCAAGTTCCTCAAGGACTGTGACTGGGCAATATTTTTTTTGACCTAGTACAAATCTCAGTATGTACCTGAGAAGAATAGAACTCTGTTTCTCTTAATATATTCATAAAGTCAGACTGCTCCCATAATTACTACTGAGTCAGGTTTTACTTTAATCTCAAACCTATCTTGTTGTCTGAACACATGAAAATACTGAAGCAGACCTATCATGGAAGCTCCTCTGCTTCAGCCTAATTAGGAGATAACAGCTAAAGAGACTGCATTTCATTCTCCTATCATTCAGTAGGATAAGGCTGTTCACGAATTTAAATCTCTAACTTACTTTCCTCTCACACATTACAAAGTCTGAATGTAGTTTTCAATATGCAGCTTTTCTCACCTTCACTTCTTGTATAATTTAATGAGTTATTGACAGGTAAGAATTATTGCTCAGTGAACACAAGTGAAAATGTACGGGGATCAATGGAAAACAGAACAATACTGAATTGAATTTTTGACATTTTTGGACTTTCTGAAGAAATGTAATTTGCTATTGAGAGATTTCACATGGAAATTCAAGGGATCCTATAATCAACCAATACTAACCAAATTCAATAGGGACATGCTACTAAATTTTATTATCAGTTTGATCACATTAAAAAAATGTTCAATGACCACTTTTAAACTATTCTTGAAATGTTGTTCACAAAACTCTGTGCTGCACTGTGAGTTGTGAACAAACTAAATCCTCCTTGTGCACCGAATGACTGAATGCTTTCTCCAGACTAAACCTTTGAGCTGAGCTGCTTTTTGCAACTCCAAATTATTGTTTTCAGAGTTGACTTTTCCTGTTTGTTGTGCTATTTTTCCAAAGAGGGGCAGGTGGTTTTAGGGCACTCTCTTCACTCACAATTCAAGTAATATTTCATGGCTCTCACCCATAATAAGATAAGCAGAAGCCAGATGACAAAAGCCACAATAGGATATGGGAAAAATAATTTATACTCTGGAGCATTCTTAAGTCAGGAGCTGACTACATGGGATTTGAAAAGTCTCTCTGTTCCTCCAGAGGTTTCCGTGTAAAAGTTGCATCATGTATACTTGTGCTTTTCCTTACAGGGCTTAAAGCCAGAAACCATTAACTTAGAGAAACTATCATATTACAGTGGTCCTTACCTAGGTGGTCTTCATTGGTGACAGATATACCATAGTATACATTCTTCCATTTAATTACCATTTGGAGAAATGAAATGATATTGCCTTGTGACACGTGGCAATGTGTATGAAGGAAAATACAGCTGTGGGGGATGTTATTTGTAACATTTGTAAATGTCATTAATCAACCAGAACTATAGCTTTGCCACAGCAGCAGAGAATAATGCTAAAAGGGACCTAATAGGTCCTCTAGTCCGACCATCCTCATGTTACAGATTATAAAAATAAGGTCTAGAAACATGAATGACTTCCTCAAGGTCACACAATGAGTAAGCAGAATCTAAACCCATGTCCCCAACTCTAGGCTCAGCATTCTTCCCTGAAAGGTTGTTGTAGGGAATGAGATAATATCAGTAAAATGCTTAGCACAATGCCTGGCAAGTAGTACATGCTAAATAAATTTTTATTCCCTTACCTTTATTCTAAGTGTGCCACATTGCCTTTCCAGTATAACCAGATACTTGGGGTCTGGCACATATACATGTTATCATAGCTACTAATAAACTACCAATGGTCTTAAAGTCATGACAAATCAACATTATTCTGTGTGTTTCATCATGGGTCTCCTTAATTATGAATCAAAACATTTTGGAGAGTTATTAGAATTTCTCTACTCTGAACCTGGCTGTAAAATTATCATTCTATTTGCATTCCCTGTACTTTATTAAAGAGGTTTGTGTGTACAGATTCAGTGCAGGACATGCATACAGGAGCAGAGAGAATCAGATTAAGAATTAAGATCTGGTTTTGATTTTTTTTTTTTGCTTTTTGGAGGACAGTTGGAGTTAAGTGACTTGCCCAAGGTCACACGGCTAGTTTTTGTGTTAAGTATCTGAGGCCGGATTTAAACTCAGGTCCTCCTGACTCCAGGGCCGGTGCTCTATTCACTGTGCCACCTAGCCGCCCGAGAATTAAGATCTGGAAAGTTAAGATCAAGGGGATCAGATATAGAGAAGACCCTGATTGACTATATCTGTACCTCATGGAGGACCCCTTGTTGTAAGTGGTATTTCTGAGCAGATGTTTCTAGAGCTTAGATTGGTGAATCTGACCTCAGGATCAGTTAGGTTATATGAACCTCTGATATGCTCTAGCAAAGTGCTAAGCAGGTTGGATAGGAGTCTCACTGAGCTCCCCTAAGATCTAGCTCCAAATGCATGTGAACACCTCCATTTGGATATGGCTCTGTATTCTCAAACTCAACATATTTTAATATAGAACACTTCTTTCCTAGCTTGTCAACACTACCAAATTATCCATGAAGGTAATGAACAGAAACATCCCCTTCCTTCATGTCATATTCAATTATTAGAAAATTCTCCTTTTGTGATGTTTGGAAAATTCATTCCTTTATTTCAACTGCCACTGTCTCCTGTTTTGATTTTTATATGTAAGAGACCTATGGATGGGTAGGTATGGTTTCTCTAGATTATATTCTCCAGTAGGCCTTTGGGTAATAGACCTTCCTCATCAAGAAAGGGTACTAGAGACAAATGTATGCAGAAGTCTAGGGATATCTTTCTGAGAATAGGTTTTGAAAAAAGACCCGGTGAGAAGTCAGGGGACGATTATGGCTTCCAGGTCTGTGCCGACTATCTTAGGACAAATATGAGTGACAGAAGCAGCTAGGTCAGGGAGATGTGACATTAGGTTCTATTTTCAGGAAACTTTCCCAACAGCTAGATCTAGATCAGGACACAATAGTGTGACCCAGGTACAAGTAGCAGCAAGAGGTTTTTGCTCTTAGTGGGACTCCCATCCAAAGAAGGAACAGTGCTGGCTTGAATGTTTTGTGGATCTGGGAATGAGATTCATAGAAAGTAAGCTGCTTTCCCTCCCCGTTTGGAGGATGGAAGGGCTAATTTGGGAGCTGCTGAAATTTGATGTACTGGTCTCTTTGCTCTAATCTACTCTGTACTCTACTATCAGATAACTATTTTCATGATGACATTTCACAAAATCATTATGGCTCAGAGTTGGAAAGGAACACACTATTCTAGTCTAATCTGTTCCTGAGAAAGAAGCTTGTCTATAAACCTGCTGTATCAAAGAACTTCAGAGTGAGGAAGTCAGTAGCCACCAAATACAACTTGTACATCTCCACTATAATGTACTTAATAAGTGATAATTCAGGGGCTGAGTGAGTTGCTCATGGTCATATAAGGAGTAAACTTCAAAAACAGTATCAGAACCATGGTCTATACTGATTCCACATCCAATGTGCTTTCTGCTATGTTGCCGTTCAGTCATTTCTCAGTCATTTTTGACTCATTGTGATGCTGAAAGTTTTGTTTTGTTGTTGTTGTTTTTCGGCAAAGACACTGGAGTGGTTTCTTATTTCCTTCTCCAGCTCCTTTTACAGATGAGAAAACTGAAGCAATCAGGGTTAAGCATCTTGCCCAGGGTCACACATCTAGTAAGTGTCTAAGGCCAGATTAGAACTCAGGAAGATGCGTCTTTCTGACTCCAGGCCCAGCACTCTATCCACTGTGCCACCTGGCTAACCCACTTTCCATTATACTGGGCTGTATCTTGTTCTAGGCGCTTTCAAGCAATTAGAACAGAACAGTGGGCTTAGAGTCAGGAAGATCAGAGCTCAAATCTAGCCTCAGACCTTTCCTAGAAGTATGACCCTTGATAAGTCACTTAATCTCTGTCTCAGTTTCTTCAATTATAATAATACCTGCCTCCTAGGATTGTTGTAAGGATCGGATGAAATAATATTTATAAAGCACTTAGAACAGTGTCTGGAGCATAGGAAGGATTTAATATATATAGGCTTTTACTCTAGACTCAAAGTTTATTTTTCATTAATTAATTTAATGTGACATCTTCAAGTGACAGGTGATCCTCAGATCTTACCCAATCATAGATTGATGAGTATATCAGAAGATCTACTTTGTTTTATTCGCTTACCTTTTCTCATCCTCACTCTAAATAAACAATGAAGGAGTTTCCCAGAAAACCCAGAAATCCCAGAAAACATTCAAGTTTTTATTAAAATTTTGGGAAAAATCTTTTGTATAGTACTTCCTTTATAAACACTTAACTTGCAACCTTCTTTAATTTATTTTCTGTAGCATCACATATGTTTGCTGATATATTTAAAAATATGATAAATCACAAATCCATTAATAAGAAGATGCAAAGGTTCTTAAAACTTTACATAATTCCAAAGTGTAATTTTTTTTTTTAAAGTATGAGAACTGAAACCACAGTATTGGCCATTAGCATTACAGTGGTGCCTTTACCCCTCCCTCCTCTGTGAAAGACATTTGTGATTCGGAAAAAAACCCCAAAAAACAAAACATTCTTAAGATTAAGGGGAAAATAGCTCTAAAATGCCTCCTATCTTAATTGTTATAGAAACAAACTAGGGAAGAAAGGCCTGAGGAAAATAAAAACTAATTTCAAGAACTTTAATGCTAAGCTACCATCAGCTATTCCACACATCAAATGATCATGAATTAACAAAGCATTTAAGTGCATTGTAAGATATATATTTTAATGTAAATGACATTTTCCAAAGCAAGTTGAAGTACCATCTTCTAACAGTGCTTTCTATAAATCAGATATTGTAGTAATGCATTACAAGATTTGTAAGGATTTATCATCATGGGTTTTATGTGTGTATGTGGTAAAATAAAGATTTTTGTGTTAGCCACTTATCAGCATTTTCCAAATGATCTCAATGCCTGAGGAGATAAACTCACTCTTGTTTTATTAAACTAGTCTGCTGCATGAAGGGTTTTTTGGTTATGATAGCCCTGGGACCTGTTATAAGTTTCCTATTTGTGAATAGTTAGGAGGTTTAATGTTTTCTTTAACAATGTACTTGCTTAATTCTATGGATACTTCTCAACGTTCTGCAGTGCAACATTTTCTTCCACCACCGACTTCCATTTTTTGGGGGGGATGGGAATTGTCAAAAATGCCACTAGGCTTCTGATTGTCCAAGTTCTTGCCATTTCTTCTATGAGTTAACAGGCAACTACCTGTGTTGTCAGGGTCTATAAAAATCCATCGATTCCCAGTTTTAAAGAACTATCAAATATTTTCTGAAAAGGTGTAAAAAGTTAGTATTGTGTTATGATTTGAACTTGTAAAAATATGAATTATTACATACAATTAGAATGACAAAGTTCCTCACTAAAAAGACACCTTAATAACAATGAAATATAATTATCAAATTAAACTATATTCATCTGCAGGAAATAATGAAACTGAATTTTTAGGTGTAAGTCAAGATGAAAAATTCTTAAATATACAGTTAAACAGATAATTTATTGGAAACATTTTGACCGTCAGGGATGACTTGAATTACTTTATTTCTAGTGTTCATCAAAACTGGTAGAGCTATTCAGACTGAGAGAGGAAGTTCACAGACATTGATTCTAAATTCCAACTTCCTGGGTAGAAGTGGAAAAGTGGCATTTCTATTTTATAATCCCAGAATTTAGCCTTCTAGTCATAAAAAGAGGGAGATTTTCTGGGTCAGGTCAGTCCTAATGATTGCCTCTTATGTATTTCCAAGTGTACAAGTTCTATAATATACATTTTTGCCAGAAAAAGGAGATTTTCTGAGCAGTGACATCCTTAGAGACTAACTCAAAACTAGTCCAGCATTTATTTAAGAGTTCTGGAATCTAATCTATCCAGAAATGTGGCTGTGAATGAGTAGGGTAGTTTTTTGAGCAGGACATTCCTGAACAGTAATGTACTTGGGGAAAAAAAAAAAGAATATCCTTGTGACGGGCTGATGTTACTCAAGGGTAAAATGATGAGAGTGGGATGGGGAGGAAAAAAATCAAGCTTTTGCCATTGCTCTTTATTAAAGTGAATGATTCTATAATGGTGTTATGTCCAATGAGGAGGATCAAAACAATGTGAGTCCAATTGTAAGGAAGTTGACCATACAGCCTACTCAAAGTATACTTGCCTTTTCAGGGCGAGTCCCATCCCTAGGGGGTACCACAAAGAGTTTGGGAGGGACTGGGCAGGACTCAATGGGAAAGCCACAGATTCATTAGAACGTTGGAGTAACACCTTCATGGCATCTCCCAAGTTCAGTCCCTTTCCCTTGGGGAACTACTTTATGTGCCTTATGTATTCCAGGTTTATAATTGTATAGGTATACAGGTTCACATGAGTCCTCTGAGTCTTTTGCATTTTTTGTGTTATAAAATAAAGTCTATCCTCTACCTTCTACCCCCAAATCAATACAAATAAACTGGGCAGGCTGCAGAGGTCTGCTGGAGTTGTGTGAATTTCATAACATGAAAGATAAATCTTGGTTTTTTTTGTTAGTGTTATGCTAACAGATGGAAACTGCATATGCCTTTTTCGAGGCTATTGTTTTGGTGTCAAATTATTTGGGGGCATTTACCACTCCAGCAAATTCACATTTTCATGCTGTGTTTTTAGTTTGCATAAAACAGAAAAAATGTAATTGTTGACATTTTAACTTTTGTATTAGCCAAAGCAAAAAGTAAGTTGAAGGTGGAAAATAAATGACCTCTTTGTATCACTCATGTTAATCATATAAATTTAGGAAATATATAACTATTACACAAGATGGACACATCCTAGCAACATACTATAATACTAGCCTTAGAATGAATATTACTGGGGTCACAGTGGAGCCGTCACAAAAGGATTTCGTTACTGTAGCACTAAAATGATCTTATCACAAGGCATTCTCACTTGTATGGAGGTTCCTTTTCTTAGATATCCTATTATATGTATAGGTGTAGAACAAAAACAAGAAGCAGGAGACACCAGGGTTGACTATCAAAGCTATTTGTTGGTTACGTGCGGAGTTCCTGCGATAGAAATTCTCCGATAAGAAAACTTGGGGATAGGAAAATGTCCCCTTATTTGCACTGTCCACTGTTTTCAGAAACGTCAGACAATTATCACACCCATCTTGCATTGCCAGGCTCATCTACTTTCTGTGTGTGTTCCTTCCCCAAGTCCTCCCCATTCTCCTTTTTCCCCCTCCCCATCTGCCCCTTCCCCCCTGGTGAGGATGCAGAGTATATGGCGAGGAATCAACTTTCATTCAACAATTAATTTTCACAATAGCACACTGTCCTTCAGCCTGTTTCTATGATTATCTTCTAGTTTTCTTTATTATGAAGAGTAATTTGCCAGATTATTGTGAATAGTTTTCATCTCTTTGCCTTCTCAAAGGACCTTACTGGGAAGGTGAAGAGAATAAGCATTACATATACACACATATGTGAACCCATAGTGTATATGTATACAGACATATGTATGCACACATATAGTGCCTACTGTGTACCAGGCACTGTGGTAAGTGCTTCACAAATAATCTCATTCGATTTTGATTACTGTTTTCCAAAAGGAAACAGAAATTAAGATTAAATTCTTAATTTCTTCTGAAATGACTTCCTATAGATCTAATACCATTAGGGAAAGTCTTTTCCTTCCCCCTTCTGAAGAGGATATCCTTGTGGTCCCTGAAGCTACAGACATTGTGAGAAATGCTAGCAGTTTGGTTTTCACAGATTTGCTGTGGTTCTCAACCTTCCTAATGCCACCACCCTTTAATACTCGTATCTGGGTATATCTGCATATGGGCAGACTGGCCTGGAGATGGATAGAAGACCCCGGTGTCTCTGTTCCTAAGACCCCCAAAGTGGTCATGACCCATAGGTTGAGAACCACTGTAAAATCTATAGGAACAATAGATGTTTCAAAAGCAGATGTTGCACAGGACATGCAGGATGGTGTAAAAAAGGATGAGGGGAATAAGGATAGAGCGACTCTATCCAATCATAGCTGGAAGAAATCTTTAAGTTTACCCTTAGAAGAGGCCTCACTTTGACCAGCTAGGGTCAAAGGATGGTCACCAAGTTTTCATTAACACACACGCTTAACTAGCCTCATACATATTAGCTGACACACCCCACACAGAATTAGAGCCTTATTATCTGATCATGCAAGCTATGTTAGCTCATGTTTGGGAGGAGGGAATATACAATGAAGTAAATGTGTACTGAGCAGGCCAGACAGACTGTAACCCAGAAGAGCTGGAACCAATCCTAGTTCTGAAGGGAGGAAGAAGGCAGAATAAATGGAAGCAGCATAAAAGGGCTTGCATTTGTCTGATTTTCTGTAGTCTTTTGAGGAGGCTACCCACTTATTCAGGAAAGAATAAATGTAATATAAGGGTAATAAAAACCTTCCTGACTCTCCAACAAGTATTGTTACTAAGTATGTTTCTAACAACATTAATATTATTGCAGGAGTCTTAAATACATCGCTTATCTGGGATGTAGTAAATAGAGAGGAGAGGGGAAGGAGAAGACATTGTCAAGTTTTCAGATTCTAACAGGGGAAGAGAATAACATAAGTCTCACTAGATTCACATTCTTCTGCATCAAAAGAGGACCTACACCTTTTACGTATCAGGTAGGCATTTACTTCAGGTAAAGTGGACAAAAAGCAATTTAAAAAAAGGAAACCGGAAAAAAAAGTGCTTAACTTTAGGGAATTCAATTGTAGCATGGATGTTTTTTAAGGCAGCCGGTCTCCAAACAAATAATTTAAGGCAGTCTTTGAATTAAGAGACAATCTGTTTTATCTTTATAAGAGCAAGCATCCAATTGCATAGGTCATCAGCCTGTGGATAATGCTTTGACTAAGTCCTTTGGGGATGAAGCAAGAGATAAACATGCAAATGACCTACTAAAGTACCCTTACCATGATAGTGGGCACTGTGAGGCCCAGATAGGCCATAACTACAACTTTCTGTCTTGGCTGGCTTTTATTTTCAGCCTCACTCGGGGTCCAACTAGAAGTCCCCTATGCTTTTCCATAGTATACAGCAAGGACTGTATGTCTTCTAGTTAGATGCTAATAGGTAATTAAGGAAATTTCCTACTTTGGTTCGTATTGACTTACTTAAGCTAAAAAGCTTCTCACTTCTTTGATGGTCCTTACATTTCTTTATATTAGTCATTCTCCTTTATGATCATAGAATTTTAGACCTCAGAGAAACTCTAGTCTAATATTTTCATTTTAAAGAAAAAGATAACACAAATCTGACTTGTGAAGGTTTCATTATTAATATTTTAAGAGCTCAGAACAAATTTTTGATTATATTTGTGTGTTTATATATATATATGTATATACATACACACACAATAAGTATTATTTGCCAGTTTTTATATGATAAACATTCCACAGTATGTTAATGTGCCACACCCAAGTAAAAGCTGGGATAGACCTTATTCTACCTTATGAAGGTTGCATTCCAGATTTCCTGCAATTCCTAATTCATTTTCTACCACATACATGGTATTCTACAAGTCTTAGTGAGCTTTAAAGCTATTAAAGTTTAGGATTTGTGGGAATACCTTGTATATAAGCATATACATATACATACTTGCAAAAATACATTTGCTAGCAAAAGAGCTTTTTGGGATTCCAATAAAGTTAAATATAATAAAACATTAATAGTATGCCCATTTAATAAAAGAAATGAATGCAATAATGAAATAATGGTTCAAAAATAGGTCATCGGGTCTTTGTGTTGATTAATAGGTTGATAAATGTTTATTGAAAGAGTGAGTGACAGAATGATCAAGTTAGCTTTTTATGTGCATTTCATCTATGACAATACTTGATGTAATTGAAAGTCCCTTTGACATTTTTCACATATGTACACACACCAGAGAGTTATTTGTACATGGTTTCAATGGAAAATTGGAAAACTTTATATTTGCTTGTATTTTACTATAAAATTTTAATCAATACTGTGATATAACATCTTAGAGAGATGTCAGTGACTAACAAATAGCTGATTACTAATGATTTATTCTAAAATTATTCTATTTTCTCAAGCGATTTCATAACTATTATCTAATTATTCAGAAACCATATACATAAAACACACTAACAGTAAATAATACTACTTGGTTTATTCAAAGGGGGAAAAACAATTTGTCTTTTTTTTTCCCTCAATAAACCTTAAAATAGATTGTACCTGTAAAAGTCTGTTTTGAATGTTGGGTTAGTTACTAAAGAACTCCCTGGTGAAACTGCCCTGGAAATACTGATGATTGAGTTCTATGACTATCTATTGTTAAGAAAACATTGGATGGGGGCGGCTAGGTGGCACAGTGAATAGAGCACTGGCCCTGGAGTCAGGAGTACCTGAGTTCAAATCTGGCCTCAGACACTTAAACACAAAAAAACTAGCCGTGTGACCTTGGGCAAGTCACTTAACCCCAACTGCCCTCCAAAAAGCAAAAAAAAAAAAAAAAAAAGAAAACATTGGATGTCTGTTTGCACAAAATTCAGATAACTTCCTCCCCTTCCCATCCCATGTCACAAGATATGAATTACTAATGGGGATAGTATTCTTGGCTACTTGTGATTCTTACAAAATATGTCTGTTTGATGTTTTTATATAATGCAATTAATAAGTTCCATTAAGAAACTATTTGTTGATAACCTAAGGCTGAACAGAAATCATTATTGATGCCACCTCCTGTTCAAAAAGCCATCAGTAGTTCCCCGTAGCTTTCCCAACTGAGGCAAATTCCTTGGTCTGACATACAAGTCTTTTCATGCTCCAACCACAATCTTCCTTTCCGTGTTTATCTTAGTTTTCTCATATATACTGTAGCTAGCAGCTCAAATTCCCAATTACTTGAACATTGTGATATTCCTATTTTTGTGAAATTGTGAGATTCCTATTTTCTCACGTTTGTTCATGCTTTTTATCTGACCTCCACAAACATTAAATACTTGTTATGTGTAAGGCTATAAACCTAGTGAAGAAATTCTCAATATCATTTCCTTTCAGGAATTATTAAGGTACTTTAAGCAGGATGGTAACATAATTGAGATATAAGGACAAAATTACGAAACAGTCCCTGCATTTGAAGAGCTTATTTTCCCACTATATTATCATAACAATTAAGATGAGACTTTATTTCAGAGGAAAAAGAACCATAGGAGTAATGATGAATTTTGGATGGGAATAATTCAGAACCATAGAACTGTAGTAAGTGCATCCTACAGACCATATTTAATTGTTCTTAAATTCCAATATGTTGCCATAAATAAGAAAATACTGTATTGCTACTTTTAGGTAAAAAAAACCAAAACACATGAGTTTAGAATTAGCTCCAAATAGGGTGGCACAATTGGTGATAAATCCAAGTTTGGTGAAGATGCCTCTGTGTTTTTCCTATCCTTTTGGTCCTCTGACAATATCTTATACACTTTAGTTTCTCAGAGAACTAGCTTGAAATAGTTCAAAATTATAATTATTTCATGCCTAATTATGTACTCATTTCCTTCTTTAATGTTGGTCCCTAAGCTCTCCTTTACATATTTCTGGTACAGTTGCAACAGTCAAAAAGGCATTGTTTGGTACTCTGCTAAGATACCATCATTTACAAAAGAAACTTTGGTCTCTTGCTGTCCCAGCAGTTTTAGGTGAGATTAAAAGAATTTGTTACTAAACTACAGACAAGAAATAAACATTATGGAGCTTTCTGAATGAAGGACTTCATCTCCATAGGGGCAATTGCATGCTTTCCTTTATTTCAAATATGCAAAAAGATTTCCACTGATTCATAGTCTCACGGTAATATATTTATAATGGGATGGTTTTCTTTTATACATCTGATCTTTGAGAAAGAACTGTGTCAGCTTCCCAAAGTTATAGATTACAATTAGCATATAAAGGTCTGTTACCCTATCCAAATATGTCTCTTGTGTTAGAGACCATTGCTTTAAATGAGAAAGTTAGCATTCTTATTTTTATAATATTTTCCTCAGCTCCAAGGATGACATCAAGGTTGTAATTTAGAGCCAATGTGCTTAACAAGCAAAGAAATCCCCAAGCCATTGAAACCCTAATGACTTTCCTTAAAATGTTTTGAATATTAAACACTTCAGTCATCACAATTAATTTAGAGGTAACTCCTTTTTCGAAAGGTCAAGTCATTGAATTTGATGAGATATAAGGCCACATAGGAAAGAAAGTAATTCTGTTTATCCTATTTCTGGAAATGAGAATTCCTAGGAGAAATTGTGTTAGAGTACAGAGAAATATCATGATAATATTAGAATCTGGATGAATTATAACAACAAAAAAGGAAATTTTTTTATTTTCAGAGATGACTTATGAAAATTTACTTTGCTTATGGCAGTTAAAACTAATATCAATTTCTTAGTGTTTCTTCTGCTTTGAAATCAGATAAATCTAACTACTTTGAGTATACCCCCAAGTATTTTGGTAACTGAAATTAAAATATGGTCAAAACATATAACACAAGGCTACCTTTTGAATTATTTCACACATTTCAAAATTTTCATTCTATACAGTTGCTCCCTATTGCCTCCAGGAACAAGCATAACATCCTCTGTTTGGCATTTTAAGCCTTTCACAATGTGGCTTACTCCTAACTTTCCAGTTATCTTATACCTTACCCCCTCCCACATGAAGATTTCACAGAGGTGAAAAAATAAGTAGTTATTGGCATCCCCTCAACTGCCTTTATGGAAGGAAATAATATCTTGATTTTTTTTCCCCACTTATCTACCAGCTCTCCTATATTCACAATAAAGTAAATGAAAGATCAATCTATCTATCTATCTATCTATCTGTCTGTCTGTCTGTCTGTCTGTCTGTCTGTCTGTCTGTCTGTTTATCAGTCTATCAATATAGATGGATCAAGAGGTAAGTGCATCAATATTCAAGGATTAGTCAGGAGGAATTAGTCAGAAGTGGCAGCCTCCATATGGGTCAAATGAAATTGGGGGAGGAGGAAAAGCAGGATGAAAAATTAATGATTCACTTGTCATAAAACTAAACTTATTGTCTGTTGATTGCTTCTAGTTTCATGAAAAAAAGAGAAAAGATCTATGATAAATATCCTTTTTATCTGATATTAATAATAGGATATTATTTAATATAATCAAGTAGGATAATATCTAAAATTATTTTCTCTTATTTTGGGGGTAAATGACTTTAGGGAAGAGGGGCATCCCACAGAAAGAACCCTTGACTAGGAGACTTTGATTATAGTGCTGCTTCTGCTATTCACTAGTCATATGATCTTGGATCAGTCAATCAACTAGCATTTATTAAGTGCCTACTATGTTTCAGTAAATGCACTAAGCGCTGAGGGTACAAAGAAAGGCAAAAGACAATCCATGCATTTGGGAAGCTTACAGTGTAATGGGGAAATAACATGTAAACAATTATGTACAAACAAGATATATGAGCAATCTTAACCAGAGGGAAGATGCTAACGTTAAGGGGAAATGAGAAAGCCCTCTTGCAGAAGGTGAGATTTTAGTTGAGATTTAAAGGATCTCAGTGAAATTAGAGCTAAGGAGAGAGAATGTTCCAGGCATGTGGGAGAGCAAATGGAAATGCATAGCATTGGGAGACGGAGTGTTTTGTAAGAGAAACAGCAGGGAAGATGATGTCACTGGACCTAAGAGTACTTTAGGGAGCACAAGGTATAAGTAGACTGGAAAAGTCTTCAGGTTGTGAAGGATTCTAGAGGCCAAAGAGAGGATTTTATATTTAATTCTGGAGGCAATAGAGATCCACTGGAGTGGATAGAACAGGTGAATATAGTCAGAACTTGTGCTTTAGGAAGAGTACTTTGACAGTTTAGTTGATAGTGAACTGGAATGGGGAGAGGCCTGAAGTAGGGAGACAAGTCAGAAGCTTTTCCATAGTCCAAACATGAGGTGGTCAGAGCTTACAGCAGGTGATGAGTGGCAGTCAAAGGAGAAAAGGGGATATATATGTATATAAAACACATGTTATCAAGGTACAAACAACAGAACTTAGGCAACTTATTGGTTATGGTGGATGACAGAGTAAGGAGTCAAAGATGATACCTATAGTGTGAGCCTGTACGACTGGGAGGGTCATGGTACCTCCACAGTAATAGGAAGTGTTAGGAAGAGGGGAAGGTTATTTTTGGGGGAGGCAGAGAAAATAAGTTCGATTTTGGACATGTTGAGTGGAAGATAGCTTTTCAGTTGTCTTTGGTCATGTATGACTCTTTTAGCAAGGATGCTGGAGTGGCTTACCATTTTCTTCTCTGGTTCATTTTATCAATGAGGAAACTGAGGCAAACAGGGTTAAGTGACTTGCTCAGGGCCACACAGCAAAGAGGTGCCTGAGGCCAGATCTGAACCCATAGAGGTCTGGCGCTCTATCCATTGTACCACCTTGCTGTCCTCGGACAAATCTGAGAATCATCTGTATAGAAATGATCATTAAATATACAGAAGCTGATGAGATCACCAAATGAAATGTTATAGATGGCACTGGACGAAGCCTTTGAGAACACCCAGGCTTAATAAGCATGACACATCATGATCTAGCAAAGACTGAGAAAGCATAGTCAGATAAGTGAGAGGAGAACTGGAAAAGAGAGAGAGGGGCAACATGAAAATCCAGAGCAGTGGTTCTCAACCTTCCTAATGTGCCACCCTTTAATACTCGTATGTGGATGTATCTGCATGTGGGCGGACCCCCCTGGAGATGGATAGAGGAGCTGTGCCTTGGTTCCTAAGACCATCAGAAATACGTGTTTTCCAATGGTCTTGGGCGATCCCTGTGACCCCTGTGAAAGGTCATTCAACCCCCCAAGGGGGCGTGACCCACAGGTTCAGAACCGTTGATCTAGACAGAAGAGAGGATTGAGAAAGGAAAAGGTGATCAACCGTATCCAAGGCTGTGCACTGAGGTTAAGAAGGATAAGGATTGAGAAAAGGCCAGTAGATGCGGCCAATGTCACTGGATCAAATTTGAGAGCTCTGTTTCAGGGGAAGGATGATGGTGGAGACTTCAGAAGGGAGTAAGAGATGAGGATGTGAAGACATAGACTGTAGACAGCCTTCTTAAGGAGTTTTGCCAGAGAAGGGAGAAGAGATATAAGTTAGCAGATAGCAAGAATTGTTACCTGACCTTTCCAAGCTTCAAGTATTTGAGAGGGTTGGATCAGATCCTTTACAAGGACTGTTTCAGTCCATGCCTTCTACGAGTTTTTTTTTATTCAATGATCTCTCTTCTCTGGCTGCCTAAAGTGCTAGGTTTTAATGACTATTCATAAGCTATGAAATGTCAGCATCTGGATTTGCTTTACAGACACATGCATTTATACTAACAGAATATTTCTACTACTGTACTGCTCAAGAATGTTTATAAAATATGTACAGTTCAGCTGAAATAAACTACACTCCAAACTTAGAGTAATGACAACAAATGTAGTCTGCCCTAGACATGTGGATAAAATCCAACTTTCTTTCTTCTTTTCCTCTGAGTTGATGGTCTGGCTTCCCCATTCTGCCAGCATTCCAGAAGGAATAGAGCACATGATAATCATCAACAATGAATACTGAACCAATGAACTAAAAGGAAAAAAAAAGAGGATGTGAGATAGTCTTTAACTGATAATAACAAATGTGTTTTTTCTCTCTTCTCTAGGAACGTGGGGTCAGTGGATAAAGCTCCGGGCCTGAAGTCAGGAAGATCTGAGTTCAAATCTAGCCTCAGACTTACTAGCTGTGTGACCCTAGGAAAGTCACTTAATCTTGTTTGCCTCAGTTTTCTCATCTGTACAATGAGATGGAGAAGGAAATGGCAAACCACTCTAGTATCTTTGCCAAGAAAACCCCACATGAGGTCATGAAAAGTCAGACTCGACTGAAATTACTGAGCAACAAGTAGCTTCTCTGCTACTCAGTAGCAGAATAAGGCCAGGGTGTGACTGTTCCACTTACAGTCTAGCCAAGATAGGGAGACTCAGAGAACAAACTAATTAATAAGTAAAAGAAAGGTACTTTCTAAATTTTATTATTGAGCAAGTTATCGTATTATACAGAAGTGGCACCAAAAAGTCTCAGAAGTTCTATTGATTACCCTCTTTTCCTTGATACTTTCTACTCCAGATTTTTGGGACAGCAGCCTCTCCTGGTTCTCCGTCTCCTATCAGATTATTCCTTCTAGTTCCCTTTGCTGGATCCTCATTCAGATCATTCCCTCTAAATTTTGGTGTCCCATAGGGATCTGTCCTGGACCTTCTTTTCTTTTCCCTCTACGCTATTTCATTCATCAGATACCATGGATTTAATCACCACCTCTATGCTTACAATTCTCACATCTACCTTTCTTGTCCTGACCTTTCAGTTGACCTTCATTCACTCTTGCATCTCTAACTGCCTTTCAGACATGTTGTAGCTAGATGTCCAAAGACATTTTATACTGAATAAGTCCTAACTCCTTATCTTTCTCTTTGAATTCTCCCCTCCCCTTCAACTGACATTCCCACCCCAAATTCCCTATTATCAAGGGTAGCACTCTCCTGACACACTGTCTTTAGATATTCACTATCTCTTACCTTCCCTATCTAATCTGTTGCCAAGGCCTGTTGATTTACCTTTGCAAACATAAACACCTTTGTTATGTTTTTATGTTTTGTTATGCTTTGCAGACATAAACACCATTATGTTTTGTCTTTTTGTTAGCCACATTATACTGTTGACTTAAATTAGGTTTTCAAAAGCTAAAATCTTTAAGTCTTTTTCATATAAATCACTGTCTAGCCATGGTTTAATATTCCAATAGTTGCAGAGGTGTTTCTGAATCTAAGTATATAACACTACATTTATATCCAATATGTTCCAGGCTACAGACACCCTTTTAAACTCACATTTGTTATTAGGTATCAGCTATCTCTCCAAGCTCTGGATCAATTTTGGATTTGATAAGAATGCAATCAGTGCTTTCAGCTAATGATAGAAATGTTGAACAAAATACGCTGCAGGACAAAGCCATAGGGAACTCCATCCACAGTGAGATCTATCCATTAATCAATAATCTTTTCATAGGGTCATTCCGCCAGGTATAAACCACTTAACTATATTTTCTGAATTCTGCCCACAAAAACATTATGAAAAGTGTTGTCACGAGCTTTGTGGAAATGAACATAGCTTTATCTATCTATAGGTATGTATCTCTATATACATATATAGGATTGCCCTGGTCTATGATTAAAAAAAAGAAAAAGAAATAGGATTAATTTTACTCTTAGTGAACCTATGTTGGCCCCTAGTCATTACTGTTTTCTTTTCTAAATAATCAAAACTATCCATTTAATAATTTGGTGTAACAGTTTGCTTAGAAACCAAATTTAACTAATGGTCTTTAGAATGTGGAACACACCACTGCTTTCACTTTTAAAAACTGGGACAACGTTTGCCTATATCCACTCTCCTGGCTCCTTCTCAATCTCTATGATTCTTCAAAGATCTGTCCTGGTGAACATATTTACACATTCTTTTTTTTTCAGTACCCTGGCATGTAACTTGCCTGAGTCATGAATTCTGAACTAATTTCAAGCTTCTCTTTTAGATTTTTTTATAGGTCTGGTCTGTTTTTTGTTATCTGTATTTTCTTTTATATGTTCCTGTTTCCATATTTTATGTGCATTTTGAACCTGAGATCATCAGAGAGTTCCCTGTGAAGCTACATATTTTTACATGTTTAGTTTTTTTACTTCATCTAAAATATTTGCTATTTTTTACATTGCCAGAATTTTGTTTTTGAGAATATTCAATCACTCTTGAGTCAACTTTCCATTAAAATTCTCGTTTCTTTTATCAATTTTTCCCTGATAACTTTATTTCTACCACCAAACTTACTCTCAAAACATATTTTCATGCATATTCTCTTTCCCTATAAGCTCATAAACTCTATATTATCTAAGCTTATTTAAAATTTTATCTCTTCTATGAAATCTTCCTGGACTAATCTGAAAACAAAACAAAACAAAACCTTGATAATCTCTCCCAACTCCACTGCTTTAGTCGGACACATAGTATCACCTCCCACCATTACATAGTAAAAGTGGAGGCATTTACTTCCTTAGCCATCATCACCATTCTACAAGACGCACATTACATTCAATATAAATAATTTGTGTAATATGATATTCAATGATAAACAAGTATGATAGAATGGGAAAAAGGGTCAGCTTTGAAGTCAGGAACACTTGGGTTCAAGTCTTTTCTAAGAAAAAAAAGTACTAGTTTTGTTACTATAGAAAACTCGAAACCTCTGAGTGCCCCAGAAGAAGGATCCATACTGATACTTCATCACACATATAAAATCACTGGTCCAAATTAAAAAAAAAAAGCTTATGAAATATATTTATATACTTGTTCAGTGTTTACTGTTCCTTTGTTTGTATATCAAATTATATGCTACTGAAGAGGAGAAATGATACCTATAATTCTCTTTATAGCATTTGCACAGACTCATACAAATGGGTGTTTAATCCTTTTAAATGAAAAATTTCCCAGCTCTGCCTGTACCACCACCATTCACAAGAGGCTTGAAACCTTAGGTTGCACGCCATTTTAAAATTTTCTGTATGAAAAGGTTACTATCCACACTAAAGGAAAGTGAAAAAGAAACTTTAAAGTATACATAACTTATCTCTCACCTATGTTTTTTATCCAACAGAAATAGAAAATTTTCCATCAAAAAATTATAGTCTATACGTACCATCATAAAAGAGCATTGTTTAAAATGATACAAATCGGATACAAATGGGTAAAGTCTCTGCTTGGTGTTGCTACAGCTGCCCCCTCTTTCTCTCTCTCTTTTTTTAAACCAATTTTCACAGTCTATAAAATCTTAGAAGGTACCAGATGTTTGGCGGAGGCTGTTCTACACGTCCCAGTTTTTAAAGTGAATGCAAGATTTATTATAGCTATATAAATGTAATTTCAGCCTTGACTTTTGTGTTTATGAACTAGGGGTAATCTGCAACTCGGCCTCTTGTCGGATAGAACAATTCTTATCAGGAGAGTTGAGGTGTCAATGCCAAACAATCCAAACAGCCACAGGATGTTCCTGAAACAACCACTTCTGCCCACAAAATGTTCCCAGTTAGTTCCTAAAAGCTCGAAGCAGTTTTATTTTAATGTAAACAGTCACAAAAAAAGCTCTTCTAACATTCAGATGACGTTCAGGAGCCAAGCTGGAATCTTTTGTGTATGATTATGCCCTGGCACTTGGGATGTCTGCCTAAGCAGAGACTGTTAATGCAAAAAATTATTATTTTTTTCCCCCTAGTGCCTATTTTCTAATACTGAGAACAGGACTAAAAAGCACTCATGCATTCCTTCCAATCTTTCGTAGCTCAGCAGTGCTTCCGTGGAGAGTTGCCATTCGTTTTAATTCAGCAAGTGAAAGTTTGGTTGTGTTTAGTACTGAGGGAATTCCACATGTTATTAGAAAGCAGCTGACAGTTTCTGGCAGAGGAAACTTGAGGCTTTACAAGCCCTCAAAAATAAGAGGCTAAATTTCATCTTCAGCAGAGCTGTCAGCAGCTTTATGAAAGGAAGACTTTTTCTTTTTTTAAAAAGTGAAGAGTTGCGCCTTTCTCCTTGTAATGTTTGATGAACAAGGGTTATTTGAGCACCCGCTCTGTAGAGAGCACTGTTCTGGGCCTACTGGCAGAAGCCTGAGGAAAACACCTTCTAAGGCTTGCCAGTAGAAATATGAATTTCTCTAGGATAAAATCCCAAGTTCATGCTGAGAAAAGAGTGTAGAAAGCCAATGGAAATGGAACACAGCTGGGCTTTCGAACACTGAAACATTTAAAACATTTCACTTTGTAAATGAATTATCTTTTTTCTGACAAGTTCAAGAAACTAGCAGAATTCTAAACGGTTCCAAATTAGCCTCAATTTATTCAGGGCATTGCAAAGAATATGAGGATGTTCTGTCAATTGGATCATTGATTTTATTGAACACATTACTGCCTGCCATTGTTAACATTCTGGATGAGCACATAATTTTTATAAATGTAAAGTGTATAAACTGGGATATTACTATAGCAGACATAGTTGGCATGCATGATAATCAGCAACAGGAGTGGGTTTGTCTGACTGAAGTATTCTGTGAGACAAAGAGGCAGGCCTGAAAATGGTGACATGTTGCAGGTGTTGACCAAGGGCTTGGCTATTATAGATAATCAGTGTAGAATTACTAATTCATACTCTGATCTTTTCAATTGCACATTTTCCTTGTCATCCTTGACTATATCTGTGTAAAATGGGGTTGGCATATTTGACTAATTTATGTAGCGAATTAATGAACTAGCACTTTACACCTGGAGGAGGATGGCAAAAGTAAATCTTGCCGTAATGTAAGAGTTCTGTGTTTCTGATCATCTCTCAAGGCCACAGTAGAGCTGAAAAATTGCAAGTTTCTGATCAGAAACATCTAGGGACTAACAAGAAAGGATGGGGAGGGGAAGAGAGGATGTGAAAATGCATTGAAGGAGGATTAAGATACTAAAAAAATGGCACACAGGAGAGAAGCCTGACTGCTTACCTATACTATCTACTCATCATTCCTCTAAAAAGCAAATATAGTATTTTCAAGACTTCATTATTAAGGCAAAAGACTCAGAAGGTATTTTATTTCTGATAAAATATGCACCTAGGAAATAGTTAATGGAGAGATTTAAGAACTTGGGACTGACGGCTGGTTAATCAAACCAGAGAAAAGCTCAATCATTGTGACATCAAGGTAAAAGAGACCATTTGTTTCATTCTGCCATCAAGTCCTTAACCAAGGCCTGTATGATATCAGTCATAGATGTTTGTAGGATTCAGAGCTTTTCCCACTTCCCTCAGTGGGTTTTGGCACAATCTGAGGAAAATCATGTCACCTTGCTGGGTCTTAGTCATTTCAGTTGTAGCATAGGGATACAATTACCTGACTCCAAAATAAATCAATGGAGTTGAACCTGATTATCAAAGAAAGGGGGTTTAAAAAAATTTTTTTTCCGTACTAATCAAAGCCATTCTACTTAAATCTGAGGGTTATAAGAAGGGGTATGCTAGTAAATGTTTAACTATCCAGCTCTCCGGATGGAGGGGAGTGGGGGGGTGGAGGGGGATGAGAAAGCACTCACATATCACTCACATTCATATCCCCTCTCACACCCATGGCACACTTCTAAATTTAATCTGTATTATTAACATTTTCTCTATTACTTTTTTATGTTTTCCCTTACGAGATTAAGTGAGTTAATTTTAGGGAAAACATTTTGAAAACTCTTAATTAGTATATGTCTCTATTGTGTCACTTTCTCCGTGTTGTCAGGAATCTGAGGACACTGAAGATCTTCAAAAAATTATGGAATTTTAGTATCAGCTGAACTCTTGTCATTTGATAGATGACAAAACTGAGAGAAAATTAAGGAATGATTTGACTGTCTAAATTTACACATATCTAGTGAATAAAGGAAATAACATTCACTCACTCAGAAAGACATTACGACTGTGAGGAAGATGTATATGAGTGTGGTCACCACTAGACTTTCTTTTTCATTGGCATTCTCATACATTTACAAGTCCATAGGCCCACATTGCTATGAAAATCTGGGTAAATTTTAGCTATGGCTTTAGGGTGGGAGATGGGGGATAGAAGAAAGACAAAGACATAAAATCTTTAAAATCATACCTTTTGCTTTGTCCTGATAATTTCTGTGATTTTAATAGGAGGCAATTGCTATTTGAATTCAAACATTTTAAAACTCGCATTTTTCAGAACTCAGAATTATTTCCTTTATAGCCTTTGTGGTAATCAATAGGCAACACAGTATGGAATGACTATTAGGCAAGCTTCCCTAGTCCTATCTAGGGCATTTTTCCCTTCTGGATGCTAACTCATAAATTTTTTCCTCTTCTATCTGAATCTTGGAAATATTTCTTCAGAGCACCTCCATTTAACTGATTTAACTCACATTGAATCACATGCATTTTGGTGTAGAGGTTTGCATAAATGATGAAGGACATTAATGGCTAAAATATGCCACTATTATTTGCACCACTCCACTTGTCACCATGTAATTGCAATAAATGCAATTGGAAGTACTTTTATTTGAAGGCCATTTGACAGAAGGGAAGAAAACACATTTACTCTTTCAAGGCCCTGTGCATTTTGCTGGGAGAAGACTGCCTATAAAATTTGTCCTTTTATCCTTGGATGGCTGTTTGGGAAATATCTTTTGGCAGCATATCTCACTAAATGATTTCTGTGACTCAAGGAAAAGCTGTGATTCACAATCCTTCCTCCACATTCCCTCCTTCTTCCTGTCCTCCCCTTTTCCATCATACACATAGTCACACACACAAATGTACACATATATACACTCTCTCTCTTTTCCTTCTACCTTTTAGAGATTCAAAAGATATTTTATGCAAGTATACTCTGTCTCCTTCAACAAATTAAAGAAAGACACTTTTCATGTTTTAGCTAAAATATGGAGCCCTTTTCATCATTTTGTTTTATGGAATATGAAGTAGCTTATCTTCTCTACAGTATACCATTTCTATGACTATCCTGAGGTATAAAAAAGAGAGATACACACATTAATGTAGGTGACATTTCTATGAGTAGAAGAAAAAAAAGATTTTTTTTGGATGCATCCTCTCCCCACATAAGTCCACTGGACTCAACAAGAATATTTTCACAGCCTTCATAAAAATATCAGCTAATTCAATACAGTTGTTCAGTAACATCTTTATGTGATAAATAAGAATTTTCACATGGAAGAATAGTAATCCTTTTTAAACACTGGTACGTCAGTATTATAGGAAATTAAGAAAGGAAAAAACCCTCCATTATCTCCATTAAGCCTTTCTCTCATCCTAAGCCACCAAAAATGAATTACTGAACACTTGTTGTTGTCACCTTTGTTCCATGTGCCATTTAAATGCTTCTTACCTATAAAGAGGTTCCATTCTGTATCTAGATCAGCCTGATTTGCCAAGCATCCCTTCATTACATTGAGGCAGTAGTTGTTACAAGGTTTCACAGTGGGAAGTCCTCGACAATATGGGCAGTACAGCATCTTCATTAGTGCTCGGATGCACCCTGGGGTTGGACTGACCTGTGGATTTATTGGGAGTAGGAAGAGAGAAAAAAAAAAAAGGATGGGGAAGGAGACAAAAAAAGAAGCAAGTCAATTCCCATGCACAGACTTCAAGCAGAAACAATGAAGGGTCAACTAAATGATGAGGGTCTTAACTCTTTATAACATCCTCCCATGCTGCAAGTCAATTTGGCAAAATAATTGCTAATTTCCTTCCTACGTAGCTGTCAACTTTGCAGTCTTTATGTCAGTGTAATTTAATACTGCAGTCACAGGTAGAGACTAACAGAAATAGAGTGTAAAATGAGCTAGTATAAATGAAAGCTGCTTGCACAAGTAAAAGCCCAACACAGGTAACAGTCGAAAGCCTTGTTCAGACATTTAAGTTTGTATACTTTGTATTTTTAGCTTCTGATGATGTTTCACTTGGAGAATAGATGAGTGTGTGTGTGTGAGAGAGAGAGAGACAGAGAGAGAGATAGGTGTGGGTGTGGGTGTGGGAGTGGGCACATGTGCTGGAGTTGAGGGGTTATATGAGAACAATCTTCAAGTATTTTAAATGCTGTCAAATAGAAGGGGGCTCACACTTGTACTTGGTCCCAGGGGACAGACAAGGACCTATAACTAGGTGGTACAGTAGATAAGAGTGCTGGTCCTGGACTCAGGAAAACTCATCTTGCTCAATTCAAATCTGACTTCATATACTTACTGGCTGTGTGTGACCCTGGGCAAGTCACTTAACCCTGTTTGCCTCAGTTTTCTCATCTGTAAAATGAGCTGGAGATGAAAATAGCAACTATTCCAGTATCTTTGGCAAGAAAACCTCAAGAGTTGGACATGACTGAACTATAATATGGCTAGAAGTAGAGATAAAAGGGAAAAACTCTCTAATAATTAAAGGAGTTCTGAAGTGCAATGAACTGGCTGCCTGATTACTGGAGGTCTTCAAGTAAAGTGGAAACAGTTCTGGATTTGAAATCAGGTAATTACAGCATTACTGATTTAGAGCAAGAAGATACACTAGAGGTTATCTGGACCAACCATCTTAGTTTGCAGATGAACAAACAGGTCTGGAGACATTAAATGACTTGCTCAAGGTCACATAGCATCCGAAGCCAAGTTTTCTGACTCCAAAGCCAACGCTCTTCACATCGAACCACGCTGATCAAATCTTTTTTTTTTCTTTTTAGAGGGCAACTGGGGTTGACTTGCCCAAATGGCTAGTTTTTGTCAAGTGTCTGAGGCCAGATTTGAACTCTGGTCCTCCTGAATCCAGGGCCAGTGTGCCACGTAGCCACCCCAATGCTGATCAAATCTTAACTTTGCCACACAGGACCTTTCACTTGACTTTGTGGGATCTCGGATTCCCCCTCTTTAAAATAAGGACATTGGACAAGATGACTAATAAGGTGTCTTCCATCTCTGCAACTGCGATTCTGGGATTTGTTGAGGGGAAGTAGGACAGATTCTATTTCAGTTACAGACTGGATTGGAATGTCTTTGATGTTCTTTATATTTAAAGAGATTCTGTTGAAGTTTACATTGCTTTCCTGGAACTAAAGGAGTTGTTAGAAGGAGGTAGATTAACTACACTTCCTTTGGTACAAGAATGTCTCCTCCCCTCTCACCCCCAACATACACACACTTTTTTTGTTGTTGTTGGGGGAAACTGGGTCTCCCTATCTTTTCCATGTGGGAGGAGCAGCAGACACTTGCAGGCCTGATCCCTCCACTGATCTGCACAGAAGCTTTGACCTGTTCTGTTTCAGACGTTTGTCAGTTCAACCATCCTTGGGCAGCCCAGTGGTTCCTCGCTCCTGTTGGCTTACCATTGTGCCACAGATTACATATAACTGATTGGTTTAGCCAAATGCCATTCAGAATGCACAAGCTCCAGTGATCTATCGTCCCAGCGACCCCAGGGGCGGGGATTACAGACATGCACCACCATGCACGGCTGGATAGATATGTTTTAACAGGATAGATAGCAACTTGTATGGCATATCACCCAGATAGGCACCTAATTTGGGACACATGCATCAAATGAACGCTGGATTTGCAGTTAAAATACCCGAGGCTCTTAAAGCTAAGCCATTTACAGTGATGCTTTGGAAAGATTGTTAAACTTCCTTGAGCCTCATTTCCTTTATCTTCAAATTTGGGGTATTAATATTTACCACATAGGGCAGTCATCTCTATTCTGAGCCTTCATTTTCTCCCCTTTAATCCACTTCTCGAACCTTTGCAGGCAGAATTCCAGTCTCATCACTCAAGTTAAACTGCTCTCTCTAAAGCTGCCAATGATCCCTAACTGCAAAATTCAATGGCCTTTTCTGAATCTTCATCTTTTCTGACTCCTCTGTAACACCTGACACTGTAGACCATTCTCTTCTTGAGACATCTCTTTCTTGGTTCTCCTGTTATCTAACTGTCCCTTTGTATTTCTTCGCTGGATTTCCCTTCGATTTTTCATCCCTCCAAACTGTGGATATACTCTAAAGTTTTGTCTTCTTTTTTCTCTTGACAATCTCTTATTAGCCTCATCAGTTCCTTTGGATTCCGTTATTATGTCTCTACAAACGGCATGAAATCCTCCATCAACAGTCCTGGTATCTCTCGTGCTCTGTCTACTACTGTATTACCAGTTGCTTACTGGGCCTTTCAAAATACATGTCCCTTAAGTCTCTCAAACCCACATTGGAGAAAAAAAATTATTATATTTTTCTTTAAAACAAGTGCCTTTTCTAACCTTTCCTATTTTTGTCCAGGACACCACCATATATCCAGTCACCCAAGTATCTTCCATTCTTCACCCTCATTCCCTTTATGTATCAATGAACTGCCAAGTCTTATTGATATTACCTCCACCTTAACTCCTACAGCTATCGATTTCCGTTCATTCATACATACATCCTCATACAGCTTGCAGAGTTATTTCCCTAAAGCACTGGCCACTCCCCCGCTCAGCAAACTCTAGGGCTGCCTACTACTCCATAGATCAATTAAAAACTCTTCTGGCATTTTAAAAAGTCATTTACAATCTGGTTCCATCTTACTTTTAAAGGTTTATTACATATTACTCACCTTCATGAGTTCTACAGAACAGTCAACCTCATTATCTTGCTTTTCTTGACACAAATGTTCCATTTCCATACCCTTCTACCACCTATTCCCAAAGACTGGAATGTACTCCTAGTTCCTTACTCCCCTCTTTCTCTTAGAACTCCTTCAAAAGCTCAGCTCATATGTTTCTTCATCACACAATTTTCACCTTTCACCCTGGTGATTTTAACCCTTTACTCCCACCAAATTACCATGTAGATATGCTGTATATATGTTGTATAGACTTATATGTACATATGTTGCATCTTAAGGGCAGGGACCATTTAATTTTTGTCTTTTTAAAGCATTTTGTACAGTGCCTGCAACATATTAAGAAGGCATTATGTAAATGCTTAATCCCTTCCCTTCCATTCCCCTTTTGATTCTCAGGTCTGGTATAATATCTGGCACATAGTGGGTTCTCAGTAAATATTGATAGGAATTAAGTAACATATACATGTTCTTTATAACTAAAACCAGCATATTAAATATTTTAGTATAATCTTTATTTTTTGTTTTGGTCTAGAATTACTTGAGGATTTTTTCAACTAGTTCAGGTCATCTCAAATTTATAGTCTCAGACAATTGCTTGGAGGCAGTGAAGAGTAAAGTAACTTGTCCAGGGGTCACACAACCAGTATTTATAAAAGGTAAGACTTGTACCAAGGTCCTCCTGACTTCAACCCTGACCCTTTGCTGACTATGCTATGTGAGTTAGCACTCACTATCCATCATCATCATCATCATCATCATCATCATCATCATCACCATCACCATCATCATCATCACTATTATTATTATTACAGCTTACTTCTTTTGATCCTTATGGCATCATTATTTATTGAGGATGGTGGTGCTGAATCCTAAGTGTGGAATAAAAACAGTGTTGAAGGTGAGGAGATAAGTCCTTGTAGCAGCTGATGCTTTATTAATGAACTTGTTATGAAGGGATGAACCCAGAGAATGAGAACAGAGGCATTCTCAGAGCTAATCAAGTGAAGACTTGTAGAATAAATTTAACATCTCAATTTTAACTCAAAATGAAAGTGGCCACAATAAGCAGTGGGAAACATAGAGCAAAGATACTAATAATACATTCTCACTTAAAGAGCTAATAGTTTATTCTAACTGGGGAGAATGGTATAAGGTAATGTCATATTAATTAATGCTTTCTTTTATTTTGGTGTTTTAGTCAAATAAACACATGTGGCTATACGCTCGGCCTAGATCTTTATGACCCGACCTGAGAATAAACATGGGAGTGACATTATTTAGATGATTTCACAAAGTATGAAGGTGAGTTGTTTCCATGTTTGATTTGTCCACCTTCCAGAGAATAAACTACCAAGATCTTTTACTTGGCAGGTAGCAGTTCATAAGAGAAATCTACAATGCCAAGAGGAGACAAGACTTGACTTCCCAACGTTCATTAAATGTAGGAAAGGCTAGCCACATGATGACAAACAGGAGTCCTTAAGACAAAATAAGATAGGTGACTTCTGATTTTTCAAAGTGTAGTGTGTGTGTAGTCTTGAAAATCAAAGAGATAAAATTTGCAAAAGCAAGTTAAAACAACTTTGTCTTCATCCTAGCCTGACTGAGTCCTGGTTCATGATTTCAGGAAATGAAGAATTTTCCATTTTTTACTCCCCTCCCCCTTTTCCTTGGTAATTTCCTGGGTTCTGTTTCGGGTAAATGTTTTTGTTCTTAATATTTAAGTAGTAGCAGAAAATAGGCTTTTTAAAGCAAAGTGTCAAGCAAATGAGACATGATATAGTCTTTCCAAATATGTACAAAAAGTAATTTAGCTTTTATAACGATTGACTCATAACTTCCAACAAACTCAATGTAAGAATCTGTTGAAAAAAATTCTTAAACAAAGAATGCTGGAGGTCGTGGTAACTTTCGCTTTGTGGACATTAGCTGCTATGTAACATTCTGTCCTAGGTCAAATGCTATTACATTTGTTTAGATGGAGGTTTGAAGCTTTGACTTCTGTTTCCCAAATCCTGAATTGTATATGAGTAGAAAAAACAAATCCGTGATGCTGCCACTCTACTTTAGGCCTTTATCGCCTTCACCATTGAAATATCTCCTAACTGATGTTATATCTCTGCCTCTAGTTCCTTCTCTCCCCAATGCATCCCGGATACAGCTGCCAAATAGTTTTCCTAAGGCACAAACCTGACCAGGTTGCTCTCATGCTCAAGGACTTTCAATGACTCTCTCCTATCTGTACACTAACCTGCAACATCCCCCTCCCCACTTCACTTGACATTTGAAGCTTTCTACAATCTTGATTCATCCTATTTTTCTAGCTCTCCCTTTTTTAAGATTAAAAAAACCTCAAAAAACCAAATAACCCATAGTTATTTCCTAACAGAAGAAGCTCCTTGCTTGTAGAGATGGTTTCAATCTTTGTACTTTTATCCCTGGTGACTCTCACATAGTAGATTTCTAACAAAGGCTCCCTGATTGTTTCCATGTTCCCTTTCTCTTTCTCCCCTGCCCTAATCTCTCCTTTAGTCATACTTCCTCTTCACAAACTTTCTGCTCAAGCCAAACTGGACTAGTAGCTATTTCTCAGTTTTGACCTATGTTCTCCCATCTCCATGTATTTCTATAAGGCAGTCCCACATTCAGAATCCCCCACCTCCTCATCTTCACCTGTCAAAGTCATCTTTCTCTCTTCAAGGTCCCTTCTTCTAAGCAGTGTTGTGGCTGAAGGTGATCAACTTGTTTCTCCTATTTTCCTAGAGTGCTTTTTCTGGCTCTTTCCTTTTTCTATATATTGTTTCATATTTGGCTGACACATCAGCCTGCCTTCACTCCCACCATAAGATTGTACACTCCTCAAGAACACAGATGGCAGTGTTTTCATTGCTGTATCCTCAGCATCTAATCGTCTCGAACATAATAGGTGTTAATAACTGTTGAATTGAATTATAAATTCATAGATTTATACCTGGAAGGGGCCTTAAAGTTTACCCCACCCATTTCACAAATGAGAAGACCCTGTGAGGGAAGTTAAATAACTCGCCGGTAAGTATCTGAAGCAGGATTTGCACACAGGGCTTCCCATGATTCTAAGTCCGGTGATTTATTCACTGTGACACTTAGCTGCCTAAATGAGGAAGGATGAAAAAGTACTAAGATCATTTTGGATTTTTGCAGATCTTTTTAACAGGTATTTATTGTTGATTGTGGTCTCGTATGCCATGGTCTGGTTGAAGTTTTTCATGCTGCTCTTACTACAGCATTGAAAATGCCTCTACTTGAAGATCAACCCAGCTCCCCCTCTCCTTGACTCAGATTTCTTCCTGAGGCTCCCCTCTGCTTTCTGTGGATTCTCTGATGTGATGTCCAAGGTACCAGGGAGGTATGTGAATCTGAGAGTGTTAAATTATTTTAGGACTACAGGTCTTACGCTTTCCTTATATCTGTGCTCCCTTATATCCCAAGTTGTGATATGGATACTGGCAACCGAATGACAAACATACCCAAATTCACATTACCGGCAACCCCTGTTTTAAAATGAAGGAGAACACATATGTGAGTTAAAAGTGACATTCAGCGAAATAAGCTTCTCACTCTTCTACATCTTAGAATCTAAGTAGATGGCTTAAATTGTTTTCTTATGGGCTTTTATGGACTTTTCTCAGTTCAGGAACCTCGCCTTCCTTATGCTGTTAGGATATGTACAATCTGTTCACTTTGACATTTCAGAAGAGCCTCCTTGTTCAAACTAGCAGCTGATGGAGAAAATTGGGCAACATCTCTTCACTCAAGAGAACGGCATTGCTCAGGTTGAATTGAATGTGGTTCTGAGAATGCTTTTGGTACTTATTCATATCTATTCCTAGTCAAGAGAAGCATAGATACTAGGGGCAGGGGGTGAAAAGGCAGTGATATAGGCAGCACACATTCAAGTCAAAGTGTGCTGGTTCTCAATCGCAAATTATTTATACACAGATTCTTAAATACATGTTTATATAAACTGTAAGTGGGAATGACACAGCTAGGTGGCACGGTCAGGAAGACCTGAGTTCAAATCTGCCCTCAGAAACATACACATGTACCAGCTGTATCACCCTTCCCAAGTCACTCAACCCTGTTTGACTCAGTTTCCTCCTCTGTAAAATGAGCTGGAGAAGGAAACGGCAAACCATTCCAGTATCTTTGCCAAGAAAACCCCAAATGGGGTGACAGAGTCAGACACAACTGAAATAACTGAAGAGTACACGGGCATATGTGTATAATGCATATATGTACACATATGTACACACATGTACAAACAATATATTTATAAATTATATAATATAGAACTTATTCATATATATACACAACACATATACACACACAAGTGTGCATTGTGTATATGTACATGCATATACACATATACTTTCATGTATACATATATGTATATATGAGGAACATATATGTGCATGTGTGTGCATACATGTGTGTGCATACATGCATACATATACACATACATACATATACGTTCCTAATTTTAAACTGAAGATGTACCTATATATTGGTTTGAAGGTAAATGGTTTTGAATAATGATCACAGAGAAAAGAGCATTCTATTGTTTTATTAGGAAAAAGTTTATCTAGTCTAATACATATTTTATCCATGAGGAAACTCAGACCCAGAAAAGTTAAATGACTTATCTAATGTCACTCAGCAGCAGAGAAAAACTCTGAAATGGAGTCTTGCACATTTTTTTATGACAGCTAGATATTTTGTGGGAATGTATATCAGACAAATACCAAATAAAAGAAATTAATTTAAAAATTAATGACATTATTAACAAAATTTCCTAGAAAAAAGAGTCAACAATATACAACGCCCAGTTTAGGGAGAGCCATAAAAGGTGGTGTGTTTCCTTTCTTCTCCTGTCCTCCTTTTCTTTCTTCCGCTCTCCATCTCTGATAGTTTAACACATTCTATAATTATTTTGAATGGGGCTTCCCTTTCTACTAATGCTTCCAGAATTTTGTGGTTCATATATAGAAAATGTTGATTTGTGTGTGTATGTATGTGTGTGTGTGTGTGTGTTTTGTAGCCTACATGTAACTTGACAGAAGCTATTTCTTTCCTCAATTAGTTTCTGTGCTGATACCTTAGAATTTTCTAAAAAAACCATCATGTCAAGAGCAAATGTGGATATTTTTCTCTCCTCCCTGCCTATTTTTGTATATTTGATTTATTTCTGATCATACTGATATTGCTAACATTTCTATAACTACACCATATAATTGTAAGGAAAGGTAGCATTGTTGCATTAATTCTATATTAACTGGAAAATATTTTAGTATTTCTCCATGAACATAATGCTAGTTTTTTGTTTAGACACTTTGATCATAACAAAAACTTCTCTTTCTCATTTTTGTGTGTATGCGCTATTATTATTCTTTTGCATAAATGGGTTTTATACTCTGTGAAAGGTTTTTCCTGGGTATCTTGATATAATCATATTATTTTGGACTTTAAAACATGATTAATTATGTAATTTCTTTTCTTAATATGCAACCATTCTTGCATTCCCTGAAATAAATCTAATTAGGGCAGTGTTTTATTATTTGTTTTGAAAAAATATAGTAGGCTATAGTTCCCTGCAATAGTTCCTAGATCCAAATGTAGAACCAAAAGAATAATCTGAGTCTAAGATAGGGGATTTGACACCCCGACCTTAATCAATCAATAGATCAACAGACTTAATTCAATTTTTAAAAAGTGTAAACAAGATTATTGACCATGCTGTGATCTTTTTTTTTTTTATCACTTTATTGGGTGTGAACTCCTCTTTAATTGGATCAAGAAGATCAGGAAAGATCTGATTGATATCCCAACAAGCTAAGCATGTTCCCCTGTACTTTAAACAGCAGAACAAATTTCAGCAATAATGCAGTCAATCCTAGTCCAGAGGAGGATTTTAGTTCTGAGGATTCAAGCTAGGCCCTGGAAAGGAAATAAACCTTTTTTGAGGGGAAGATAGTCTTTCTGTTCTCCCCTTCCCCCATCTCCCTTCCTTTATTTTTGCCTTCCCCATCTCATTGACTGTGTTTTTGGAGACATTGGGCCAATACCACAAAATATTTATAAAGGACACATCGAGGACATTGACACAAATGGTCACAGAGTAATACAAAAATGACATCCAGCTGGGGAAGGAAGCAGTTTTAACGAACATAAATCCTTTTATCAGAGAAGAATGCAGGTTATTAATGAAAGAAAGAACATCCAGTAGCCAAGAGTTGTGAGTTTTCTTTCAGTCATATGTGCTCCTTCCAGATATTTCTCACTGACATTCTATTTGATTAAAACTCATTTCCCCGCCCTATTCTTTTTTGCATTTTGGGAGCATGCTTCCCAGACTATGGGAGAATGCTTGGCATTAATATTCTTAAAATCTAATTTTAATAAATTCCATTTTATAAAAACCTAATTG
>CM053600.1:94390331-94425738 GCA_028646575.1 Pseudocheirus occidentalis
GCTGCCATCTTGGCTCCACCCCCCAAAACCCTGTCTTTCAGGATAACACCTAAAATCCTAAGTACTACAAGTCACTCACTCTCTGGGGACCAAGCCTGCCAATCTGAGTGCAAGCTGAGTAACATCAGAGGGGGGTCTATTAGGTAAGAGAGTATATTAATGATAACAGTAGAATAATTTGCCTAGAATCACATGCCTTTAGGTATGTATCTCTGTCCTTTTCTTACATGTCCATGTTACCTACCTCTGCTTACAGTTAATTGTCTGTCATGGAACAACATGAATTTAAAAAAGCAAAACAGTTATTGGCCCTTATTCTGTCTCTTGAGTGAGATTAATAAAAGTTTATATTGAGTTTGACTAGATTTGTGATTTTATGAGTGTAGGAACTTTGTTTTAAAACAATACTAGCGTCTCCTTTGCAATTTAGCCTTAGTCTTTGCAATTTATTGCCTCTCCAATGCATGGGGACAATGAGAAGTTAAATAACTTATTCAGGGTCATACATCCAGCATGTGAAAGAAGGATTGGAATTCCAGTATTCCTGACTCAGAAGTCAACTCATTACATACTAGGCCTCACTGCATCTCTGAATTGTAGCCTGTGTTCAGAAAATTGAATGAAGATATTAAAACAGATTTTCTTTAAATGGTTACTCTTCATCAAAGCTTTTACTAGCGTAATTTCATGTAATTTTTAAAAATGTAGTGATCTAAATGCCCAATAATAGGCAAGGAATTACATAAATTATGCTACATTTATGTAACCATTAAGATGGACTAGTATGAAGAATGCAAAGAAATCTGGAAAGAGCTTTATGAAATAATGCAAAATGAAAAGAAAGAAACCATAAGAACTGACTACATACTATGAAAATCAAACAAGAGTGAATGGATTAATAAAGGAGAGCAATGGGTGGCTGAGTGACTGAAAAAATATTCTTTATGCTTTGAAGGTAATTAATTTATATATAAGTAGTTACAAAGCAAGATTAGTTGACTAGATTGATGTTTAATGCTGTTTTTCATAAAGCTTTTAATAAAAATGCTTCTGCTAAAATTAACTGAGAAAATTCTTAAAATATTACCAAAATACAATGGACTAAAATTATTTGGAAAGAAAGATATGGAAATGATTGTGTATTCCTTGAGAACAGGAACTATTTTTTGCATCTTTATGTATCCTTAGTGCTTAGCATGATGCTTAGCATACAGTAGGTGCTTAACAGATATTTATTAACTGAGTGAAATAGACAAGAAAGGGGATAGATACTAGTTTGTATAATGGAATACCTTTGAATATAAACTTACTTAGATAATAATCATGATAATAATAGTATCTTAGATTTGTATATCATTTTATAGCTTAAAAGCACTTTACATTCTTTAATAAAGTCTTTACTATACACTGTTCAGGAAACTGAAACTTTGAGAAGTTCCATGATTTGTCTCAAGTCATTCTACTCTTAAGTGGTAAAGCCTTGACTAGAATCCATGCCTCCTGAACCCTCGTTCATAATTTTTTGTCTGTTAACTCTAGTAGCACCTTGTGCTATACAATAAGCCATTTCACATGGGGTCCAGAACACATTTAACCCAAGAGTCGTGTTTCTGGACAAATAGCTATTCCATATTGTTTACAGTACCATTTCTTTGTAGTTGCCAAAATAGAAGACAACTTATTATATGAGGTATCAAATAAGCATGAAACATAAGCAAATCCACACACGCAAGCAGTAAGTAGATACTCTTTATAAGCCATCTAAACTACCAGAAAACTCAGATAGCCACAAATCTCTTCTCTACTCCATTTTATGAGAAAGAAAAATAAATAAGTTGATGTCAGTGATTTATTTTTATAAGTAATTTCTAGGCTATGTCATTGGCTCAAGAAAAGTTTACTTTTTCCCATATCTAGAGTACAATGTACAGTCTAATCAGCAAGACATGGTTGAAAGACTGCTAGATTTCAGATCAGAATTGTAAGGTTTAAAGCCTGGCATAACCCTGATCAATTTATTTAGCTTCACTAAACTTCAGTAATATTATCTGTACATGGAGGGAGTTGGACCATATGACCTCTGAGGGCCCTTCTAACTTGAAATCTTCTTTAATGATTTATATTGAAAATGATGGTCATGCTAAATCACTTCTGGATTGTAGCAGCTAACTTGTGAGATATGGGAACTCTTCCTTACCTGTCCCTTTGACCATCTTTTGCTTGTGAATGCTATCCCTTGCATATGCTGTCTGCTGGAGAACTGGGAAGGGTACAGCTTTTCCCATCTACAGTCTCCACCAAATCTAATTTGGATAATCCCACAGACTGACCTTAGAGAAATTCTTGGGGATTTAGGAAAGAATAAGCAATGAGAAAGTGGATTGCTTCACCAGCTTCTGAACAAGTAAGGAGTGCAACCTTGGAGAACAGATGGTACTAACTGGTGACAGAGAAGGAAAAAGAATGTCAGTATCAGAGGTCACTGTAGATGAATGTGGACTGAGTTGAGACTCTCTTGAAGTATGTCTGTCTTATTTCCACTTGTAGATGCCTTTTCTACATTGGACCTCCAGATATCAGTACCTGGGGGCCTTGGAGAGGTGAATCTTTTCAGTTCTGGAACTGCAGTCTTGGGATTGAACTGTTTTGCTTGGTTAGTGAGTGAAAACTCACCTTGTCCATTTTTATCTATCTGGGACCAGACCAGGCCATACTTCACATACCATCATGCCATCTACTCAGGCCATCTTGATATCTGTCTGGCTGTCTACAAGTTTACTCCCCCTTCCTACCTCCACTTTCTGCTCTAGGTACAGTGAACAAATCAATACCACCCTTGCTTCTTGAAAGGGAACAATAATCAACTTCCCTATGGATCAGTGGACTGTCCTGGTGAATCCTCTGATCAAAACTCCATTCTCTGGGCATTCCCCCCCTATATGATTTCTTCCACTATGGAACAATAAAGTTTTTGAAGGCAAAGACTTTTTGTTTTGGTGTGTGTAGGAGTCCCTCAGCTTAGCACTATTCATGACACATGTGCTCCCTAGGTAAGCTTTTGTGAGAACAGAGAGATTTGCAAGGAGAGAAACAAAGGGAAATTGCCTCTGTCAGAAGAGGTCTGAGTGTATCGCTATGGATTGCACCACATAGGGAAAACTCTAGAGACCTTGCCTTCTGCTGTGGGAAATCCTGTACTCTGTAAGAAAGAAAGATTTGCTTCTGAAGAGTCTGGACATGCTTGACAGAAACTTTTCATGATGCCTGCTGGGAACTGGCAGAACTGAAGAAGGGGGACATATTGAAAAGATATGCCTGATGCTACCTGCCAAGAGTAGGCAGAACCCTAAGGGAAACCATGATGGGACTTCTATCTAATATCAAGGTAGCTGCAGATGAAATTTGAGACGTGGGGAGTGGTGGGTGTGCAATGATGCCAATGGAGCTGGACACTGTTGATTTATGGATAACTGCTTTTTAAAAATCTTTATTTTCTAACTTTTCTTGTTGTTTTTGTTATAATAAGGGTTCAGTGGGTGGGGGAGAGAAGGAAGCAGATAAAAAAAGACAAAAAATAGAAAGGAAGAAAAAGATATGAATGCTTTGGATATTTTTCATGCTCATTTTAAGGAGCAAAGCCTTTTATTTCAGAAATAAGAAGAAACTTCGTAACTAATCAATTTTCATCCCAGATTTTACTTTAACTAATAGGTTGAGATGGCAGCTAGTAATTGTCCTAAATGTTGTACAGTATTATAAGTCACTCCTTCCTGATGAATGTTTATCTCTTAAAGGAAGAGAAACAATTAACAAAAACACATACTAGCATTATGGAACCTTCAGATTTGGAGACTACATTTTTTCCATCATTATATAAAATCTAAGCAAGCCAGACAGTTCAATTAATATAATTTAAATAACATAAAAGTCTCACACAATATGCCTGTTGGGAATAGTATTTTTTTATAATTAAGATGAATTTTCAAGTTCCTATTGAAAGGTTGTCCTCTAATTATATGGGATTTTGCTTAGTTGTGGTTTTCTGGGCTAAATTCCTAAGACTCTGAACATATTCAATGCTTTTCAGGTTTGAACTGTTATGTTATTTAAAAAAAAGAAAGGTATTATAAAGCCCTATCCCACTGGCACATTCTACTGCCACATAAGACAGTGCTCAGAAATAAGATAGGTAAAAATTAGAATTCACAAATGATTCCCAGAAAGAAGATTCCGTCTTATATGAATGCTGAATGTGCATGGTCCACTGATGATAACAGCATCAACCCATTTTTTATTTAATTTGTGCATTAGCTCAAAACCTCATCAGAAAGGCAATATCCTTATCAAGAAGCATTATACTTCCCAAGCAATAAAAGGATGACTGAACTTGCTGGCTCTGGTGGAAAAGAAAGAGACCCAAATCATTTACCTAAACGGAATTGTAGAATTCTTAAAGCTTAGTCTAAAGATCATTAATGCTGAGGGAAACTGTGGATTCAAACCAGGATGTTCACAAGCAATACTGGATAGCATGATCTATGTCAGTGCAAACTGCTGCCTCTTGCCAGATTCTGTCCCAGACTCAATGTTAGCTGAACCTACCTTCTATATTTAATTTCTTTCCTTAAAATATAAATAAAATTGTCATAGAAGGGTAGTAAATGTGTCACTTGACAGATTGGAATGGTTCCAAATATCACTTAAATAAATTATATGTGTGCACATTTGAAAATGGGTATTTTTTCAACCATTAGAGTGAAATTGTTCTTTCAACTAGTTAAGTATATATTTCAGATAGCTTTAAAATGTGTTTACTCAACAATGCACACCACCAGTTCAATATTACTTTGCTATGTCTAGATGGGGCCTCGGGTGTCATTGAAAGCCTTCTCTGTAGCAGATTGCCTTTCATTCAGGCAATGTGTTTGACAGTCTGAATTTTATCTTCTCATAGCATTTTTTAAAAAAAATGTGAGCAAGGAATGTAAAACAAGATTCCTATGGGTCTCATTAGGGAATGGTTGTCTTCCTCAGTTAAAGATTCTAGAGTGACTATTACTTCATCTAAAAGACACATCTCAGTGGTGACTTTCAAATGTAAATCACTGAAATCAGAATTCAATTGAGGAAAAGCCATGAAATTCTACTCACCAGTAAAATTCTGCTACTAATACATTTTTAATAGGGTAGATCTGCTTTGCAATATACTGTCTAGTACATAAAAGTACATCCATCAACCAAACAGGAACCTCTAAAACTTTATACTGACTCACACATATAAACATTGTAGAGGGATGTTTTGGGGCAAGTTCTGGACTGTAAAATTACTAATTCAGATGATAAATAACAGAATTTAAAACTTGTTGCCATTATGTGGTGCTATAATGTTATAACCAATACACAAAACTATCTCCGACATAGAGGAAGCCCTTAGTTAGAATGATTCAACTTCCAGTGACTCACATTTATGGTGTATGGCCAATTACCATCCCGCTCTCCATGCTATCAATTTAGCTGGATGCAGAAACATGCAGGCAGCACACAAATGAACAGATGTCAGTCAGGATGCCTCCTATTGGACTCTGGGAAAGGTTCCTTTTGGACCCCAGCCTCATAATGGCCCCATAGCCCCTTTGATTTCTGGTGCATGCCTACACTGCTGCTTTTCTTGGGGAAGTTGCAGGGGGGCAGGAATTTTAGGACAGTTAATAGAGAAATGGAGGAGAGAAAGTGTGTGAAAAGCTAAGTTGCGCAAAGAAGAGAGAAGAGAAAAAGAGGCGTCTGGAGTGGAAAACTGGAGAGGAGAAATTAAAATAATAAAACTTATTTTCTTTTTTTGGTTGGTGAATAAATGTGTTTTCTCCCAGAATATTTTCATGCATTATTGTTCCCATCTTACTCACAAAAAAACTAGAGACTGAGACTTCCTTAAGATTCAACTAACCCAAGTCTTTTGACTTCTGGTGGGACAATCTTTTCATTGTACCATGACTAAAATAATATTATCTGAAGGGGTGGGGGAAAAGGGAAGGGGAAAAAAAACAAAACAAAAACATGTGAATTAACACAGGTGTTTTAATATGGTTTCAAATAGGCAGTGCCAGGTGTCAGCAATGACTATATATGAATTATAAGAGTGAGGATATTAGGTGCCACCTGTCATGGATAATTGCTCTAATAATTAAATGCAGACAATAAATAAGGAGTTAATGGCTCTCCTCACCAAGGAATGGGGAGCTCAAATATCATTAGCATTTCTGAATCTAAGCACTTAGCAACCAAAAGAAAAGTATATTTTCTCAGCAGGGGGTCCATGGAAGATTATTGAAAACTTGGCTGATCTAATTTTGGCATCAAATAGATATAATAAAGCTGCGTTCTGAGAAATTGTCTTATTTAGAAAATGTACCAAGTAATCCTGAAGAAAATGGAACCAGCAGATAATCAAGCTCAGATAAATGCAGTTGAATTGAATGAGACCAACACATTTAACTTGTAGTGTCTGTTATGGTTCATTTCGGGGAACTCAAGAGTATGGTTCTAACTGAGCACAGGCTTTTGAGACGGCATTCAGGGAATCAGAAAGACCAAACGAAGCATAAAATCATACAAGTTTAGAACTAGAAAGAATGTCAGAGGCAATCTAGTCCAATGTTATTTTACAGATGAAGAAACTGAGTCCTACAGAGGCTTAGTGTCCAGTCACTGAATCAGACCTGTTCAGAGATTTGATACAAATCCAGAGGCAGAACCAATTCTAGAAACCAGTTTTTCTGAAATGAATCAATTTCTTTCTATTATTTGGCATGATTTCATCTAACCTACTTATAACAAATCATAGACTTCATCTGAATTTGAATCTGAGCAGTATATCTTAAGAACGAGTGTTGTAGGCCAAGACTTTCAGGGTCCTTGGCCACATTAGCTCCCCAGTTCTACAAAGGTCATTAGGCAGATATGCAAGGAAAGTATAATCTTGTTGGGTGGATGCTCTCATTGGTTTCATGAATGTCTAAAGAAAGTCCTGAGTTAATTTGCAAGTCTTGATTGTAACACCCTGTTTGTGCCTCTGGACATGGTCCCAGGATAAAGAGCTTAAGGAGGGATTGGCTTTAGGTTGGGGTAGAGAAAGATCCAGACCAAGGGTGGTTCCTTGCATTCTGCTAAGGGTATATAAACCTTGTATCTTCCATGTATCTTTGGCTCTGTATGAAATAGGTCTGCAATAAACAGACTATGAAATACATCCCCATCTCTCTCCCTCTTTTTTATTCAGCTAGAAGCTCTCTCTCTCTCCCTTTATTTCACTCAGCTGGTAGCTAGGCCCAGACTTGCTAGCCGCAGCAAACAAGTAACTAATTGTGAAATGGCTAAGTCATTTGAAGACTGTTATGATGAAGTAAAAGAACATTAGCAACCCAAAAAGGAGAGCCATGGAACAGCAGTGCTATTATCATTTACACTCAAAGTTTAAGACTTGTTAGAAGGAAAATCAATTACATTCTGTGATAGACTAACTATTCACAACTTCTTAGTACAACAACTGAGGCATACTCCTGCATATTAGGTCTCAGAAAAATAATGATGTGGATTGATATGACAAAATATACTAATCTATATTTAATATATACACTGTGCAATTGATACAGAGCAACCTTTTAATAAATTTCTGACTGATCTGTATAACAATGGAAAACATAACACAAACCTTTATATATCTGCTTCTTGAAATCTCCTGGTCATTTTGCACCCTCCTTAAAATATTCAGTAAGTTAAAAGACTTCCAGCAGGCTCAAATACAACAACCTCAGGCATTGACTCTTTCTAATGCTTCTCTTTTCCATTTCGGCACTCATACCTACGAAGCCTGAACATCTGGGTTGGCAGGGTATGACTGCTTCATAGACCTCTGCAGTCAACTGGACCACCAAGTAACTGATTGAGTCTTTGAAAAAACAGTCGGAGACCCTACAGGGGACAGTCCATGCTTGAAGTGAAGGGGTGGCTAGCTACTCAGTGAGCAATGCAGAAACAATGCATCCTAAACTTGGAAAGAAAACTACAAAGATGGATGTCATCACAATGGGAGAAAGTTAGTATTAAGTACAAACAAGACTGATATGGAAGTTAAAAGAAGGTAGCATTCTATGATGAATGAAAATCTACAACTCATTTGTTATTCTTTGTATTTTACTTTCTAATTGGGCTAGTAGAATTATTACTTCATGTAATTCTAATGCTTATTCATATTTAAATTGTCATATATTACATTTGATTCTTACAATAGGAAAATTGTGACTTTTCTAAATGTGGATTTTATATTTTATACTGCAATAGATTGATTTATTCACTTATACTGTGGCAGCTACATGAACACATAAATAGAGAGCTAGTTCTGGAGTCAGGAAGACCTGAGTTCGAATGCAGCCTCAGCCACCATAACCCTGGGCAAGTCACTTAACCTTTGTTTATTTCAGTGTTCTTAATTGCAAAATGGGGTTAATCATAGTACTTACCTCCCAGGGTTGCTGTGAGGATCATATGAGATAATATTTGTAAAACTCTTAGCATAGGGCCTACTACAAAACAGTTATTTAGTAAATGCTTGTTCCTTTTTTCTCTTCCCCTCCTTGATCAATGTGATCCAATCAAATGGATCTGTAGTCTCAGTGATATGAATGTTGCCTCCAATATTGCTGACTTTAACCCATTCTTGCATGCCCATCTTGTGCAACTCTTGTCCACATCCTACCATACATTCATCAAAAAAAGGGTTCACCTAACCTGATGAAAGTACATTAAAAATTTTATTAACTAATGTAAATTAAGAAATGCCTTTAGGTTTCATATTTTGATAAGTAGGATGGATGTTTATGCTGTTAGAATACATCAAAGCAATTCACTCCAACTAATTTTTAAGCAGAAAAATAAACACACCACATCCCCATGCTGGGTTCATTGTAAAGCAGGAAAGTGACCAATAGTCTTAGCTACAACAATGAACAGGTACTGACTCTTTCTAACACTTCTCTTTTCCATTTCAGCGCTCATATGTACGAAGCCTGAACATCTGGGTTGGCAGGGTATGACTGCTCCATAAACCTCTGCAGTCAACTGGACCACCAAGTAACTGATTGAGTCTTTGAAAAAACAGTCAGAGACCCTGCTGGGGACAGTCCATGCTTGAAGTGAAGGGGTGGCTAGCTACTCAGTGAGCGATGCAGAAACAATGCGTCCTAAACATGGAAAGAAAACTACAAAGATGGATGATCATCACAATGGGAAAAGGCTAGTGTTAAGTACAGGCAAGACTGAACAGGCCAGATATTGATGCTACTTGACCAGTCCTCCATATAATTGGAGAAAGGCTTTACATTAATTAGTTAAAGCACCTTCAAATGCACTATCAGCAGAAACCAGTCTTTCAAATACAATTTTACATTGCCTTTATCTATACTGAAAAAGCAATTCATCCCAAATTCAATGGCTATACATTTGGATTTTCACATACAAGTTTGTAAAAGTCCAGAATACACTATGGGCTATAGATACTTCTGTCTGTGCAATGTGAAGTGGAGGAAAAGAGTGTCTTGGGAGCAAGAAGTGTGCTGGTTTGTAAATAGGTATCACATTGCTATTTCAATCTACCTAGGGTTCCTGCTATTACAGTGCCAGTGTGTGCATTCAACTAGAAATAAGTTACCCAAAATAGGAGACTTAAATAAGCCCACCCTAGAAAAAGAAATTGAATAAGCTACAAAGGGTTCTCCAAAAGGAAAAAAATTAAAAGAACTCAAACACATTATTCACAAGCGAATTCTAACAAATAATTAAGGAACAAATAATATCAAAATTACATAAATTGTTTGAAAAAATAGAAAGAGCTATCAAATACTTTTAAAGATTAATATATGTTCTTGATATATAAACCAAGGAGAGTTAAAATACAGAGAGAAAATTATCCCTAATTAATGATGATGCAACCATTTTATATAAAATATTGGAAAGGAGACCACACTAAGATATCACAAAATTGATACACTATCTACAATTTGGATTCATACCAGGAATGCAGGGTTGGTATAAGATCACAAAAATCATAAACCTGATCGATCACATTAATAACAACAACAATAATAAAAAAAATCACGTGGTTATAGAAATAGAAAAAGCAGAAAAAACTATGCACTAAATGTAACATTCATTTTCAATAAAGATAATAGGAAATATAAGAATAAACAAATCTTTCATTAACATAAGTAGTATCTATCTAATAGCAGGAACCAGAATTATTTGTAATAGGGATAAATTAGATGCCTTTCCAATAAGATCAGGGGTAAAATAAGGATGTTTATTATTCCTATCACTATTCAATATCATGTCATAGATGTTAGTTCTAGCGACAACACAAGGAAAATAAATTAAGAGAAAAAGCACAGGAAAGAGGAAACAAAATGATAACTTATTTTGGATAATAATGATGGTTTATTTAGAGAACCCTAGAGAATGAAATAAAAAAAAAACTAGATAAAAGAAATAACTTCAGCAAAGTAGCAGAATCTAGAATAAGTCCACATAAATCATCAGGATTACCAATAAATCTCCAGAAAGAGATCAGTATTTTTTACATAAAGACACTGATAAAATTCATCAAAGAGGAGAGGACATGAAAGTGTTACAACCTGGACCAGTCCAAGAAATGCAAA
Source organism: Pseudocheirus occidentalis (assembly GCA_028646575.1). Lineage (NCBI taxonomy): Eukaryota > Metazoa > Chordata > Mammalia > Diprotodontia > Pseudocheiridae > Pseudocheirus > Pseudocheirus occidentalis. The sequence continues at coordinate 94,401,038 of CM053600.1, forward strand.
TGATAGCAGAGTTTCTATAACATGTGTAAACATATAATAATGTGGATTAGGAGCAGGTATGAATGGATAACACAGAATGAGGAATTATATTTAGATGGTTAGTGAAGAATGGTATAATAATATTCCTTTGAATGACAAGAAAAGCCTTCAGGTTCCTCTCTGTTCTTTGAAAAAGGGAAAAACCTGAAACAAGTGCAATCTCAGCATTTGTTCTGATGGAAGTGAGTCATTGCCTCTTTCAAATGACGGTCTAATCACTTAGCAACAGTTATGAAAGGGTTCATGATGCTCACGCTTGCCACCAAGAATCTGATTTAGATCAATTGATGCAGTTGCTTTCTTGTAACTGTCTAAGGTATTTGCATGATAGAGTTAGAATGTTCAAACTTTTGTCACTTCTGAAACTTCTAATTAGGCTACGTGCTCTGCTTGCTTACAAATGAGTCAGCATCTTACTTTCTGCTTAAATATACCTTTGACACACCACTTGCTACCTGCAGGCTCCAATTATACTTTATTGACTGCTGACAACATTGGGGAAAGTGCATGTAGCTTGTGTAGGACTTGTTATGGATCATTGTTGCTCATGCTGGAAAGAAGTGAATGGAGCTTAGTTAGCAATGACTTCCTTCCATCCATCCTGTTCTAACTATTTTTGTTCACAGCTGGATGTGAATTATTCACTTTTCTTTCTTTTTTTTTTTTCAATTTGGGTCTCTCTTTCATGATGACTCTGTAACTGTTGATTTCATTTAGCAGTCTGAATCTGAAACAATAGCCCTATCTCACAAAATGTCCATTGAAAATGATTTTTCATTAGTGCTTTGCAAAGCCATTTACTTGAGACTAAAGCATTTTATAATTGGCCTTTTTTTAGTTTTTTAGTTTTTCAATTGGATGTGCTCAGCTGCAATTGAGATAGGACAGGGTCAAGCACTACAAAGTGCCTTTGATATCCACATGCCCCATTCGGGCCTCTGCTTAATTATGAACAAAAATCTTTTGTTAAATATTTAAGATTCACAGTCTTTCACATTTCTAAAGTGACAGAAGTTTTTTCTTCCTTATTTGAATACATATTCATCTAATCGGGCAAGAAGCATTATTGGAAATACAGCATGTTCAGTGGTTTTCAAACTTTTGCAACCCATAATCCTCCTTGTCCCATAAGCCTCTATTAAAAATGGGAAAAAAATATGCATGTAGCAAAATTTCCTTAAAGCTCACAGGAAGTATTAGAAATCTTTGTGTCATTAGGAAAGCAGAGAGACTAGCAGGTAAATGAGAGTAGAGAAGGAGGTGAAGAACCCTTAGACCTACAAAAAGGGCAATTTATTAGGATATAAATTCCATCAAGGATATTGGCTAGTGGTTGAAAAATGAGTTACGAAAATAGAAGAACAGTAGGTATATTATTAAAGGGAGAGAGTATATTTCTGTTGAACTCTACTGAACATGGTATAGATACCATGATATAGATGGTATCTATATCATGGTATCATGGTATAGATCTTATGGAAAGATAGCCCTCTCTGGAATCTAGTCAAATCAAGAAGTAGTTATTAAACATTTACTGTATGCCAGGCACATACAGGCTTTACTATCTGTTCCCTGTCTGACTTGAACACACCTCTCTGGACCCTCAGCTCTTCATTTATGAAATGAGAGGGCTGGGCTGATGTACTTTGGGGTACCCTCTACCTCTAATCCTAGGACTCTCTGTAAGCTTCTCCAGTAGAATGTAAGTTCATTGAGGGCAATCCCCCTAGGTTTTGGTCTATTTTTTCTTCTCCTATTCTTTTTCTTCTCCTCTCCCTTCTCCATTTCTTTCCCTCCCCACCCCCAAGCTCATGACTTGTTGTTCAATCATTTTTCTCTCATGTTCAAGTCTTCACAATCCCAGATGAGGTATTCTTGGAAAGGATACTGGAGAGGTTTGCCATTTCTTTCTCCAGTTCATTTTATAGATGAGAAAACTGTGGCAAACTGGGTTAAGTGACTTGCCTAGGGTTGCACAGCTAGTGAGTGTCTGAGGTCACATTGGAACTAAGCAGATGAGTCTTCCTGATTCTAGATCCAGAACTCAATCTACTGCATCATAAAATACTTATTAATATAATTTGAATTGTGTTTTTATCATATTCTATTTTGCTTCACTTGAAAATTTGAATGGTTTTATTGTCTTTAGCCTATAGAGCTATGGCATTTCCCTACAGAGTTAATAGATTATTTTGTACATTATTAATGGACATGCTGATGTGTTCTGTGCATAGATTCAATACGTATACCAAATACAACTTTGTTGTAAGTGGGACAGTTCAAGGAAGAGGTGAAGAAAAGAATGCACAGAAGTGTTTTTGCTGGTGTATTAGACATGAAATGTCTATAAAACAGGCATAATGAGACTTGTAAGGGTACACATACTCAGTTATTATAATAAAGATAATCAGTTTGCATTCACATTCAGCCCTTCATTGAAAATGAATTTCAAAGCAATTTGCCAAGTGATTTTCATAAAGCATTCCTTGGCTTAGTACCAAAGAACTATGCTGGAGGTGGACTCAGCAGTATGTCTGGCACACTATAAAACCGAGTTGAAGTGTTTTCATTCCAAAGATTAGAGGCAGAATGACATAAAACTGTGAAAGGGAGAGCCCCGATTCCTGCATTTATCCTAATATTTTGGGGTTCTCAAAGAGGATGTTGTGTTACTCTTTTGTACAGAGTGCAACTTCTGGGAGAGTGTATAGAGGTAGAACTTTTCTCCTCATTAATATGGGGATTGGCAGAGTAATTTAGCACCCAGAGTAAAGGGTAGTAGCACTATGCACATAGAACCAGCACTATGATATACACCATATAGAAGGAGAGTATTTTCTATTTATCTTTAAGAATTTTCTTTTGTATTCCTAATAATTTTGTGTACATCCCCCTTGTAAGAATAAGCACCCTAGCATATCTGGGATGTTTGCTAGAACAGGCTTTTTGATCTGCTTTTCTAAAGGAAAACAACTCAAAAGGGATCAAAATCTTACTCTAATCATATATATATATATATAATTAACTTACTTCAGTGGAAAAAATCTGTACCCTTAACTTCAGAGAAAATGCAAAAAGAAATTACAAACAGAAATAATAGCATAAAGACCAACAGACAGGGCTTCTAACCATCTGACCAAATAATACATACATCACAGGTCAGACAGAATCTACTGTCTGATCATTACATATATACATAGTTACCAGAGAGAAAAGTGCCAACATCTGGGTTTTCAAAGCTGGGGGGCTCCTTAACAGCTTCCTAGAGTCTCATGTGGCTACATCACAAGAACACACTTTTGATGAGTAAGCCTCAAAGCAAAATGTTAACCTCAGAGTATATATAGATTTCTTCAGGATCAGAGGACACCACAATTCTTGTGACCCACTGCCTAATTACAAAGTAACAAAAGGTGTAGCCTTCCTGAAAAACCAGCCTCCCCTAAGCAAGCTTCTCTTGTTGGGCTCCATCAATGGTCAGGGAAGATCTTCAACTCCCATTAACAATACACTCCTTTAATTAGAACTATATTTCTTGCAATATATGTAGTTTATGTCAATATATCTTGACTGAACCCTACTTTCTTCAGCGTCATTTACTGTGAAATGGATTAAAGAGCAGACACCATGAGGCATTCCTTGAACCTTTCCTTCCTCATATTCTCATAACATTTTGTCCGGCTTTCTTTTGCCCTTAACCCATTATTTCTCATATCATATTTATGATGTCAGAAACCAAATCTCCCTCTATCCCCCCCATGAAACCCCCAAAAAAAACCAAAACTTCTTCCCACCCAACTAGGTTATAAGATCCTATGGGTAAGACCAGTTTTATTTCCCATCTTTTTATTTCCACTGTATAGCAAATAGGCTAGTTGAATTACAGAAAAAGTGATTAATAAAAGATGAATTGAAGACACTTGTGAGCATCATACCTCTAACCCTAAAGACACCCAGTGACTAGTACTTATTAAACACTCAATAAATGTTTATTGACTGCCCTGGGCAAGTCATTTAACCTTGGGGGAAGGATGGCTAGTTCAGGGAAGATGACCTGGGAGAGAATTGGGGAGTAAAGGGCACTGGAGGTCATAGTGTGGATGAAAAATAAAATTGTATAAGAGAAGTCAGAGAGGTAAAAAGCCAAGATATTATGATCAGTTAAAGGGATTTCAGAATTCTCGAACATAGAGTTTTGTGGATTCAGTCAAGATTTAGGGTATGAACATCTTTGTGTGTGACTGAGGTGGAGAGAAGGAGTAGCTCATAGGTGAATAGGTTGTGGAACTGAATGGTTAGTGTATTCGAGGGAGAGTCAGTATGTTTGTGGAAGTCCCCTAACAGGAAGGCAGCAGTTGAGGAGGAGAGAAAAATCATAAGTTTCTATTCACTCATTCACCAATTGAAACAGTTCATTCCCAGAATAGAAGTTTTAAAGGTGAATAGCCCAGTTTCTTTAGGACCTTGGCAAGTGACTTAAATGATTAGAGACTTAGTTTCTTCATCTTTAAAGTGAAGAAGTAGCCCTTTATTCCTCAATTCTCTCCCAGGTCATCTCCCCTGAACTAGCCATCCTGAAAACAAAACAAAACAAACCCTAGCTTAGTCTTTCCATCCCTGCTAAGTATTATTCTTATAACCTTTGTAGCCAGTCATTGGGGAGAAAACCCCTTTACAATAGGGGACTCTACTCTGTCTTCTCTCACTCTCTTCTTAACCCCTTATAATCCAGCTTCCAGTCTCATTCCACCAAAACCGCTTTCTGCAGTTACTCATTCTCTCTTTGTTGTCAAGTCTAACGGCCTCTTCTCAATATTCATTCTCCTTTAACTCTCTGCAGTCTTTGCCATTGTTGATCACCCAAAGACAGAAAGCCTTTTCCAACCCACCTTAATTCTAGTTCCTTCTCTCTGTTGTTTCCCATTTATTCTGTATATAGTTTACTTTGTATGTATTTGTGTGAGTTCTCTCCCTTATTATGCTGCATGCTTCTTGAGGGTGGGGACTGTCATTTGCCTCTTTTTGTATCCCCAGATTTTAACATAGTGTCTGCCGCATGGTAGGCATTTAGTTAGTGTTTGTTGATTGAATGATTAACTAATGTACTATGTATCACTGGCCCCAGACCAGACTGTGCTTCATATCCACTCCTTCCACATTATTTTGTTCCTTTGCCTGCCACTCAGGGTGTACTAAGCACTTCCCAGCCTCCACCTGCTACCTTTCTGCCTCTTGTGCTGGGAAAAGTAATCAATTCTAATTAGTAATGCCATTGTGTGTGTGTGTGTGTGTGTGTGTGTGTGTGTGTGTGTTTGGAAAGGATGTGCCAAAAAAGTGTCTTATGAATCAGCTCATCAACTTCTTGATTCTGTGATTAAAACATCTCAACCTGGTTACTATTACCCATATATGGTGTCTCCTCCTTTTAAGGGCTAGGATTTGTATTTCTAGCACTTACTTTTATTAAGTATTTAAGAAATACTCTCTTATTCACTAATTTCATTCTTTCTTTCTTTCTAGGTTCCATGAAAAATAAGTGGACAGGAATGGGCAAGAACCCATGTCTTTCAGTAATTAATTTATGGGGTAATAAATAAATTCTACCAGAAGACCTTAGAAGCCATCAAATATAATACATTATTTTAACAGATAAGGAAACTGAGGCACAGAAGGTAAGTGATTTGTATAGGGTCACATCCTATCTAAGGTAAGAATTAAATCTAATTCTTCATGGCTCTAGGTCCATTGCTCTAAGCAATATACCTTGCTACTTTTCCCACAGAATTGGATTTGATTGGCTCAGGGTCCAAGATTTATTCTTTCCAGACGCCAGGGTACAAGCATCCTAGACTTGAATGACTTTCTGAGGCTTCAGATCATAGGCCAGTTACATAAGCAACACTAGAAAATTGTGCTCAACTGGGTCAGTATTTGATTCTAGATTAGATGGTCATCCCTTCTCTGATCTTAATGTCCTTCCTCTGCTATGGTTAACTAAGGTTCCCTTTATTAGATGGATTCTGAGTTTGATTTTGTTCCATTTTTGAGACTTGAGTTTCTTTGGAAACCATTTGCACCAGGCTCATCTATATTAAGAGTGAAACCAGTGTTTCCAAGAAGAGAGAGTTTTCTCTTTCAAAACATAAAACATGTATTTCTAATGGAAGTTGAATATAAATATAAGAATTTATTGATAATGGATAACACTTAAACTATCTCAATATTGACTCAAATTGATCTAATTTCATTTCTAAATGTCAATCTACTTTTCCTTTGGCAAAATATTTTCATTTCCCATATAAGTTATCAATAAAGGAAACAGACACATTAAATGTACTCTTTTCCTTCTTGCTCTGGTAATGTCTCAGAAAAAATGACTGGAATAGGAAATTGTTACACACAGAATTCTATTCCATTCCATTCCATTCTGTTCCATTCCATTTCATTCTCTACATATTTAAGGCTATTTCTATGTGTAAGTCATTGGGACTGGTGCAGGGAATATGAAGATGTAAAATAACAGTTTTGCCCTATTAGAGTTTAAACCAGGTCTACAGGTGGCAGGTCTCAGTGAAATGAGCATTGACCTTTAAGTGCTAACACCTGTGTTTAAATCTGAGCTCTTCTGCCTAAGTTTCTTCATGATGATAATTAAGACTTGGACTCGATGGTCTCCAAAGTCCCTTCTAGCTCTGAATCTGTGATCCTAAATTTCATTGGTATAGGAAACTACCTGTAAGGAATTTCCTCTAACAATGCACATAATACCTACCCTACAACTTAGAATCTGTGTATTCCTAACATCTTTGAGTAGCTAGGTGGTGCAGTGGATAGAGCACTGGGTTTGGAATCAGGAAGACCAATTTTCCTGAATTCAAATCTGATCTCAGACACCAGATATGTGACCTTGGGCGAGTCACTTAACCATTTGCCTCTGTAAAATGAGAAGGAAATGACAAACTACTCCAGTATCTTTGCCAAGAAAACCCCAACTTGGGCCATGAAAAGTCAGACACAACTGAACAACATCAGCAATGACATTTCTAACACCAGGGCCAACTGTTTCCCTAACATCCTCATTTTTGTCATCAGTACTGCTAGTGCTACTAGTGTTACTACTACTACTACTACTACCTAACATCTATATAGTGTCTGCTACTGTCATTATGCCAGTTTGCTGGTATACCACTGGGTATCCTTCTATAAGACAACAGAAGCTCATGTTACAAAAAAAAAAAAAAACAAAAAATTCCCATCAAACACATTTCTTTGAACCGCAGCAACGAAATAAGATGATGAAATCACTTTGAATGTACTCTATTTCAGTGTTCCTTTAATTGCTATAAACTGGTACCTTAGAGCAGTTAGCACGGACTTCACAGAATTTTGAAATACTCTTCTTTTTATATTATTGGTGTCTCACCATTTTTTGAAGATTACTATTTAGCTAATGAAGAAATAAGTTTACTACTTTTTGATGTACCGTGTTTCAGAAAAGTGGGAATAAACTGAAAAAAAAGGAAAGGGAAACAAATGACTAATTTTTCAGTATTGCATCTGAAGGGCTTCTGACATGTGACTGCACCATCAAGCACATGTGCCCAAGGATTCATATGGGCATACACAGAAGAGCAGTCTGTGTTAGTTACTATGGATGTGATGTTATCCATTTTTATTTCATTAACTCATTTGATGGGGGCCTGTAGAGTTTTATTGGAACCAAATCAAGTACATTTCTGTACAAATTATGACAAAAGTGAATTATGCTTTTTCTGTGGAATGAGTTCTTTAGTCCGTTCTTCAAGATGTTTCCTAGAAAGAGAATGTGTGCCTCCCTTGGGCTTTTAGTTTTACTAGAATCAAATTTAAAGGATGCATGACCTAGATATAAAGAGAGATATTAGAAGAATGTAGCCTCAAATTTGAGGGATCAAAGGAGGCCCTATGGGGTAGCAGAAATAGTGCTAAAGTCAAGTTACCTGCAATCCAACTTAGGACAAGCCACTTCATGTTTTAGACCTTGATTTTCTGATTTGTAAAAAAGGAGTTAAGTACTTTTCACCTGCTGAATGACACATTTTCATTCTGTGAAACTTTTGCTATCAAATGTTCTTTTTTCTAAGTTACATTTTATTGACTTCTTTCATCCTTAGAGCACAGCCATTTCTGCCATGCCTCCAAATGAAGCCCTTGTTTGAGACAAAGGAAAAAGTTCAATATCATAAAGAGTATACAATATTCTATCGTACCAGCGTTTGCTCTCTTTGTCATAAAGGAAGAATCTTTCATTACATTTTTTCCTGGACCTTCATTGGTTTTTCCATTACTCAAAGTTCAATTTCTTTTTAGTGTTCTGTTCTTTTACATTGTTGTACTTTTGGTGTATAGTGTTCTTTTAGTTTTATTGACTTTGTTCTGCAGCAATTCATAAAAATCTTCTCCTGGTTTCTCTAACTTCCTCATTTTTGTCATAACTTACTACTACTACTGCTAATACTATTCATGCTGCTGCTACTGCTACTACTACTGCTACTACTACTACTGCTACTGCTGTTGTTGCTGCTGCTGCAGCTGCTACTACTACTTACTACTACTACTACTACTACTATTAGTGCTTCTACTACTACCTAATATTTATATGCTGTCTATTATGTGCCAGGTAGTGTGCAAAGTGCTTTACAAATATTTTCTCATTTTCATCCTCATAACAACCCTAGAACGTAGGTGTTGTTATTATCATCATCATCTTACAGATGAGGAAATTGAGGCAAATGGAGTTTAAGTGAATTGCCCAGGGCCATACAGCTAGTATGGACTTCAACTCATGTCTTCCTGACCCTAAGCATGGTGAGGATATGATATTAATAAGTCATATTTTTTCCAGCCTTTTCCAAATGAACCCCCACATTGTTACCAATTCCATGATGCTGCAAAGAGTATGATTATGAACATTTTGGTATATTTTGGAAAAAGATCTTTTTTTCCCATAAAATATGTAAACATACAACTCCCCAATTCCGCTTCTTCCTCCATGCATTCTTGTTATTTCTCCCGCTACTATTCCTTTCTGTTTGTCCTAGATTGCTTCCTAAACTCTGGTTTTCTATGATGAAAATATTTTCTATGATGAAAATGATGGATGAATTACGATTTTTTGTAAAAGATGGAACAAAACACTTAATAATACCAAATGAAACTGCCATCAAAATCTCAAATGATTTTAATTGTCAGGCTAATCTGGGGTTGAAGAAGCATCACATGTTACCCTAATCAGAGTCTGGGCAGTTGCACTCTGAGAATAGATAGGGTCCAGCTTCTGCCAAAACCACTAATGAAGACACGCCGCTTGCTCCAACACTGAGACTGCCTGTAGGAAGTGGATTTAAACAGTCAAGGACAATGGGTTTGCTATGGCTCCTTAAACTGGTCCTTTACTACAGACATACATTTATTGATGGGAGGAAGAAAGAAGATCTGCATGAAAGGTTGTGGTGGACTCAGGGCTGAGCACTGCAGTTTGCAGTTTACGTGTGTGACTTTTTATGTTTCTATGTTTATATTCTATCTTGTATGTGCCTATGTAAAAATGTCTATCGGTGTGTATTATAGGCTACTTGAAATTGTACTACCCTGAAGGGCTAGACAGGGATGAATTTATTGTTATAAGGTCAGGGACAGCTATATCCTCAACAGCACCTTTGACGTTTTTTCCTAAGTCCTTTTCCTCTTTAAGAGGGAGTGGGATCTTTAAAGGTAATGGTTTTAGGATCTTGACACCATGGTAAAGTATCTAAATATTTTTATCCATCCATAGTATAGACTGGGTTGGAAAACAACAGAGTTGGAAAACCCTAATATCTTTCAGTTCTATTCTAGGAATCATTTGAGATACTTTGTTCTTCTGAAATATGTTCCAGGAAAACCATGGAAAAGAAATAGATCTATTTCTAAAATGGAGGTATTTTGGGGGTGGTTAGGTGGCACAGTGAATAGAGCCCCAGCCCTGGAATCAGGAGGACCTGAGTTCAAATCTGGTCTCAGACACTTAACACTTACTAGCCATGTGACCTTGGGCAAGTCACTTAACCCCAATTGCCCTGCCTTCCTTCTTCCAAAAAAAAGGCAAAAAACAAGAAAAAAAAGCAAACACAATAAAATGGAGGTATTTGGGTTCTAGTACCAACAGGAGAAGATTATCAGGAGTTAGTAACCAAAGACTTTGCTGATGTATATATAAAGAATACAGCAGAAGAGATTCAAGACATAAAAATTGGGTGTAAGTATTCCAAGAAGGCATATACTCTTCAAAGTCTAAACCCTTGTATTTATACTTTTATCCAATTTCTTCTGGTTTTGCTAGTCTTGCTCTGTCAATCACTCCCATTCCCATATGAGTCTTCAATCTTTCTTTTGTAATGGATATTTTCCATTAGCCTGAAAACATGGTCAAGTTTCTTCTATAAAAACAATAACAACACCACACAAAACAAACAAACAAAAATGCATCTTCTCTTCATATGATGCTCCCTCAAGCTATTCCATGTTTTTCTTTTATTTCATGGTCAAATTTCTTAGAGGTCATAACTCAGGTATCCTTCTTCCATGAAACAGGCTAAATCCCCACCATCCCATGGCAGAAAACCATTTCACCTCACTTTTCTCAATTTGGATAATTTCTCTGTTTTACTTATCATCCTCTCCTATAGTTAACTGTGTTCATGTCTGTCCCTCCCGTCCCCCAACTTATATGTTTTATAAACTTTTTGAGACCTAGGTCTCTGCTCTCTATCTTTGAGTTCCCATTCACTACCACTGGACTATCTATCCACAGTAGGTCCTAAGTAGAATGTTTGTGGAACTGAATCATTTTGAGCAAGGCACTTGACATTTCTGGGCTCCATTTTTCAGTAAGGACATAAAGATTTTTGCCTCCTGGCTACCTCACTGGGAGATGTCACTGAATCAATATGAGAAGCACATTTATCTCCTTAGAGGGTAAATTTAAATTATGTGTTGTACTCTAAAGAACATTGACTAGGGAGTAAGGGCCGTGGTCTCTGCCTTGATACTAACCTATACAAACTGTGCCATACAATGTCTGCAAAATGAAGGCATTGGATCAGATAGCTTTTAAGGTTACTCCCCCCTCTAATATTCCCAGTCCTTTAAATTTATTATTGTTGGTATTATAGAATGTATATTTACACAATAATCAACTTTCTCCTCCCATAACCTTCTATGGGTCATCCCTCCTATCCCCCAACATGTACTGCCTGTATGTACATGCATACACACACTCTCCCCTCCCCTTACTTCCCACTGACATAGGAGCCCAGGACATAAAAATGCCAGTATTACATGGCTCTCATTTCCATGCAGCTTTTTGTACCTGAAATTCTGTACTGATGGTTCCTGAGGCCACTTAAGAATTTTCCTACAACCAGCCATTTGAGGAATACTGATGAAGACCAGTGACACAGGTACAGTGAGAAATCACTGCAGCTAAATCTCCTTCAAGCAGAAATAGTCAGCCTGCACTGGCTTAGGTTGTTCAATAAAACATGAAGCTCCATAAAGTCAGAATTTAATGAAATCAGTTGAGAATATCTAGATGGCCCAGGTCTGTAATGAAAGCTGTATGTGTTTCAAGCAAATGGTCTTCTTAGGAGAATTCATCCAAAAACCTAGCCATAAAACAATGGAAATGTATCTAAATATTATGTTAAACTTACTATCCAATTCAATGCTCCATACCAATGTTGTGAAATATCCTACTACCCTCTGATATCTCACTGAAGTTGTCCCAAATGAGACCCTTCTTCTGGTCACTGATTGCTAGGCATCTTTAGACACTTAATACCTGTACCAGTTTCTCATACTGATTTTCCTATCACTGCCTTAAGGGTAACTCAGGAAAGGAGGTATCTGCTTAGGGATTTGGAAAAAAAGAAGAGAAGGGAAAAGACAGGGAAAAACTCCCAAAGGAGGGCTAGCAGTGCTGCAGAGGTGGTCAGTGTGCGATCTGGTTATCTCTACAGGACTTTGAAAGACTTGCATGGGGTTTGTGAGGTCAAGACTTTTCATAGTAATACTATAACATTTTAATTTATAATATTGTGTAACCTATATTTGAAAAAGGTCTTTGAGATCCTCTATTATTTTTCAGAGTTTAAAGGTGCTCTGAGATCAAAAAGTTTCAGAACCACAAGTATAGTAGAAAAAACCTTGGACTTGGGGTCAGGAAGGCCTTGTTTCAAAACTCACCTCTGATACTAACTATTTGACTGGCAAGTCACTTAACCTCCTTGAAAGTAAATTTCCTCATCTATAAAATGATAGGATTGACAAGGAGAAAAATTGAGGTCTCTTTCAGCTCTAAATCTATGAAACCTGAGTAGGAGAAAATGTTGATCCAATGGAAATTACCTACAAATATGCAAGAAAGAGCTGACATCAACTCAACATCAATAGCATTTAGAACTGGTCCCCCAACTCAGCATCAATAGCATTTAGAACTGGTCCCCCACACACAGTTTGAGCTGATACATCTGGAATCAGGCCCCAACAGTGTGAAAGGCATTTCTGTTACAATAATAACTCACATTTAAATGCTACTTAAAAGCAAACGAACAAAAAAACAAATCAAAACTCTTTACTTACAACAATCTTCTGAGGTAGGTAATCAAGCACTATCACACACATCCCTTCCCCCCATTCCCCTTCACAGAAGCAGAACCTAAGGAGTGAAGTACTGAGTGATGGCCACACAGCTAGTACATTGCTGCTTGAGATTGAAACCCACTTCTCCTGATTTCAATTCTAGCATTCTTTCCAAAATACCAGTTTTGGCAAAGGTATGATTTATCTACTTAGAGTTCAAACAAGAATTATACTTGGTACTGTGTAAAACCCACGTACCCAAAGCAGACCCTGGAAACAAAACACAACAAATTAAAAAAAAAATGCATATCTTTGCCCTGAACCACTGGGAACTGTTTCCAAAAAGAATTGTCCTCTTAGAACTAATACCTCCAGTGACTACCACAACACAATCTTCATTGTGTTTTGATAGATTACAAAGCAGCTTCAATTATATATACTCATTTTTTTCCTACCCAGATTCAGAAAAAGGAGTTTAAACAAAAGACATGGCACTCTTTTTTTTTTTTTTTGATTCTCAGTAACTGCCCACTTGTATAAAATAAATGCTTTAGGAAGGAAATGTAGGCTGTTAAACCAACAGTCTTCTGAATCAAAAGTTAAGTTCATATTGGAATAAAAATCAACCTACATATCAGAATGACAAGCATAACCTAACCTATATAATTGATTTAGCCTGCCACATCTAATACAATAAAATGAATCACTTTGGAGGTACTGGGACACTATTATGGTAATGCCATAGACCCATGTTTCTTTGCACAGCAGGAGAATGTGCACAGGACTAGACGAGCCTAGAAGAGAAAGTTTCATAGGTTCACCTATATTTGTCTATACAGACAATGTCTTCACAAAAGCACTCCCACCCTCCCTATCTCCCAGGTTCACAGCTTTGGCACTGCTTCTTAGTTCTACTCTCCCTTACCCTCCACCAACTTGTTATCTAATCAGTTGTCAACTCTTACCAGTTTTTATCTCAATTACATCTCTTATATTTGAAGTCTTCTCTTTACTCCTGCAGCCACTATCCTAATACAGCCCCTTATCACAATTCAACTCGGACAATGACAACAGTCTTCTTTCCTCAAGACTTTTTCCACTCCAGTTTGTCCTTGACAGTTTCAAAAAGGATTTCCTTCAAGCACATCGTTCCCATACTGAATAAACTCAAGCGGTTCCCTACCGCCTCTGGATCAAATATAAACTTTGTTTGGATTTGGAAGCCCTTTGCAGCGTGGCCCTGACCTACCTTTCCAACCTTATTACACATTATTCCCCTTCCTTGAACTCTAGAGTGGAGTCACTCTGGCCTTCTTGTAGCTTCTCACAAATATATTCCATCTCTGTGCCTTTTTTAAACTAGCCATTTCCTGTGCCTGGACTGCATTCCTCAACCTTTGACTTACAGGCTTCTTTAGCTTCTTCCCAAGCATGACCACCTTTTAATGTTGCAAAGGAGACTTAGAGTTCAAAGGGATTTTAGAAGTCAAATCCTACACCACCATTTTTACAGATGAGGAAACTGAGGATCTAAGACTTAAGTGATTTGCACAGGGTCACATAGTCAATGTCTAAGGCTGGATTTGAATTCAGATTTTCCTGACTCTAGGTTCACTGCGCTAGCCACCACAGCATGCTGCCTCTTGCCTTTTCTGATATCTATACATTTTTATTTGCAATCAGTTATTCTCTCTGTTTCTTTGGTGAGACACGCCACTATGGATTCAAGTTTTTCTATCCCGCTAATTAGTTCTGTTGTGTAACCCATAAATTCTACGTTCACAATTCTTATTTTTCTTTATAACTACTCAGGGACATCCTGCTGTGGTTCTACCCTCTCTTGGGAATCCACAATGTCTTCTGACTCATTATACCATGCTGCCTTTCTTGATATCTCCAAATGCTATGGCCCTCCTTCCCTAAACTACTTTGGTTTAATTTTTTAAATGTATTCTAACACAGCCACCACCTGAGTACATGCACTTTTCACCTCGTGTCTGGACTACTGTCATAGCTCACTGTTGGTCTCCTGGACACAAGTTTCTCCTTATTCCAATTTATCCTCTGCTCAATTGTCAAAGATCTCTTTAAAGCACAGGTGTGACCATGTTACCTCTTTTCTACTCAGACTCTAATGGCTCCCTAATCCTTCTAGGATCAGACATAAAATCTTTTTTTTTTGCCTTTTAAAGACCTTCACAACTTGCCTCTTTCCTCAACACTTCCCGTTTTCTCAAATCTTATTCTTCCCCATGTACTCTGACATCAGTGATGCTGAACTCTGACGTTACTCAAACAAGATACTCCCACATTCTGATTCTGGGTTTTTCACTGGCTATACCCTATTTATGGAATGTTTTTCCCTCTCATCTCTGTCTCCTGGTTCCCCTAGATTCCCCCAAGTCTCAGCTAAAGGAATTCTATAGAAAATCTTTCCTGATACCTCTTAAATTTTCCTATCTTCTGTTACTTAGTTCCAATACTGAGCAAAACTTTGCTTTTTTTTTTTTTGTATTCCCATGCCATTGGTAGGTGGGGAGGATAAAGTTGAGTTCTCTTGCAAGTCCATGGGTCAACTTTCATAGCCCTGCTTCTAGAACAAGAGTGTTGGAGGGAAAGTGGGAAGGTGCTGATTGAGAACACTGGGAGTATTCTTCTCCCTTGTTATTTCATCAGGTTTCTATCTGTTTGGTTTCTTAGTATCCTATAGATGGAATTCCTTTATCTTTTGTGCATAATTCCTATTTTTGAGAGTTCATGAGAATCAGTGAAAAAGTTTAGTCTTACATTTTGTTGGCTTCATGACTCACAAGTTCAAAATCACATATACATATGTATGTGTGTATGTATGAATGTTTACATGTATGTATGCATGTATGAGTGTATGCATGTATGTATGTATGCATCCATCCATCTATCTATCTATCTGTCTATCTATCTGTCTGTCTGTCTGTCTGTCCGTCCGTCTGTCTGTCCATCCGTCCATCCATCCATCTATCTATCATCTATCTATCTTATTGTCTCCCTCATTATTGTATAATCTCATTGTGGGCAAGGACTGCTTAATTCTTTGTATTTGGCACAGTAAGCAGAGCTTCCTGGAGTCAGGAAGACCTAAGTTCAAATCTGACCTCAGACACTTGCTAGCTGTGTGACCTTGGGTCAATCATGATAACCAAAAACAAAATCACAAATCCATGATATATGTGTTGTGACTGGGTTTGTTACAAGAGAAGAGAACAGGCATGTGGGGATTCCCTGATGCCAAGGAGCCCGGTGGTAGAGGGAAAGTCTTGGTATTTAAGTTACAGGGAAAAGGGGAAGCCATAGAGGAAGAGAAATTGATTAATCCCCTCCCAATGGAGAGGAAAAATAAAGAATAAGTAAAATGGCAAAAACAGCCTTCTTTTCCCTTGGGACCTGCTAGATTCTAAAGACACAATTGTCTGCTTCTCTACAAGGGTTCCAGCCACAGAAACAGTTGCTCAGTCTGGTGCAGACTGACTGGTGTCTGACTTGACTTGCAAGGACACACAAGGAGACCAGCTTGGGGAAAAAACAACAAAGGTCAGCTGAGTGGGGTCTTTGTCCTTGACACATTCGGGGCCTCCTGGGCACTCTGGGTCTAGTGTTTCTGGAAAATATGACAGCTCAAAAAGACAAGTCCAGGGGACCCCCTAACAGTCACTTGACCCCTGTTTGCCTGAGTTTCCCCTTCTGTAAAATGGGGATAACAGCACCTATCTCCCTGGGTTGTTACAAGGATCAAGGGAGATTGTAAAACATGTAACACAGTACCTGACACATAGTGCTAGCTATTACTGTATTAGCTGTACCTAGCGCAGTACCTAGCATACAAAATAAATTATTTATGGGTTGCTGATTGACTGAAGATGTAGTGTCATCTTGTAAATGAAGCCTTTTCTCATCCCCTCAACTGCTGGTGCTCCCCGTCTCAAATCACCTTGTATTCATTTGTATGAATGAACGTCTCCCTTGCTGGAATGTAAATTTCTTGCCAGGAGGGATAGTTTCATTTATTAGATTTGCAATCCCAATGCCAAGCACACAAGTAGGAACTTAAATAAATGCTTTTTGATTGGTTTCATATAACTGTTATAATGCTGAATTGATCAGGAATCAGAAACATTCTTAATCACCATCCTATTAAGATAACAATGATAGAAAAGCAAGGAAAGAAGATCTTATTTTTGCACATAATAAAGAATGACCTTAATACCTTTCAATTTGGAAGACTCACATTTTACTATGGTTTTAAAAGCAAAAATCCATATGGAAAACAGAGAAACAGCTCAAATGAATTTAAGTGAATCTTCTTTTCTTTTTCTAAACTAGACCTTTGATTTCACAGATATAAGAAAGTTACTGGGAGGAAACTCCCTCTACCTAACAATGCATATAAATACCAACTCTTAATTTATAATCTTAGAATATCCTGACTGAAGTACTGAGAGATTAAGTGATTTACCTAGGATCACATGGCCAGTGTGTCAGAGATGGGACTTCACCCTGGATAGGTCTTGATCTTTCTGAAACTATTCTCTCTTTCAATTGATGTATTAAGAATCAAGAGCAAACATAAAAATATCCTACCTTGCTTACTATGCCATGGGGCAAGTGAGAAAGCTTCCATTATTAATTCTCAGGCTCGGAATCATAGAATGATGAGGCTGGAGGTCAAAAGAGGTCATGTGTTCCATCTCCCTAAGCTTTAAAACCTCATATATTGCAAAAGCTCCAAAGGCAGGGATAACTTTACTCTATGTTATTTCCAAATAGAACAAGAAAACCTGATATTGATTTGTTTCCATCAGAGAAAAATCAGATTTGATAATCTTCACAAGGATTTCAAAATGTTGCCAATAAAACCTCTGTAAATTCAGCAGGGAATTCTGAGAGCTGATGGTTTTAGGTTCAGGAGGAAGAAGGAAACTTTTGTTTTCCTTATATGGAAGAAACAGGATATAGCATGATGTTGAATACACAAAAGTCGAAATCGTTATTCAACAATTCGTCCTATGTCTTTCTATTCACTTTTCTTTTTTAGTTATAAGCGATGATAGAACTGCCGACATCAAAACTAAGAAAGGTCTATTCTGGGAATCATTTATAGTGTAAGTAAAAGTCTAATTAAATAATGACTTCATTTCACCAGAATCCCATGATAAGAATCAATAGTCAAGGCACTGGTCTTGCATTAATTTGCCCTTGTCCTCACTAAATCTTGTCACAGTCACACTTTCCTGACACCCTGAATTAACCTTGACTATAACCTTAGCTCTAAAATAGAAGCCAGAAAAATCTCTCAGATAAAGTCTTTCTTTCTCCATTGACTTTAACAGTTATCCTATAAAACATATTTTATTATGTAAAAATATAAAATCATCATTGTTGTATTGAAAAACTATTTTTTCTCCCGTAGTAATAGGCTTCATTCAATATGATGAAATAAGCTGTATCTTACTATTTCATTGAAAATCAATGTGTTTTTCCTTTATAATTGTATTTATATAAAAGATTCTAATTTTAATCAATAAATATGTAGAAAAGCAAGATATTGAATAGTGGAAGGGGTTGGTCTTGAATTCAGCCCTGCTCACCAGGGTTCAAATTCTGATTCATGGAACTGAGACTTCCATGGGTCAGTCACAGCCTCTTTCCAGGCAATTCTCAAAGATTACAAGGTACACATAGATCTGTATCTGTGAAGGGAATTTACATAACAGGAGTTGCTTATACTAATGATTTCACAGGTCTAGGCTACTCCCCTCTCTCCCATTTCTTCCTTATCCCAAGTTGAAATTCTAGTATAAAAACATACGTATCACTCATTAAAGACAGACAAATGTATAGCGCTGAGTTTCCTGTTTCTATACTGAATATCCTATTTTTACCAAAAGTAATCCATCCTTACCTATACCTCTAAATTTCTCTCAAAGTTCTGTTCAAATGACATTTTGTTCATGAAATCTTTACTAATCTCATCAACTGCTAGTACCACCTACCCATAAATTATCTGGCATTTTTGTATTTATTTTATATTTACTTCCCAGCACATATTTTAAACAACCTTGAGGGCATTATGAAGCATAGCTGTTATGGTCTTTTAACATCTTTAAATAAGAGAGAACAAAAGGATTAATCTTTTGGATCCTGAATTCCCAAACAAACTGCAAGTCCACTTAAATCTTATCTGAAAATTTCTTATTGAGACGCACTGATGCTGCCTCTTACTGAAGACAGTGTTTATACTTTGCAACAGGAATCATTCGGTCATACCATCAGAATAACTTCTATTGTCTTGAAAGGTAGCATATCCCATTAAAAAGGGCTTATTTACTGATTTGCTGTCTGTAAAATTATACCTAGAGGTCTACTTGTTAAAAATAAAAAGGAAATGATATAGTCATTCTTTATTTGTTAACAAAATGGTTTAACTAAGCCATTATTATTATTTTTAAACAAATTAGATGTAATGGGTGTCCACGAGAACAGAATCTTTTGTTGGTAATAACCTGAAAATAGTGTTGCCTAGATCAATGGTTCTCACGCTTTTTATCAGGAACACTTTGCATTGTTAAAAATTAAGGATCCCCCCCCAAGTTTCTCTCTCTCTCCCCACCTCTGTGTATACATAATACATATACACATATGTACATACATATACACACATATGTTTAACTATATAGCATTGGAAAATTATTTCTTAGTATCATTATG
Organism: Pseudocheirus occidentalis; assembly: GCA_028646575.1. NCBI lineage: Eukaryota > Metazoa > Chordata > Mammalia > Diprotodontia > Pseudocheiridae > Pseudocheirus > Pseudocheirus occidentalis. Next base: position 94,420,478 of record CM053600.1, read on the forward strand.
AAAATAGTTTTTAACCTCACAGATCCTTTGAAAGGGTCCCAGCTATATCTGCACAATCCTTTGAGAATCACTGGTATAAATATAGTTTCAGTATGATGAGGTGTAGGCTCTGGGACCCTCCCCCCTTTTTGAGCTCTCCTTGATTCTTTGAGGTACAGGCTCTGGGAAAGTAAACCTTCCCAGGGAAGACATTTGCCTGAGGTCATGGGCCTTGAGACGTGGCTCTGCCCAAGTCTTTAGCTCACTTTGTTCCAATAGTTTCCCACCCTTGAATTGGCCTGGCCCACCATTGTCTATGGTCTCCAGGTAGCCTCCAGCAACTTCCTACCCTGAACCACTCATTACTGGAGTCTGACCTCATCTGACTCCTCCTGAAGACCCTCCCCAGTCTCCTCCTCTGGAGCACCCCTAGATTCCTCCCACAACCTTATTGTATATAGAACCCCATCTTCCCTCCATGTGGTGTGAGAGCGCCATGAAATAGCTTAGCATAGACTTTGCTCTGTGAGAGCGCCATGAGATAGCTTAGTATAGACTTGCTCTGTGAGAGCACCTTTAAATGGCCTAGCACCCCACGTGGCAAACTTGAACTTTCAGTAAACTTTACTTTTTCCTTGGCTGAGAAGACTTGAGTGGAATTCTTTCAGCAGGACCCGGCATGTTGTTATTTTGGGGTTTCAGGCAGCCCTAACCGTCTTTGGGCTCCTCTTCAAGTATATTCCAATTTAAGAATCATAAAATCTCAGATTTGGAAGGGACCTCAGAGGTCGTCCAGTCCAATCTGAAGCCTATAAGAACTCCTCTTTTTAAGGACTGTGTGGAAGTGGTTGGGGAACAACCTTCTTCTTCTTGAGGAAAGCCATTTCACTATGGAATGACTAACTTTTAGACAGATTTGTTTCATTTATCTATTTTTTCTAGTTCTGACTTCTGGGTTCAAGAAAAATACATTTAAATGCTTTTCCTGCATGTAATCCACATCAAATCCAAGCTACTTGAAGACATCATCCTTATAATTTTTGATTTTCCTCACATTGACTTCAGGACGTCGCCTCAGTTCTGTCAACCAAGCAGCTCAAGGCCCTTTTCTGTTCATCTTCCTTTAGATGTTCTCCATCTTGTCAGTGGTTTTTCTAAACTGGGGTCCCTAGAATTGAGCAGGATATTACCGATGTGGGCTAAGGAAGAGGCCTATGTGCCTATTCTCTCCCTAGATCTGAAGACTATATGTATCTTGAGGAAGTCTGACATAGAATTAACTTTTTTATTTGGCACTTTATTGACTTATGTTAGCTCACAATGGCATTAAAACGTTCAGATTTGCTTTTTAACGTGAACTTCTATTTAGTCTCTTTTTTCTTCCTTTTTGTAGGGGGAAGGCAGGGCAGTTGGAGTTAAGTGACTTACCCAAGGTCACAAGGCTAGTGCTAAGTGAGTGAGGCCAGATTTGAACTCAGGTCCTCCTGATTCCAGGGCTGGTGCTCTATTCACTTTGCCACCTAGCTACTCCTTCTCTTTAGTTTCTACCTCTTTTCTCTGTGAAAATAATTTTATTTTGAACCTAAGCATAAGATTTTATATTCAATCCTAGTAGCTGTCTTCTTATTCTGTTTGGACCAATGTTTCAGCCTGTCAAAACTATTTTTGGATCTTGACTTTTTGTATCCAACTTTTTAGCTATGTTCCATGAAAATCTGATAAACATGACATCTATGACTTTAACATCCAATTACTGATAAAGTTAAAAATATAAAGTCAAACAAAAATCTCCAAGGCACTGCATTAGAGAGATCCTTCCCAATTCTATCTATCCAAATCTGTCCAAATTCACATCAAACCAACAAAGTCATTTGTTATTCACTTGCTTCATGTCTGACTCTGTGTGACTCCATTTGGGGTTTTCTTGGCAAAGTTACTGGACTGATTTACCATTTCCTTTTTTGGTTCATTTTACAGATGAGGAACTAAGGCAAGCAGGGTTAAGTGACTTGCCCAAGGTGACATAGCTAGTAAGTATCTGAGGTCAGATTTGAACTCAGGAAGATGAGCATTCCTGACTCTAGGTCCAGCACCCTACCCACTGTACTACCTGACTGCCCTGCAACCACTCATTGGGTCGAACGAACCTTTCAACAAATTCCAAATCTGCCTAACTATATTATATGTCTAATTGATACTTTTCCAACTTTTCTACAATAGAACAAGAGTCCATCTTTCTATCCTCAGGTTCAGTTTTCTTACTTCTTTGATCTCATTTTTCTCAACAGAGCTTTAAAAAACCTCCACATTTTTGTTGTTAGCTTTCTTGGAAAGAATCAGATCATTCTTGACTTTAGTTCTCCTGACACTATCATAGCATTCTACCATGCTTTCATATTAAACCTCCATTACATTCACTTGCTACAATCTTTTGTACCTGTTATATCCTCATTAATGATTGTTGACAAATCCTCCTTTTCCTCCTCATCAGAACTGCTTCTCTTGGCATCTTCATTAGATAGCTTACTATCCTTCCTGGGTAGACTCCCTCAATAGAATTTTAGGTCATAAGGTTCCTTTCTTATCCATTCTCTGAATTCTTTGAAATATGTTCTCACAAATCTAGGGTGCCTATCAGGCTTTGACCAACTTTCCTATCCCTCTCTGTCACAAATTATAAGATGTGGTCAATTCCTCTCCAAGTTCTACCAACTAATGCTTCCTTATTAGTGAGACTCAAATCTATAATAGAAGTTACTTTCAACGCTTTATTTAAAGCCCTTCAAAACATGGCTCTAACCTACTTTTCCAGTCTAATTACACATTACTCTTTTCCTGTGGTCCACGCTGTGGTCCAGCCAGACTGAGCTTCTGATTATTCCTCATAAGACATTCCATCTCTCACTTCTGTGGTCTTGCATTGATTGTGTCCTTTGGAATGTACTCCTTCCACCCCTTTGTCTCTCAAAATCCCTTGTTTACTTCAAAAATATCACTTTCTACTTGAAGTTTTTTCTGATTACACTAGCTCTTACTATGTACCCCCATTCCAAATAATTTGTATATACGTAATGATGTTGATTTTGTCACTCCCATCTAGACTGTATTTTTCTTTGGGCAGTGTAGCAGCAACCACACTGGCATACCTAGGATGGCTGCTAGCACAGGTTCTTAGATCTGCTTTACTAGGAAAGACAGCTGTTTGCGGGGTCAACAGTTTTTTTTAAAAATAACGTTCACTAGTTTTGGGGAAAAGTCAGCACCTTGAACTTTAGAGAAAATACAAGCAGGAAAAGTAGGTTAGAGCCAGGTTTTGAAGGGCTTTAAATAAAGTGTTGAAAGTAACTTCTATTATAGATTTGAGTCTCACTAATAAGGAAGCATTAGTTGGTAGAACTTGGAGAGGAATTGACCACATCTTATAATTTGTGACAGAGAGGGATAGGAAAGTTGGTCAATAAAGACCAAAAGACAGGGCTCTTGACTGCCTGAATCTACTATATACTTTACATACATACTTGGATCTAGAGAGCCATTACATCTGAGCACTGGGGAGCTCTGAATATATGGCCACTCAGAATCTCCACCAGGGAATCACAAGACCCTTCTCAGAAGTGAACCTCCAAGGCAAAAATACCAACTCAGAGTATACATATACTCCTCAGAGCCAGAAGGCATCACAACCCTCCGGACTCAGTGTTGAATTAGAAATTAACAAGCAAGCTTCCCTTAATGGGCTCTACCTGAGGCCTATTCATGGGCGGGGAAGATCTTAAATACCATTAACATTACAGGTAGGGACTTTTTCTTTTGTCTTTGTGTGCCCAGCACTGAGAAGGCTTAGTGCCAAAAAAAATAGGTCCTTAATACTTGTTTATTAACTGACAAATAGCATGCTACCCTTTTCATTGCATTTGAAATGAAAGTATTCCCATAATACAGGTCTAGAAACTCTTTACAAGATTGAGAGATGTCATTAGACTTTCTTCTTATTTGAGGGTGGGAGTGGGGATGGGGTAGACCCAACTACAATGTCTTTAGAAGTAGATTCTCCTCTAATCTAAATGCTGATGGTGTTTGGAAGACAGTACTAGGTAGTTATGAGTTTGCAATACCAAACAAACATGACCTTTTCTCCTTTGTCTTGAATAAAATAGAAGAAAACTTTCCAGAAAACAGACCACATATCCCTGAGTGAAATGCCTTCTAAATATATGGCAAGGAAAAATCAATTCTGTTCTGTTCAATTCAACATTTATTAAAAGCAGCTACTACATACAGTAAACATTTATTAGTTGAAGAACAAATATTAGGCTTGCCTGTTATTTTTGCAAAGCTATCATTTCATTATTTTCTCCAAAACCCATGGTTTTAGTTTTATGAAATGTAATATTTGATCTGAGATATTTAGTTATGACCTCCAGAGTTCTGAACAGTATTTGTGGAAAGTGCTCATCTTCACAACACTCCCATTGAGATTCTCAGGCATCGTGACCACTCTAATTTTACTGAAAAGGAACAAAAATAATGGCAGTATTGAATTTTTAAAACACAGGGAAGGTTTTTCAAATATAATTCATATATGCTTTCCCATAGTTTTTTTTTAAATTTAGACTCAGTTCACACTTAAGAAATAAATACTACTCCAGTGCTACACAAAAGAAAAAAAGCTTATATTTTCCCTGTTGTTTCAACTGCTATCCTCCTGGCTGACACAGATATGCCCTTAAAGGCATGACCTGATTCACACCCAAGCAGTTTTCACAAGTCATGATGTTTTCCCACAAACAGTGCTTCCTTTTCTCACTAATCTGAAAATACATGTGAAGAGAAATCCCATTAGAGAAATCTGTTGGGAAGAGAAGCAGTCTGAACTGTGACAATATTATTATGGTAAAATTGTGTTTTTTAAAAATTCTAGTAGTAGTATTTAAAACTTCTTTCTACCTACTCTAAAATTCGGTACCCAGGTAGAAGAATAATCTTTCATGCCAAGACCGCAGTCGAGTAAAATTTTTGAGAAGTGCTTTGAAAAAGATGAAATATATTTTCAGAACATACAGTTCAACACACATCTAAGTCGCCTATTATGTGCAAAGTGTTGAACAAAGAAATGTATTACAAAACTACTTTATGACCTACAAGACTTCCCTCTTTCATTCTTTCATGCTATTTCTCCAAACAGAGCTAGAGATGGTTTTTTTTAAGTTAGGCATGTGTGGGACATGAAATTAGTGAAAACTTCTCAGTCTGGAATGTAACGCCCCCCCCACCCCCTCCTG
>CM053600.1:94426238-94466576 GCA_028646575.1 Pseudocheirus occidentalis
AATCATCCCATATAGAAGAGGCAAGGGATAACTGTTACAACTTTATTCTCATTTACAGTCATTGAATTTGGCTTAGGGAAGGAATGACATAACTCTAAACTGGGTATCATGCCACACAGCAGAGTAGGGAGCATGGGGAGGAGAGGCGGGATGATGGAGGGGAGGGCAGGGTCTGGGGGAGGGTTGCTGGAAGCACACACTTCAGTAAAGGGACAGAGACAGGGGAAAGAACAGAATAAGGGGGGGAAGGGATAGGAAGGAGGGACATTTGATCAGACTGTCACAATATGTCCACTGTGAAGATGTCCTATGCAATACATGCATAGCCTGCATTGAATTGCTTGTCCTTCTAGTGGGGGTGGGTGACAAGGGAGGAACAGAGGAATCTAGAATTTAAATTTCTGCAATACATGCAACTAGGAATTCAGATATACAGGGGCTGGGGTAGGGAGACCCTCCCTGCCCTACCAGAAAGCTAGAGAGCAGATTGGGGGATGGGCTTTACAGTGGGTTCGCTGTTTTGGGGTTAGGGTAGGGGAAAGATGGGGAGAAAATTTGCAACTCAAAAATCTCATGTAAATGAATGATGTAAAGAAGAAAACAAATCAAATTTTTTTAAATCAACTTATTATGAAAGTGTAACTTTTGTGATATAATATTTAAGTTGACAGAGAAATGCTTAGATTATTTTATGTTATGTTATATTTAGTTATTTCAATGGAATTCTACTCTTAAAATAACAATTTAAATCCAATAAAAAGGACTTTTAAGGGAAAATTTTGGGCAGTCATCTAATGGCTGCTTAACCCTAATGATAGGTCAATTATAGAGACAGAGCTGGGTAAAGTGATTTTATTGACAGAGAGCGGAGGTTCTCAAAGTGTAGTCTGTGGATCCCTTGGGGTTCCAGGGACTCCTTCAGGGAATCCATGAGGTTAAAATCACTTTGAATACTACTATGAAGACATTACTTGTTTCTTGAAATACCCTAATTTTTCAACAATGTATCTCTATGAGGCAAGATTTTCTTCGTACACTTCAGCCAAAACAACATATATCACCAGAATGAATGCATAAGCATATTTTTTGTTTGTTTGTTTTGTGTTTTGTTTTTTGCTTTTTGGAAGGCAGTCAGGGTTAAGTGACTTGCCCAAGGTCTCACGGCTAGGTTTTGTGTTAAGTGCTTGAGGCTGGATTTGAACTCAGGTCCTCCTGACTCCAGGGCCACTGCTCTATTCACTGTGCCACCTAGCTGCCCCTGCATAAGCATATTTGAGAATCCAGCTGCCTTCTATTATGCCATATACTAAAATTTGCAAAAATATATGAAACAAGTTTTTATAATAACATTTAATGGTTTATTGTTGTCATTTTAAAAAGAATGAATAAATATTTTAACACATCATTTTTAATTTCTAATATAGTATAGTAAATATTTAGACATCCAATATAAAAAAAAGCTCTTTGATGTTCTCTGTAATTTTTAGGTATGGTTTCTGAGGCCAAAAAGTTTCTTTACAATTTACATAGAAACCATCCAGCTGAGGAAACTCCTTCTGCTAATATATCAGCACCTTCTTTGCAGTTTATAATCTAAAAAGAGTTGCCTGGGCATTGAGAAATTAAGTGATTTGTTTGTCCAGCATCACAAAAGCAGTATGTTTTTAGTGGTGGGACTTTAACCCCAGTCTTTCCAGCTTTGAGATCCATTCTCTTTCAACCTTGTCAACTAAGACTAAATTTTAAGAGGAAATAATTAGTTTTATGAGCATGAGTCTTATAACTCAAAACCAGTAAAATAATTGGAAATAGTTTGTGTTAACGAAATTAAAGTCCTGACCCTGAAAGCTATGATTATCTTTCTGAATCAGTACAATGCTACATTGTACTTATGTTATCACAGACTGATGGGTATTAATTAAGTTGGAGAAATATTTGTAGAATACCTACTATATTATGTTATTTTTGGTGTTTAGTCATTTTTTTGGTCATTGTCTGACTCGTGATTCTATTTTGGGGGTTTCTTGGCAAAGATACCGGGGTGGTTTGCCATTTCCTTTTGTAATTCATTTTATAGATGAGGAAATGGAAGCAAAGAGGGTTAAATGACTTGTCCAGGATCACAGTTAGTAAATGTCTGAGGCCAGATGTGAACTCAGGAAGACAAGTCTTCCGGACCATAAGCTCTACATTCTATCCACTAAGCCACATACCTGCCCTTATTGTTTTACTTATGGAGTCTCCAAGATGAATAAACCATAGTTAATGCTCATAAGGAGTTCATAATCTAGTAATAGATTTTAAGCAAACACACAAATAAGTGAAATACAATGCAAAATATGTTTTCATATGTCTAGGGACATGTACACAATCTTCTCCAATAGTGAATCTAGTCCAATAATGAATAATTTTGAATATTTTTGTAAGTCTTTAAAATAAATAGTTCTCATTTCATAACAAGTCTGTATTGATCCATATGTCTCAGATTGTTACTTGCTTGAGGGCAAGAGTTATCTCTAACAAGCATTTAGTTGCCTGTTTAAGCATATGCTCTTTTGCATTGATTTTTGAATGATTAAGAATATCTTGCATTTCTCCACATAAACAGTTTGGTGAAATCCAAGCCAACGTCCAATTTCTTCAGTCCTCTTTTCCTTTTAGAATGCTATTCTTTAGTTTGGTGGGGTTTTAGATTTTTTTCCCATCAATAAATTTGTTTTAACACTACATAGATATATGTTTTATAAAATACAAAAATTCTATTAGATTAACATTTCTTTCCTTTTCAGTATCATCTGCACATATCTGAGGAGTGTAGTCATGTCTTGATATAGCCATGGCTTTGCCAAGTTATACATGTCTAATTCTTTTAATCTTTCCTCATAAGTTAGACCCTCCAAACTCCTAACAATTTCTGCTCTTCTTCTCTGAACTGTCTCCAGTTCATCTAGAACTTCGTAGTGTTAGAATACTGAGAACTGAATACTGTACAAATGGGGGTCTCAGCAGAGTTGCAAGAAAAAGAGACATCATTTATAACTGTCATGCCCTCATAACTACTGTAGTACACTCATAAAACAAATATTTATTGTTCCATTACCTGTAATTGCTGAATGAGTAGGGAAAGAAAACCTCTTCTAGAACAGATTTACTAAAACAAACAAACACACCAAAAGACCAGTATGAGAAGATTAAGTGAACCCAATGTAAAATGTGGTTTGCTTATATCAGATAGAATGCTAATAGATATCAGCTGAAGTGGAATGATTCCCTCAGGAGAGATGTCTGAGAGTAGAAGCAATTAGAGAAAAAGCCTGTGGAAGAACAGCATATATGGAATTTCTTCCCCTTAACATCCAGCCTTTGCAGACCTCATCCCAGCTATGGCTTAATTATCTTACCTTTCCAGAAATTTTAGGAGGGTCAGAGCCCCGTTAGAACTAACTCCATGGAATTTTTACCAAGACACATAAGAAAGTTGATATGATCAATACTTTATCATGTTTCTTCAAAATGTCATGTTTTTTTAACAGACTTAGCTTCAAAATACTCAAAAGTGTTCAAAGGCAAAGACTATTTTGGTTCCAAAGCATATGTAAAATAATCCAGCACTAATAATCAAAGCAAATACAACATGTCAAAATCTAGTCAAGTGTATCAAAGAATTTAATGACATTTAAGGCATCTGTCACTGTAGGAATATGTTGGGGGGGGGGGGACAGAGCCAATATGGTAGAGTAAAAGCAGGAACTTGCTTAAGCTCCTGCTCCAACCATCTCCAATACCTGTAAAATATAATTCTAAACAAATTTTAGAGCTACAGAACCCACAAAATGACAGAGAGAAAGAAATCTCCCATGGAAGGCATCCTGGCAGGTGGATAGGAAGGGTTTATCACATTGAGCTGGGAGCCGAAGACAGTCCTGCATAAGTAGTGTAGACCCTGATCCAACCAGCAGCTCAGACTGGCCAGAGCAGACTTCAGGAGAGTGAATTAACCACAGCTGTGGCAGTTTCCAGACTTCTCAACCCATACACGTCAAAGAGGAAGTAAAAGGTTAGTGGGGAATTCTATTGATCCAGGGTGAGAGAAGAGACTGGTCTGGCTCATGACCCCAGAGGTGACAGTGATGATGGGTTGCTGCAACTACTGCCTCTGCTGCTTCTTCTGGCTCCTGGCCTACAGGCTGTAGGAGGACCAAGTGACTGTCCAGAGGGCATTTGCAGGAATCTCTCTGCTGGCACTGAGGTAGGATTTTCTTGCTTTGCCCTGTTTGGAACTGGGTCGAAGTCTTGGGTGGTGGTCCTGGGGTGAGGAGCGCTGATGTGACAGAGTTTGTTGAGGCTGGGGAGAGAAAGTCCTCTTCATAGTTCTGAAGCAGGTGCCTAGAAAAAACTCTGACCACAAAACCCCAGCAATTTGGGACACGTCACTTTCTACTCCAGTAGCAGAGTTCTACCATGGCAAAGATCTCAAAAGTCAAGTAACTGGCTAGCAAGATGAGCAAACAGAGGAAGAGCAAGCAGACTATAGAATCCTTTTTAGGGGACAAAGAAGATCAAAACATAGAACCAGAAGAAAACAAAGTAAAAACTTCTGCATCAAAAGCCTCCAAGAAAAATATGAACTGAGCACAGGCCATGGAGAAGTTCAAGAAGGATTTTGAAAATCTAGTAAGAAGGGTGGCTAGGTGGCACAGTGAATAGAGCACCGGCCCTGGAGTCAGGAGAATCCGAGTTCAAATCCGACCTCAGGCACTTAACACTTACTAGCTGTGTGACCTTGGGCAAGTCACTTAACCCCAACTGCCCTGCCCTTCACTCTCAAAAAAAAAAAAAAGAAAACCTAGTAAGAGAAATAGAGGAAAAATTGGAAAGAGAAATGAGAATGATGCAAGAAAAATGAGTCAACAGCCTGACAGAAGAAAATAGCACCTTAAAAAAATAGACTAATTCAAATGGCAAAAGAGTTCCTGTAGAGGGCCAATACTGAGCCAGTCCAGTAATGAGTAGAGTCTGGGTCAGAATATCCCTAGATCTTGCTCCCCATGTGGGCTAATTAGTGCTCAGGGTGTTGGCTTACCATCTTTCTGTGACTAGCAAGGAAATGGTGTGATTATCAAGAAGGGACCCCCAAAGATTGCACAGCACCAATAATTAAGTACAAACTGGTTAATATTTTTTTCCATGAGAAAACCAGATACAACCACCTCTGTTATAAAAACCCTTGCCCCAGGATAAATAAACAGACTATCCTGATCGTTCCTGCCTGGCTCGGATCATCATTCATTCCTACACCCTTAGGTTCAGCCCACGCGCCTTTGGTGTGGTCATCAAGGTCCAGAAAGCCAATGAGGAGAAGAATGCCTTAAAAAGCCAACTTTGCCAGATGGAAAAGGAATTCAAAAGCCCACTGAAGAGAATAATTCCTTCAGAGTTAGACTGGAGAAAATGGATGCTAATGACTTTATGAGAAATCAAGATTCTAAATGACCCAAAAAATAGAAGGCAATGTGAAATATCTCATTGGAAAAATCACTGACCAGGAAAATAGATCCAGGAGAAATCATTTAAAAATTATTGAAGTACCTAAAAGTCAAGATCAAAAAAAGAGCCCAGACATCCTCTTTCAAGAAATTCTCAAGGAAAATTGCCCTGATATTCTAGAACCAGAGAGCAAAACAGAAATTGAAAGAATTCACTGATCACCTCTTGAAAAAGATCTGAAAAAGAAAACTCCTAGGAATATTATAGCCAAATTTCAGAGCTCCCAGGTCAAGGAGAAAATATTACAAGAAGTCAGGAAAAAACAATTTGAGTACTGTGGAAACATAATTAGGATAACACAAGATCTAGCAGCTTCTACATTATGGGATGAAAGGGCTTGAAATACAATTTTTTTGGAGGTCAAAGGACCTAGGATTAAAACCAAGAAGCACCTACCCAGCAAAACTGAACATAATACTTCAGGGGAAAACATGGTCATTCAATGAAATAGAGGACTTTCCAGCATTCTTGATGAAAAGACTGAAGCTGAACAGAAAATCTGACTTTCAAATACAAGAAGCAAGAGAAGCATGAGAAGGTAAACAGATAAAAGAAATCATAAGGAACTTATTAAAGATGAACTATTTATATTCCTACATGTCTATACATACATATATATACATATGTAGAGGAGGGTATGTGTGTATGTGCATATGTGTGTACATGTATACATAGACATACAAGAACACAGGATGAGTTGAATATGAAGGGATGATATCTAAAAAATAAAATTAAGAGGTGAGAGAGGAAAATAGTGGGAGAAGGAGAAAGGGAGAGATAGAATAAGGTAAATAATCTCACATAAAAGAGGCAAGAGAAAACTGTTATAATGGAGGGGAAAAGTAGAAAGGTGAAAGGGAATGAATCACCTTACTCTCAGTGGATTTGGCTTAAGGAGGGAATAACATACATACTCAATTTAGTATTTTACCCTAAAGGAAAGTAGAGGAGTAGGGGGCAAGAGAGGGGATGATAGAAGGGAAGGTTGATTGGGGGGAAAGGGTGGTTAGAAGCAAACACTTCTGAAAAGGAACAGGGTCAAAAGAGAATATAGAATAAATGGGGGCAGGAAAAGGATGGAGGGAAATATAGTTAGTCTTTCAAGATATAACTACTATGGAAATGTTTTGCATAACTACACATATACAACCTATATTGAATCACTTTTCTTCTTAGTGTGGGCAGGTGAGGAGGGAAGAAAGAAAAGAATCTGAAAGTCAAAGTTTTAACAACAAATGTTAAAAATTGTTTTTACCTGGAAATAAGATATACAGGCAATGGGGTATAGAAGTCCATCTTGCCAGAAATCCATCTTACAAGAAAGGGGGGGAGAGGACATAAGAGAGAATAGTTCTGGGGAAGGGGTCTTCAGTATGCTTGCTATATTGGGGTGGGAGGTAGGGGAGAGACAGGGAGAAAATTTGTAACTCACAATCTTGTTGAAGTGGATATTGAAAACTAATAAATAAACAGATAAATAAATAAATAATTTTTTAAAAGAATAAAAAAAGGAGACTTTAAAAATAGTAGTCAAGATAGACATTTTGCTATCTGTTCTGTTCTCTTAATATGTAAAAGAGATGGTCATTTGTAAGAACTGGTTACAAGTGAGAGAGTCTGAAAACCAAGCAACCAGGGGAGAAAACTTTAGATTAAAAATCAGACATCTGGTTTACCAAGGAACTCATGTTAAAGCATGAAAGCATATTGCTAATAGAAAATGGAGTTTTTGCACATGTTTCTTTTCTTCTAAAAATAAAGTAATAGAGGAAATGAACCAATGAAAAGGCATAGCATAAAACTGTCTAGATGGGGAAGGCACAAAAGAAGGAAAAAAGGAGGAATACATTTTAAAGAAATTTGTCGATAAGAAAGGCAAACAATGTTCAGACAGAACTAATTCAGTGCACAAGGGTTGGCTACATAGGAAGTTTCAATTTGAGCAAGGACCATTTTCCAGCATATTTTATATTTCCTTTGGTGCAAGGAACAGAGTTCTGTCTGCAATATTTGCTTGTTGAATGGTTGACTACGGTACCATTGGCCAGAAGAAACTTTACTAAGGTGTGCTACAGATAGTTTTTTCAGGGAGGAAAGATCTTTACTCAGCTCTGGTAGCCAGTTGGCAGTTTCTTTTCCCAGGGAGAACACCAATATGATGAGAAGTTTGTATTTTGGATCACATCTCCTGTCTTCCAATCCCATCCCTGCTCTTTCATTAGATTACATATGCTTTGGACTCACTTTCTTCTCTTCACAGCTCGTTCTTAATCAACTAGAAGCTATTCTCTGCCCTCAAATCCCTTGTCATCTTTTCCAACAATTACATATGTTTTACTAAACCTACCCTGCCTAGCACCCACCATCTCCTTTCTGTGATTTTACTTACATCTGTGGAATACCGTAGCATGAAGTCAGATACAAGCCATTCATGAGCTGATGAATTAATGTTATATGAATTAGTGTCATATGAATTAATGTTAATTGATGAATTAAATGAATCAATATTATATTATTTCAACCAGGTCCTTGCTATGCCACTGAAATTCTTGTATTCTTCCTTGATGGATTCTCTTTTGCATTCACCTTGGTTGACTGTCACATTTCTATAGGAGGTTTTCCAAACTTTCTGCTTAAGTCACCTTGTCTCTTCTCTCCCATTTCTCTCTTAGGAAATGGACTTTATCTCCTAAAAAAAAAAGTCATCTTCTGTAACTCACAGAACCACAGAATTAGTTGGAAGGTACCTCAGTGGCCAACTACCCCTAACCAAGGTCCAAAATGAATCTCTAACATACACCTGATAAGTTATTGTGTATCTTTTAATATTTCAGGACATAACGCCTCTGGCTTCTCTTCCTACATATCTCAACTGCTCCTTCTCAATCTGCTTTGTTAAATCTTCATCATCCACTATTCTCTTGAGTACCCCAAAGTTTTTCCCGGGTCTTCTTTTCTTTTTGCTCTACAAACTCTTACTTGACAATCTCATCAACTCTCATTGGTTCGGTTACAATCTCTTGGCGGCTGACTCCTAACTCCGCTCCATTGCCAGGACTGGCCAGACATTTCTCCCTGGAGTTCACACTTGCCACATACAAAAGATAACTCCCTCCTTTCTGTTAAGGTCACTGTCATCTTTTCCAGTCACTCAGGTTTACAAGCTTAGAGTCACCTTTGACTTTTCTCTTTACAGGACACCCTCACTTGACTCCCATCTATTCTGTGTCTGACTAAGTCTGGCTGAGTGCACCACATATCACACAAACCTGTCTGCTTCTTTCCACTTATGTTGTTTTCTCCCCGGTTCAGAACCTTTTCAGTTTCTGCTTTGACTATTATAGTAGCTTCCAAATTGGTCTGTCTGATTTCTCTTCAGTTCTTCCTCCGTACTACCCCTTTCCTCCAAAATCTTTATTGGCTTGCTATTGCTGTTAGAAAAAATATAAATTCCTGAGCCTGGCATTTACAAATCCATCACAATAATTTTCACATCTGGATTTTTCAATTTTTTTTATATGATACTGCTTCACACACACTTTATATCCCAACCAGACCAGGTTATAAGTTATTTCTGGAATACCACATGCCCCCTGCCCCCGTCTGTGTACCTTTGTAGACCTTTCCTTTTGTCTTAAGGTATTCTCTTTTCACCTCAGCCTCAGAAAATCATGTTTGCTTGAAGACTCGACTCTTATGTAAAACATCCTAATAATTTCTTCCCTGGACCCCAGGTGTTAGTTAAGTTTCCTCAACTGGTTTTGTATATTTAGATATTCTTTGTGTCTCCCCAGCAAGTTTGTTGAGGGGAGTTATTATTTATTTATCTCTTCATTTGCCCAAAGAATAGCACATGGTAGGAAAAGAGATAGAGAGCCTGGACTCATGATTTCATTTGTAAGGAGAACTCTCCAGTAAGGAAACTAGGCGTCACCTTCTCTGCAACTTAGTCTGAAAGTGATGCCTAGAAAAATGAGATGAAGCGGCTTGCCCACAATCACACAGCTGGTACGTGCCAAAGGGCAGGCTTAAACAAAGTTTTTCCCAGCTTCAAAACTGGTTATCTAATGATTATACCATGCTTCATCTCTAGCCCACTCCTTAAAATCAATTGCTCAATCAATCAGTATTTAAGGAAATACTATGTACCAGACAGTGTGCTAAGTGGTAAGAGGCTAAAATTAATTCCTGTCCCCAAGGAGCTCACAATTGAATGGCAGAGACTATAAGCAGATAAAATTGTACAAACAAGTCACATACAGGATGAATAAGCCGTTGAAAGAGGAAAGGCACTAGAATTCAGAGGAGTAGGGGAAGTCATCCTGTAGAAAAGGGATTTTAGTTGGGTCTTAAAGGAAGCAGGGACACTGGTATGCAGAGATGAGGAACATGTGGAACAGCCAGAGAGAATGCCCAGAGCCAAGGGATGGAGCGTCTTGTTTGTGCAGCAATCAGGAGCTTGGGGCACAATGTAAAAGAGTGCATGGAGTAGGGTGCAAGATGACTGGAAAGGCAGGAAGAAGTTGGATTATAAAAGGCTTTAAACACCAAACAGAGACTTTTGTGTTTGACCTGGTAACGATGGGGAATTTATTGAGTAGGTAGAAGACACGGCAGCTACCTTGAGTAGCTTTTCTCATTTTGTTCAGGCTAACATTCAAACTCCCTATCCTGGCAATGAAAATCCTCCACAGGAGTCAGACAACATGGTGGAGTGAATAGGGTGTTAAAAAACTAGGTTTGAATGCTGTCTCCAACATTCGCTGGCTATGAGGCAATGGGCATGTGATTTAGGCATGGTATCCTCACCTGTAAAAAATGGGACAATTTCATATTTGCAAAAACGCAACATACAAGTACACATGCATGCATATAACGATACATGTACATACAGACATAAATGTACATGTGTGGGTAATATATACACACATATGTACACACACCCCCACACACATCATCAACCTTAACTGTAAGCAAAGCCATCTGCAAACTTTAAATTCTCTATAAATGTGAACTGTCATTATTATCCATCATTTAGCTCTAACCTATTTTTATTCTACCTATATTGACTATTCTCCCTTCCCCTCCTCCTGCCTTTGCACCTTTGCTCATAATATCCTCTCCTGATCTGCAATGTCTTGTCAATACTTCATCAGATTAATAACTGAATCCTACCCATTCTTCAAGTACCTTCTTCTTAGGTGCAGCTCTCCCCTGACATCCTTGTCCACAATGATTTCCTTTCCTTCTTCACTCATTTACTGTCACATGTTGCTCATTATTTTTATAGGTGTAAATCCTATCTCCCCAGTTAAATTGTAAGCTTTTGTAGGATTGAGTAATGTGTTACACTTTCTTATATACGTATCTGTTACTATCAGCGTAAAGCCTTCTGCTGATTACATGCCACATAAATATATGTTTAATAAATAAAGCCTGGAAAACACACCAAAACCCTCAGTTTCTTATATATTAAATTTCAACTTGTCTTCAACACAGCCTTTACCATGTGGCTTTAATCAAATCTCGGACTTTTTTTCTTCCTCTTTATTGCTTCCTCCATGTCATAGAATGTCATCTTCTTTCTGCCTTTAGCAAATATTTGTTGGTTCAAATTAAAAAGAAATATTCTTCTGCCTTCCACTGTTGACCACA
Organism: Pseudocheirus occidentalis; assembly: GCA_028646575.1. Taxonomy (NCBI): domain Eukaryota; kingdom Metazoa; phylum Chordata; class Mammalia; order Diprotodontia; family Pseudocheiridae; genus Pseudocheirus; species Pseudocheirus occidentalis. The sequence continues at coordinate 94,437,441 of CM053600.1, forward strand.
CTTTTGTTCTAATAGCTGAGTATTTTTTTGTTTTTCATCTAATAGCAAGTCTTGCTCTGGGGTTCTAGGTCAATGGCCCACAGTCCACCTCAATGATGTCATAGTTGGGTAGAACATATTTATGTTTCCTGAACAACTATGCAGTATGTTGTCCACAAGGATAAGTTTGAAATCCATTGTAGGATTGCTGTAAACTGTAAGAGTAATGATAGATAGAAATTATATTTGTCTATCTTGCATTCCTACATTTTTTGAGTGCTCAGTTTTTACTTTTCATTCTTCCTCTTTTTTTTTTTTAAAGCAAATGTTTCTTCCTGCTCTGACCAGGGCCACCTGATCACCTGGCACTGACAGACCTTCATGGTTGGGAGAAATAGCACAGAGACAGTTTGCTCAGCCCTCAATCTCCAACTCACCTTTTCAGTCTTGCTAAATATTAATCTTCTCATTATTTACTCAATAGGCTAGCTAAATTTGCCTTCTTGTCATACTGGCTATGTGATCCTGGGCAAGTCACTTAACCCCTTTTTGCTTTAGTTTTCTATGACCCAGTGCTTAAATTTGTTTTTCATAAATTATTGAAAATTGTCAAGATCACCAGGCTACACACTAGGCAAAAGACATGCCTGTAATCCTGGATACTCAGGAAGTTGAGGATGATGGCTCTTTCGAATTTAGGAGATCTGAGTTAGCGTGAGTGATGTTGATCAGGTGTCCGTAGTAAGTTTGTCATCATTAGTGGTGGTTAAGCCACCATGCTGGCTGAGGAGAGGCAAACCAGGCTAGTTTTCAAACAGAGCAGACCAAAGTTCCTACGTTGATCAGTAGGGGTATCTGGCCTGTGAGTAGCCCTTGCACTTCCAGACTGGGTGTGATGGGGAGACACAGGCTTAACAAAAATGAAAGAGAAAAAGAAAGAAAAAAGAAAGGAAATACAAGAAGAAAAAATAGTGCTGATAAAAATGGATCATGTTATATCAAAACAAGGTTTTAAATCATTTAAACAAAGTTTAAATGATTGTACAAATGTATTCACTTCCAGTAGAGATTAGATTATTGGAAATACTGTATGAAAGGAAAACAAAACAAAAAAACCCAATGTGTCATGCAGGTGCCAGGATTAACCACATAGCAGAAGGTTTTCATTTAACTTCAACTGATTGGTGAGCACTTACTGAACATATCTGGAGAAAATATTATAACTTATTCAAAGATTAAGACAAATGTATGTTTGTAGTACTATTTCTAACACAGTTATTTATCATTATGAAATGATATTGGCCATTACATCACAGGATGCAGACCTGGAAGGAACCTTGGAAATGACCTAGTTGGTGATCTTTGATTTTACAGGTAAGCAAACTGAGGACCAGAGAAGTTAGGTGATTTGCCTAATGTAACACAGCTAATAAAGAGCAGAACAGGATGTGAATTCAGTTCCTTAGATTTCAAACTTCATGTTCTTTTAAAGAAAAAGTAATTTAAATTTAGCAGCCCACCCTGAACACTTCACATGTAAAACAGAATAGATAAAAAGGATTATATGTGAAAGCAAAAGTTTCTATTACATATAGCTCTCTTTTGTTTTGGTATATAATAAATTCAACATGTTATTTTCAAAGATAGCTTGCTTGTTTGTTTCCTTCTGAACATATTTCTGTTCTCTTTTATGCACTAAAAAGGAATGCTCCAGAGATTTTCTTTTATTTTGTCTTCTTTTGCAGGGAGAGAGCAACACTATCACTAACTCTTCTCTTCTCCATAATAATAATAATAATAATAATAATAATAATAATAATAAAAACACAATATTGGTAACAAATGAGCACAGTAAAGATGAATAATTCTGTGTGTTTGTGATGTGTAGATCTCTTTCTGCATCTGTCTGAAGCTGAGTCTAGGTGGCATAGTAGATAGAGCATAAGCCTGGGTTCAAATACAGCCTCACGCGCTTAGTAGGTGTGTGACCCTAGTCAAGTCACTTCACCTTATTTGCCTCAGTTTCCTCATATGTCAAATGAGCTGGAGAGGAAAATGGCAAACCACTCCAGTATCTTTGCTAAGAAAACCCCCAAAAGAGCCAGACATAATGGATAAAAGAATGAATGACAGCAACAGCAAAGCTTGGACAATAAGTTGCTTGCAATGATCAAACCTAGTATTCATTCCACTACCGTGTCCTACAGCTCAGATAAGCAGCAGTTCTCAACCTGTGGGTTATGTTCAATTTGTAACAATGAAAATACATTCTGCATATCAGATAGATTCATAACAATAGCAAAATTACAGTTATGAAGTAGCAATGAAAATAATTTTATGGTTGGGGGTCACTACAACATGAGGAACTGTATTAAAGGATCATGGTATTAGGAAGATTGAGAACCACTGGCTCAGAGGATATCAAAGTGTTAGTGACCAAACATTAGAGATGCATATTTCAGAGATATTGTAGATCACTTCAATAAAGCAAATTTCACAAAAAAGCAAATCACATTAATATTTGTGTTTTCTATATAAAACTTATGTTTACATTATACAGTAGTTTATTAAGTGTACAACAGTATAATGTCTAAAATGTACATATATTAATTTAAAATATTTTATTATTAAAAAATGTTGTCTATCATCTGAACCTTCAGCGAGTCATAATCTTTTAGTTAGTGGAAGGTCTTGTCTCAATGTCGATGGCTCCTGAATGATCAAGGTAGTGTTTGCTGAAGGCTGAGGTGGTTATAGCAATTTCTTAAAATAAGATAACAATGGAGTTTGTCTAACTGATTGACTCTTGCTTCTACTTGAACTGTTAGAGCCCATTGTAAGGTTATTAATTGGCTTAAGTTCAACATTATTGTACCTCTGAAAATAGGGAAGCTCAAGGAGAGAGAAAGAGATAAGGGAAAGAAAGGACTGTTGGTAGAACAATCAGAACACATACAACATTTGTCAATTAAGTTCAGTGTCTTTTATAGGCATTATTAGTGGCACCCTAAAACAATTACAATAATAACGTAAAAAGATCACTGAACACAGATCACCATGACAGATATAATAATAAAAAAAGTTTGAAATATTGCAAGAATTGCCAAAATGTGACACAGAAACATGACATGAGGACATGCTGGAAAAATGGCATTGATAGACTTGTTTAATGCAGGGTTGCCATAAACCATCAATTTGTAAAAAAAATTAATATATCTGTGAAGCACAATAAAGCAAAGAGCATATGCCAGTATATCTTTAGTCACTACAATGGAAAGGATCGTTCAATTGTTATTAGGGACAAGAGGCAATTTACATTATTGTTATTTTTCCCTGTGGCAAAATGGTCATTTTATTCTTATAACAAGTCAGACTGCAATCTATATTGAATACTGATGATTAAAAATAACTAGTCTACATGATGAAAAAAGTGTGTGGGGGGGTTTGAACATATCCATGAAGAATATTCATCATTATTCTTGAACAGATGACTAAAAAACAAAAACAAACTCTAAGGATAAGTTTCTCTTGTAGCTTTTATTGCAGACCCACAAAACGTAAATACAAAGCAACTTCAAGAGGAAAAGAGCATTAATAAGTTAGTGGAGACAAAGGAAGGAAACTGGGAAAGGGCTCATGCAGGAGTGGGGCCCCAGTGATGATACTATAAGGTGGAAAGAAAAAGGAGTGAATTTCAGACATGGTTGACCAACTTAGGCAAAATTGCAGAGGCAAAAGATAGAAGGTTAAAATGAGGAACAGCTAGCAACAAGTTTGTCTGGAATCTAGGATCTGTGAAGGGGAGCACCATGAAATAAGACTAGAAATGCAGATGGGAGCCAGAATGTGGAAAGCTTTAAATGCCAGATAGAAGATATTATCTGTATATTATCTTAGTGGTAATAGGGAGCCACTGAGGATATTTTTTAAAATTAGAAGACAGAGTAGAATTTGAAATTATAGATGCTTAATGTAGCATAAATGCCACAAGAATTTATAAAGAGAAACTAAATATATGACCCTGGCATAAGAACTGAAACAAGTCAGGGCATTTTGAACCATTAAGGTTAAGTTAGCCATCTAAGCAGTTTAGTGTCTCCCCCCCACACACATTTGGTGACCATCTTATAGGAATTTAGAAACTCAGATAAAAAAAATTTCCTCTATGTGCTAAGAAACACATGAAAAAAAAAGGATTGGAAAATCATTGGCTTTTCCTCCAAAGTAAAGACATTGTTTAGACATTTAGATAGGAATTATTTTTGGATTCTACTTCATTATCAACTTTCTCAACTAAGGTTCTCACAAGAAAGTTAATTTAGCCACTCTGGGTTCATATTCGCCTTCTTATTCTTTGCTAAACAGGAAACCTAACATACAGTGAATATATAATGAGACCATATTAACTGCGCTACACAAAATTGAAAACTTGTGTCTTTTTTTTTCTTCTGAAGTCTGTAACCTTAGCATTACAAATATTAAATCTGTTTCTCTGATTCTCTGAGGCATTGAAGTTGCTGAGAGTTTCATGCTAAGATCACGTCTGTGGGGCACAGAGCAAGGCAAGAGATGATTTTAATGTAGCTTTTGCAATTAGCACCTAATTAATGAGGTGTGAAGCATTAGTGACCTGAGGCGCAGTGATATGACACAGCATCATATTATTGTATGTCTCATTACTCATTTAATCTTACATTTTCAGAAGCAGCAGAGGGCATTGTCATAGTTGCCTCATGAAAGTGATAAGAACATCTTACAAAGGAAAGGGAGGTGTACAATTTTAAAGCCTTGGCAAAACACAACTGGTATTAAGCATAACTGCATTGTAGATGAAGTAGGTAAGCCAAGAAATAGCATGAGAAACCCTTCTGCTTATGGGATGAATATCTGATATTGCTTGTAATGCTGCTGTTCAATCTTTTCAGTCTTGGTGACCCCTTTTAGGGGTTTTCTTGGCAGATACTAGAGCAGTTTACCGTTTCCTTCTCTAGAGAATTTTCCAGGTAAGGAAACTGAGGCAAACAGGGTTAAGTGACTTGCCCTGGATGTGTTCTTATAAAAAAGGATACATTTCGTTTATATCACTTTTTATTTATACATTTTTAGAATTTAGAACTTTAGAACTGCCAAGGAACTTAGAATTAATCTTATCTTACCCTCCACTTCACAGTTGAGAAAACTGAGACACAAAGCGGTGAACAAACTGTGCCTAGCATGGAGCAGATGAAATAAAAACTTAGGTTTTCCAGCCCCTTTTCCAGCAGTGTCTCTGTGTTGTTACGGAAATATTTCAAGCCACGCCAATAGGTCAATAGGCTGTGAAGCCCTTCTGAATTTTTTTTTTTAAATTTCTGGTTTCAGATTTGTGAGTGAGCTATTTTTTGGTGGGGGAGATGGGGTCTGGGCCTATGATTTCATCAGTGTAGGGAACAACAATGACAACTTCTAATGTTGCTGAGTGACCAGTCAGTGATTATGTACCTATATTCCTGTCCAATAAGTCAGCTAACTCTGATTGAGACGTAACGCAGTGTGCTGAGAGAGGACAGAGGAGCGATCAGTCATTCGACAAATATAAATGCCTACTATGTGCCAGTGTTGTTTGGTCCTTTTGCAGTTGTGTTTGACACTGTGACCCCATTTGGGATTTTCTTGGAAAAGATACTGGAGTGGGTTTTCATTTCCTTCCCCAACACATTTTACAGATGAGGAAACTGAGGCAAACAGGGTTAAAGTAAGTTGTTCAGGGTCACACAACTAACTAGTAAATGTGATGGAACTCTTTTTTTATCCATATAGATCTAGAAATACTCTATGATAGAGTTGCCTTGGGCACTAGGAAATCTAGTGACTTGACCAGGATCACACAACTGGAGTATGTCAGGGTCTTCCCTATCTCCTACACCACACTGAGTCTCCTATTTAGACTACTGGGGATGAAAATCTGTTTCCAATTAGAATGCCTGTTATTCACTGATGAAAAGCCCATAGCACATGGCGACACACTTATGACTCATGACTTGTGCTGATGTCATTGAGGGAGATCAGCTTGTAGTACAATCTGCTCTGTGAAGGCCCATGGTAGGATGGAATTGGAATAGTGGGCCTCCTTATGAAGTCACAATTCATTAAAGAAGGCTTAGAGAACAGCTCTTTACTGATCATTCATGTGGAACCCAAACTCCTAATCCTTTAGACCTTTTCTGCCAAGAAATTACACTTATAAGGTGGTGCCAGAACCATGACTCAGGTTTTAACAGTGACAAAAGCAACTATGGACATCTTTTAATAGTCCCCTGATGTTCTCATGTTGAGTATCTGTCTATTAGCCATATAATAGAACAGGACAGTCATGAATACACTAAACTCTCAGGTTTCATTTTAATAACTAGCAATTCCTGATTATCTTTACATACAGATGTGAACACACATGGATCAGCCTGCATGCACATGCATACACACAGACACTAAGTAAGACAAAAAAGCTTTGGGGAAAATGAACCTGCAAAAACACTTGTGACTTACGGAGTGATTTGATAAATTCATTTTTATGTATTCTCTAGCCAGTCTAAGAAAACTAAAGGTTTCTAATGAAAAAAGATCTGAAAAGCATTTTATGTGGTTGTTTTTAATTGGATTAAATGTGAATTTCTCTTCAGTCTTTTGATGTCATGTGGATTGTAACTAATCATATATCCCTTCAGACGAGGTTTTCTTATAAATAAGATGGTGCTCTCAGAAGATTTTCTACACTGAATGAATTTATTCGGTTAAATTAAAAATCTTGTAGCTTGTAAGAAATTGATTCCTGAATAATGAAAATGTTTTTTATTTCTCTATTATGCAATTGCTAATACAGAAGTATACATACTAAAAGTTTTGTCAATTTTAATCATTAAAGTAAGCCATTTACAGGATCTAGACACCTCTTTCCTTTAAAAAAATAATTTGGATTTATCCTTCAGATTGTTTTGTTTGTTTGTTAATGTGGCATTATAGGAACTGAGAAGTACAGCATAGTACACAGAAAGTCACCGTAGTATCAGGAAGATCTGGGAATCTGTCAGTGGCATGCTGGCAAATGTTTAACACCCGACTGCTCCGGGAAAAAAAATGCACTCAGGACACTCTTTTAAGTTTAATTTGCTTTTTTCACACTTCCTCCTTTTTCTTATGTCTAGACAATCAATAAAGTTATAAATTAAGCCCTGATCTATAGATTGGCTTATTTTTGAGGTGTAAACGTACCCATTTAACAATGGGATCTGGTTCCAGCATGTTCCTGGCCAGCTTGACTTACTAGTTTTGTGATCATGGGAAAGTCATTTGCCACAAACAACTCTCTAAGACCAAAAATCAAAGGTTGTTGATCTGCACTGATGGAGGGAATTTCTACATTAGATTTGCTTTATAATGGCATTATAAGCCTAAATCAGTCCCCTATGCTTATGAAGTATTATCTAATTACACTGCAATGGAACATGTAAGTAGGGCAAAAAAACTTTGGGGAAAATGAGCCTGCAAAATACTTGTGCCTTAATGAACAATTTGATAATGATTTGAAAGTTGAAGTAAAATGAGATCAGTCAGAAATGATCTAATTTAATTGTTTTATTCTACACAGTCAACAAGAACTGATGCTACCAAATCTCACTGGGGATGCATGAAACATGGAAGACTCCCTTCCCTCCATGAGTTTACATTCTCATGATATTCGCAGGCACGGACAGAAATAGTCAACGCTGACCACTTCTAATATTGCTGAGTGAATACGCGGCTGATCACTGTTTGAACTGTCCTCGTATGTCCGTCCAGTCTGTCAGCTGACTGATAGAGATGTGCCATCCCAGATGCTGAGAGCGGCTGGAAGAGTAATCCATCATGGAGCAAGCCTTTATTAAGTGCTTGCTGTATGCCAGTCACAGCACTAGGTTCTAGAGAGGGAAGTACAGAACTCATAAACGGCTTGTATTCTAATTGGGGATACAACATCTAGCATAAAGTGAATAATCTCAAATACGTATGTCATTGTTCAATTGTTTTCAGTCATGTCCAACTCTTCAGGACATTTGGGGTTTTCCTGGCAAACATACTAGAGTGGTTTGCCATTTTCTTCTCTAGCTCCTTTTATAGGTGAGGAAATTGAGGCAAATGGGGTTAAGAGACTTGCCCAAGGTCACATAGTTAGTAAGTATACGAGACCAGATCTGAACTCACTAAAATTAATATTCCTGACTCTAGGTCTGATACTCTATTCACTGCCACACCTAGCTGCCCACAAATATATAAAAAACAAAAGAGTTCAATTCAAAGTAATTTGGGAGGGACGACACTAGTTGTTCAGAGATAGAGAAAAGGTTCATACAATAAGGGGGTGGCTACATCTTAGGAGAAGAGGATTCTGAGGTAGGATAGATAGATAAATAGATAGACAGATAGATGATAGATAGATAGATGTAGATAGATATAGATAGACAGATAGATAGATGATAGGTAGATAGACACACACACAGACACAGACACACATAGACACACACAGACACACACAGACACAGACACAGACACACACATACACACACAGACACACACACAGACACACACACACATATGTCCAAGGAGGATAAATACATTCCAGGCATGGGGGACAGTCAGTATAAAGACACAGAGAATAAATAAAAGATGTTGTATCTACCCATGATGATACTGACAAATAAGGTGGCCAGAGAATTATTGCCTCTATACTTCAGGGCTATCATGGGTCCTCAACAGTACTACAAATGTCAGGTAAAAATTGCTCCACAGAAGATGCTTCCGTAAGAATTCTGCTTTTGCTGTTACCCCTGGAAAAGCATTTTAATAGTTGATGCTGCAGTTTACCATCTGTCCTCTGGACCTTTTTATAGCATAGTTTCCATGATAAAAAAAACAAGGATTCCTTTGTAAATCTGTGTGTGGCTCTGTTCTGTAATTCATGGCAGATACTGTAGAAAAGATACTACTTGAATGCTTTCTTAACTGACACTTCACTTGGAGATTTCACAAAACCCCACTTGACTGTTAGACACATGTGTTGCTAGGCCACAAGTAACTGATTTGAGGATACCTTATTTGACTATTTTTTTTCCTTAAGGATAAAAAAGTATATTTTAAGATTTCTTTTTTTCTTTTCTTTTAATTTAATTTAAATTTATTTTTGCTTTTTTTTATCTTAAGATTTTAAATCAACTGGTACCATAGTTGAATTTTAATGGAATGATGGTGATTGTTTCCTGTAAACTTCCTTTATTTCAAGATGCTCTAAAATCTATGTAACACTTCTTGGAGTTGGGTAATTCTTGTGTTACTAATGCTTTAGGTAATAATTCCTAGTGACTGAAATTAGTTCCTTCTTAATATGCTTTCACATCATTCCCCAGGTATAGAGAGTTGGGTGGGTAGATAGATAGACAGATTAGATAGATAGAGAGACAGACAGACAGACAGACAGATAGATTAGATAGACAGACAAGAAAGCATGTTGTAAGTACTTACAATGTATAAGGAATTCGTGCTGCAGATAGAACTCCAAGCAGGGAAATCCCTGCCCTCAAGACAACATGAGGGTAGCAAAAGAGAAGAGAAAGGGAGAAAAGAATCTATACACTGAGAACCAAAGTGGTTGTTGAGAGGGAAAAAGAGAGGAAATCCACAGCGTCCAGCTTTTAGTGAAGTGAAGTGTGGCTTGGTCCCTTCCCGAAATAGAGAGAGGTGTGGGCAGTGCTTCCTCATGTTCACCTCCATCAAACCTGACTTGCTGTCAGAAGTTGGGGACCTCAAATGTGATAGTTTTCAGTCTCTAATTGCAATAGTGTAGGGGCATATATATATATAGGATGTTCCAAAGTTATTAAAGCTTAAAGCTGTATTAAGACTTCTGGAATAGCTTCTCTCTCTCTCTCTCTCTCTCTCTCTCTCTCTCTCTCTCCATACACACATGTACACACACATACACATGACATAGAGTATATATGTATATATATGCATATATACTCTGTCATACATATATACACATACAAATACTTGTATAAATGCACACAGAAACAATTTCTTTGTGAAGAAATGTATTTATGGAGGTAGAGGTGAAAGAATTTAGGAACACTGCCTAGAGGTCCATCCATCTAAGTCACTTTTCCTTTTCTCTCTCCTTCCTATTCTCTCAACTCAATTCTTCTCTCTGTCTCTTATTTTCCTTCCTAAGGAGAAAGTGATGGTGTTTAGCAACGTGTGATTGCATCAATATTGTACTTAAAATCACAAAGCATTAGAAAGAGAAAGTATGTTAGGAATGGCCTAGGCCAGGAGTATGCTGGTAACTATTTAATAGCTGACTCTCAGAAAAAACATGACACATCTTTAAATTTAATATGCATTATTATTTTCTCCATCACTTTCTTAAAACTAAATATTCTATAAAATAATAAATTAAGTCCTGGCTTGTACTGTTTCTTGATTTCTAAGGTGTAAATGCTCACACTGAAAATTTAACAGTTAGTTCTCAAAAACTGGTTCAGACACAACCCCTGGACTCTTCCAAACCTCATTATTATAAAAATAAAGAAACAAAAGCCAAGAAGGAGGAGGTGACTTGTTTCAGGTGACACAGTCAAAGACAGATCCAGGACTGAGATCCAACTCTTCTAACTTCCAGCTATGAGTTTTGGCACCATTTTAGTTTTGAGTAATTAAGGAAGATAAGGAAAACAAGATTTTCCTGATGCTCAAATCTACATACACATTTCAACAGTGACTAGAACCTGTAACGAACCACACTTATCTAAAGCTGCTTTGGCTAAAAAAAAAGTTCCTAGTATACTCTGTCCTCTGAACTCAAAGTTTTTGCTAGTTAAAAGTGCAGAAAGCAAATTATTTAAGATTAAGGTGGGTCACACATGGTAATAAAACCAAAAATCTATTACTGTATACAAGTGGAACTGGTTCATTGTGACAGTGATGTTTGAGGAACATTTTTCTCCCGAATTCTGGATAGGGTAGAATTGGTCTGAAAATGAACACACAATTTCCTTTAAAAAGAGCTTGTACTTAGGACAGGCCAAAAGTAGAGGTGCACATGCACATGTGTGTGTATGTGTGGTTGCTGTACAGGCAGTGACTGGCCAGACTAGAGTGGTTTAAGCCCCTGGACTGAATTTTTTCATCCCTACTTATCACCAGACTATTTTCCAAATTGGATTTATAGGAGATGCTCATTAATTAAACATGCAAATGAAAATGTTCTCTCTTCATTAGCAGCTTGTACTTCTCTGTCTTTTTATATCCACAATATAGAATAATGACTCTGATCCTGATTATTTTTTTCTGGGTAAGAAGTATTTTCTGAAACTTAGCTAATGCTCTAAGCTTCTTTTCTTAGGGGCCCTTGGGTTGGTTTGAGAATGACCTGACCCTAAAATAAAATGGAAAGAATTAAGGGGCTTCCCATCCCTCCTGTCTTTTTCTAATAGCAGAGCAGTGCAGCTGGACTGCACCACAAGACACTTTACTAGCTTTTCAAGACAATAGGATTTTCACTGCAATGCTTTCAGTTATACCTTTGCTCCCTGTGTATTTCTGGCAGGATGATCAGAAATAAATTTGATGGCATTCAAAGAAGCTCAGTTAACTCTGTTTATCATAGATGCCACCAGCTGCTATTTTAAAAGAAAATTACAGCTCAGTCCCATTATCCTTTTAAAACAGGATTTACAGTTCGCAAAAGGTATCACTTCACTCCTTTTATCACTGTTTCTAGATTAGTCCTTATAGTAGTTGAGGCCTCATAAAAGGCCTTTGGTGCTCTGATACCCTAAACAATTTGGAGTATTTCTGTTGTGTCAGCTCACTGCAACTGGAATCCCATATTTTAGCATTATTACACTTCCCCTTGCCATTGATGAGAATGGGATGATTTTATGGTCTTTTTTGACACAGAATATAACATATGATACCACTGTGTGCTGACCTCATTTTCTTGGCTTACTAGTCTAGCTATGTTTGTTGAGGATGTTCTGCTACTGAATTGTTAAGGGAGCTACCTTTTTAACCACATGAAATCACAAGTCTAACTTAGACTCATGACCAAACTCAGGAAATTCTTTAGGACGATGCTGATACTTCTGCAACGGATTGTCTTTCTTCATGACCTCCAAAAGAATCCCTGGGCAGAAGTTCTCCTTTTGCTTCCAAGTAGTTGAAGATCAGTTTACAGCCATTGTTCCTTTGGCAATAATTATTTGAAAAAAGGTACTAGGGAGGATTACACAGCCACAGCAAAGTGAGCCATCAGGAAGGACAAAAAAATTGACAACGTGCCATCTGAAATGATCAAGTTGTCAAGGATGACACTGATATCAAATCCCCTGTTACTGAGGATGAACCAGAATAGTACCAAAGGGCTAAACATGAGCCAGATTTGATTTGTCAACGGGTTGCTCTTATTTTGACAACATCTCTGTGAAATTGTCACATCTGTCGAAATTGTTAGAAAATTAGATGTAGGAAGAACTCTAAACAATCTTATTTTTCTAGTATGGGTTTGCTGGGATTTTGCTACAATGAGTCATCAGCTAGGAGCAACAATGAAGTGTCACAACAATTAGAAAGATACCATCTGTTGAAGGGAGTTAATCTAAAGAAAACCTTCCACAGTTCTAGAGGGTATGTAATCCACTGATACTTCTTTTTTATTTTACAAAATTGACTATAAATTAAAATAAAAATACCTTAAGTCTCCCCTGAACTATTATTAACACAAAAGAAATCCACAATTAGGCATTTTGCATTGATAACATCTGCTAAAACTATAAATACGTTTATTTAATATTCCAGTCTTGGGAACAGCTGACATTTGAAAAAACGTGGAAGATATTTACATCACCTGTATCCTCCCCACCTGGTGTTTAAAAAAAGTTTCCCAGTAGGGACTAAATATTATGAACTTTCATTTCATTCAATGGTCATGAATAAACAAACCAACCACAAAAGGCAATTTCTGATAAATATGTGTATACTTGGGAATTTCTCGAGAAGTCTGACATTTCCATCCTCATCCCTTTATAACAGTAGTGTATTTTTGTGTACATTTCAAAATTTAATAAGCCTCAGAATATTGAAGCTTATCTTTGAAAATCAATAGGACTGTGAATAATTATTGAAAATAGTCTATCCACAGGTGATAGAACTAGGAGTACAGAAAAACCATGAAATGGAGACCTTAGTTAAAAGTATATCTTATTAAAATACTTTTAAAAAAACATGCGATTCAAAATATTATAATGGTGATAAAATTAAGGGAAATGTTTGCTTAAAGGGGAAATATCTGTCATACCAATAAATATCTAAGGAAGTAAAAATATTAGGAATTCTCTTTGAGATACTACATTTCAATACATTTTGATGTATATTGACATGAAATCAATGAATAATGGGACACTTGATTATATCATTGAAATAAAATATTTCAATTTATATATTTGTCTTTTAAGTCAACTTCTGTTCATAGAATGGCTAGCATTTCCATAGTGCTTTAAAATTTGCAAAACACTTTACAAATATTACCCCAATTCATCCTCAAAAAAACCCTGGGAAGAAGGTGCTATTATCACCACAATTTTACAGGGGAAGAAAATGAGGAAGGCAGAGGTTAAGTGATTTGTCCAGGGTCACACAGCTAATAAATGTTGGCAGCTGAATTTGAACTCAGTTCTTCTTGATTTCAGTCGCTCTACCACTTGTCAGTCTCTTAAAGGAAGGAACATGGTGTATGACTTAAAATATAGCACAGATCCTTTTGTAACTTTTGTGACTTGGTTTCAGGTTGACAGGACAGATGTTTGTGTGACTGATTAATCTATTACACTGTATTTTTCCCATATGGAATAAAGCTTCAAGAAATATGATTTGACTCATAGTATATATGAAACCACATAATGGAGAAAAAAGTTATATTATAATTGGTTTATTTGGAATGCATTGCAAGATTAGGGAAAAGCAATGTGCTGTAGTGGAATTAATATGATCTTTGGAATCAGAGGGTTTGGGTTCAAACCGCAGCTCTGATATGTAATGCATGGGTCACTTTGGGAAAGTCACTTCAGTCCTCTGGCCCTAAGTTCCTTCATTTGTAATCAGGTGGTGAGCAAGTATTTATTAAATATTGACTATACACCAGAAATTGTGTTAGGTGCTGGGGACAGAAATACAAAGAATAAAACTCTCTACTTGAAAGGAATGTATACTGTAATGGGGGGAGGGTACCTACAAAATATATACAACATGAATATTTTGAACTAGACAAGGTTCTTTCCAACTCTAAATCTATGATTAGCCAAGCACTTATTACTCACAATTGAAAATTGTGAATGTATGCGCATGACGTATTTTATAGAGAGCACAGAGGAGGAGATCTGATTTCCCTTCCCCTATTAGTAAGATACTGTACCTGGAGTAAGTTATATAACTTGTTCCTTTCCTTATCTCCCTAAGAAGGGGGTCAAGCCAACTTATTAACAGGCCTTTATTAAAGGACTAATGTATGTCAAGCACTATGTTAAGTGCAGAGGATACAAAAAAAAGGTAGAAAAAAACCAGTGCCCACTCCCAAGGAGTTTATGGTCTAATGGGAGAGACCCAGAGTATAGAAAGTCCTGAGAGTCATCAACCTTGGGAGATAACTCTTAATTCCACAGGGAGTTGAGAGCCGGTAAAGTGTTTTAGGAATGACACGTATACAGTTGGGATTTATACTTAGGAAACATTCCTATGGCAGCCATGTGTAGGTTGTATTGGCCATGGCCAAGTGTGGACTTTGATACTCCTGCTGGTTGAATGGACAGCAGCCGGAAAGGGCTTCTCTAAAGAGCAAATGGTTTCCAAAGATAAGAGATAAGGAGTTGTTTAGGAACACACAGTCACAAAGGGCTCTAACCAATGATGTTCTGCAGTAATACTTTTATTAATAGATTACAAGTAAACTCCATAATAACACTGTGAAATGACACTAACATGCAATTAGCCCAAACATTGGAGACCAATCCAGAATGTCTTCAAGCCTATTATTCCTGCTCAACCCTTCTCCTCTCAGTCTCTTATAGCACATTTGCTTCCTTCAACTCCATCCAGTATTCCTGGAAGGCTCCCCTGCAAGTAATGCTGTCCCAAATGTTCTCTTGATTGTCTTATATCCTACACTCATGGTCATAATGCACTGCAGCTATATCTTCTCAAGGCTCTCACCACCTATGCTAGGAGCTAGATAAGTCCTGTGTTCCTTCCCAAGGTTTCCCTTCTTCCTCATTATTCCTGCTTCCTCAGGTCCTCTGCCCTTCACCCACCTTCTCTATCAATCTAATTGCCAAATACTTGGCTCTACTCTGCATAGTCCTGTCCTCTCCCTTGCCTGGGGATATTGCTCAGTCAGATCATCCTGAGAGATACTAGTTGAGTTCCATTCAAAGATATACCTCCCTCTAGTCCTTTTGCACCTTCCTTGCCCAGATAACTGATCTAGGTGTCCATTCTTATTCATAACATGGTTGCCTTGGTACTAATTTTTCCTCCCCTCCCCTCAATGTTGTTTTCCCTATAGCTGAATTTTCAAAATACCAATGATGTGAGGTAGGCTATGCTTGTATTACTATTTTCTCCAATCATTCAAAATAATTTAAAGTAAGGACTGTGACATTCTATAAGCATTCATGAAGGCATTGTAATATTTCTATAACATGTCAGCATCTTGCTTGAATTTACAGGGAAAGTTAATTACTTAGGGGAAATCATCATTAAGAAGGCTTCTGAATAATGCTATTGGAAAATTATCTTGATCTTCTATATAAAATCATAATTTGCTTTAGAATCTACACATTTTTAATCTACCACCCAAATTCCTTGACACCCTACTAGTAAAGATATGAAAATTTTTATTTTAAAATTAGATATTCTTTGTGTTTCATTAGCTATTTTGTATCTTGCTGTGTGCCTTTGTTATAGTTCAGTAAATTTAGCCCAATGGGATTAATTATAGTATCGCATTTTAGATTTTCTAATTTTCTTTTGATAATTAAACATAACAACTGTGTCATAAATGGTGGCTGATAAACTAAAATAATGGACTTGATAAAAATCATCATTTCAAAGGTAATCTTTATAGACATGTTAGACCAACCAGTTGCAAAGCTGAAAAAACTCATTAATTCATCTGGTTGTTTTTTAAACATAATAAAATCATTATTTTGTTGTTACATTGACACAAAATTAAGCTAAATCAAAGTGAATTCAACCAAATCACATGAAAAGGAAAAAAATTCTAATTGTGAGCCATGTCAGTCTACAAAGTCACAGTTATCATTCACTGGTATGTTTAATATATGATAGACAGAACGCAGTATGCATGAGAAATCACACTGGAGCTGGCCCTAGGTAAAGCCATGAAATTAACTAAATTTGTCTTTGATGCCTCTAACCTCCCTTCTATGATCTCTCCTCCTCTTGGCCAATGTTTATGGAACTTTTTTTTTCTATTCTCCTGTCAAATCCTACTCTCAGGATAAGCACTGACTAGATCATTCCTAATGAGGTCCAAATAACTGCTAAACCTCAAAATATAATGTATCCCAAGGTAATTGGCTTTTGGACAGAAGACTGAGCCCTTAGTAAGAAGGATGGATTTCTAATTGGGGAATTTTAGGTAATTAGAAAACTAGTGGGGGAGGTCTTTGTGGGGGAAAGAAACTGTCTAATTTTGGTGAGTTTCATACACAGAATTTTTATTTAAGGAACTGTAGAACTAGCACTGGAAGGGATGGTATTGGCTGTTCAGTTCAAATCTTCTCATTTACAGATGAGGAAACTGAGGTTAGGTGAACCATCCAAAGTTATATACCTAAGGGATTAGAATCAGGGATGAGTTAAACCACTGCTCTCTGACTAAACAGAGGTTCTTCTTCTGAACCACAGTACCTCCTGTTATACTCATATATTTGCATTTATATAAAAATACATATGCATATACACACATATATGTATACCATACATATCTCTATGTGTGTATAGATGTATATGTTTATGTGTATATCTCTATATTTAAATATAATAATGCCATACCAATTCACAAAGGCTATTTCCTCAGGCATAGAAAGGTTGTAATCTGTATTTGGTAGCAAAAGACCAAAACCCAACAAAGAAAGCATGGATTTCTCAAGTGTAAGCACCCACATATGTATATTTGTTCATTTATGAATCTGAGGCAGCTAGGCAGCTCAGTGGATGGAGCTCTGAACCTGGAGTCAGGATAGAACTGAGATTAAATCTGGCCTCAGACACTCATCAGCTTTGTGACCATTGATGAGTTACTTATCCTATGTTTCTTTCAGTTTTCTCATCTGTAAACCAGGGATGATAATAACATCAATGAGAAATATTTGAAAGCACTTTGCAAATGTTATGGCGCTATATAGAAGCTAGATATTATTATTCTTAAATTAATAGAATGTTAGAAACTAAATGTTCATTGGGTCAATACTGGCCCCTTTTAGAAATATTATCATAATTATTTCATCATCCCTGTGATATAGTAAGTCCTGCTTACGTTATTCTCATTCCTTTGCTAGTGTATAGGGAATTTACAAAGAAGCTGCAGATTTAATATATTCATTATAGCATCAAAGAACAATAGTTCACATTTTCAACAATGATAGTGTGGATAATGCAAAAGTACCATATCTGTGCCATTTGATTTTTGAAAACAGGCTATATACATTTCGCACCAAAATTTCATTTTTTATGTAAAGGAATCAGATTTACAGAAACCAGGGAATATTTAGTTATAATATTACATTAGTATGGAATTGTATACTTTTTAAGACATATTTACACTTTTATTTCATATCACAAACAATTCTATGAAGTAGCTAGAAAAAGTGTTATCCCTTCACTTTAATAGGGGAAACACAGGTGCAAAAAAAAGGTCAAATGTCATACCTAAGACCACCCAGTTAAGGGCAAAGGTAGGACTAGAAATTCAGTGTCCTGTCACACTCATGCAGTACATTTACAGGAAACATGCCTTCCTTGGCTGCAGTCAAAGGTTACATTGGCTATTCGATTAGCCCTGAGCATAAGCAACATAAGTTAACAGAATATAAACTCATAGATCTAGAGCTAAGGGACCTCAGAGACCCCCTAGTCCAACCCTCTCTCTTTATGAATGAGGAAATCTAAGCCCATGGAGGTTAAGTGACTTGTCCAAAGTCACACAAGGAGTAGGCACCTGGAATGGGACTTGAAAAGAGGTTCTCTGACTACAAAGTCACTACTTCTCCTACTATCTACTACTTCAATAAAGGGCCCTGTGAAGTGGGAATGATCTACAAAGGTTGAAGATGGATCTAACTAATCTCTGAACTGACTGCTTTTAGCATGCCCTTCTCTCTTTGACTCATGAGGATATCCAAGGGGAATGGGAGCACAGAGACCAGCTGTTTTGGTTCATGAGGTATGCCAAGTCAGTGGTGGCTGTGCCATCAATATCACTTGCCCTGTGAATGAACCTCTGATCAACAGTGTTCACTTTGGCACATTTCTCTCACTTTAATCTGTCTTAAGACCTCAGTGTACTGTGCTCACTACATTTCTTTTTTGAAAAATTTGAGGGTTGATCTGGTGAGGACCGTTACCTCAAGGGAAGTCCCCGCTGGCATACTCCAGCTATTCAAGAAAGCAAGATGATTTCAGATTTCTGGTTGAACAACCCAAGATCTATCTTCTGACTCTAAAAGATATTACTCTTTTATTTCAAGACATCAGGTTAGTACATGATAAATTTGGTGGCCTTGTGCTTTAGCTCTTTTCCTGTAGAAATATGGTAGACCAAATGCTTCTTGTCTTTTTCATGCTAATAGAATTCTTGGTCCTAATGGCCAGAATTGCCAAGGGTATAAAAGTGGACCTAAAATGACATCTGTAGGTCAAGAAATTAATTAGTCTTGTGTAATGATCAAGTAAGAATGGACTATAATTTAAAGAAAGAACACTCAATAACATATTGAATAAGGGTTTTAAAGTAATGTCTCAGCACAAGTATCTTTTTCGGAGCACGTCAACAACTTTATCATGCCAACAGAAACATCAGGCATGTAAAGGAAGTGAGTTACCACAGATGATACAGCACAGTAGGCAGTAATTTAAAAGAGGAAAATGAACATGTGGACAGGGCATGAAATATGTCAATTCTGGAGGATTTTTTAAAACTGCATGGACAATAAATAGCAGGGGGAATAGAACTATAGGAGTGGTATAGACACAGGGCACATTATCCTCCTTAATCCCTATCATTAACCTGGAATATGGTCAATGTCAGAAGCTAGTTGTAAATGGTAATTTGGAGAACAAGAAGTAGAGAATCACAGATTTACATAATTGGAAGTAATCTTGATGTCCATCTAATACAACCTATACACACCAAAGTATTCCTTCTACAAATTTCTCAGTAAGGGGCCTTTGCTTGAACACTTCCAATGATACTGAACCCACTACTTCCTGAAGCAAGTCTTTCCATTTTTGACCAGCTGCAATTTTTCAGAAATTAACAGAAATTTCGGAACTTAATTTGTCTCTTTGCCATCTCCAATTATTGTTCCCCATTCTTACCTTTGGGGACAAGAAGAATAAGGCTGATACTTCTTTTACTGTGATTGCTTTTCAAATATTTAACAACTTTTTTCTTCCCCCAGAGTCATTTCTCTTTCAGTTTAAATGTCTCCCATTGCTTCATCTCATCCTCAAATGGCATCACTGTGAAAAGTCCTTTATCATTCCAGTTTTATTTCCTTCTTAAATAGTCATACCCAGAAGTGACCAATATTCTAGATGAGGTTGAACCAGCACAGACTATGATGGGACTCTTTATTTCCTTATTTATGGAAGATACGCAGCTCAATTCAGTTTAGCACCTCTTTAATATTCTTGGGTGTCCTACTACATTAATGAACTATATAGATATTACAGGCCACTAAAAAACTCTACATCTTCTTTCAGGTGAAAAATATTCTTGCCTTCCTTCTGAGATGAACTCCATTTTTTCATGTATATGGATATATGTATATGTACATGTATATGTATATGGATATACCTTCTTTGTACATAATTATTTTCATGTTGTCTCTACCATTAGAATCTAAGCTTTGAAGGTGGGGATTATTTCATCTTTTTTTTTACATCCTCAACAGTTAGAACACCTACTGGCACATACTAAACCCTTAATAAATGCCTATTTTTGTTGTTATTATTGGTGATGATATTGCTGTTGCAGTGCTGTCTAGCCACGCCTCCCCAATCTTGTATCTGTGATGTTAACTAGCTGACATTTTTGAATCCACACAAAACTTCTAGGGAAAAGGAAGAGTCCCACTGTAGTCCATGCTGTCATCTAGAGGGAGCCTAGGGATCACAGTAGAAAGAGTGGTCAGGTCTAGAAGGAGGAAGACCTGAGCTCCTATCAGGCCTCAGGCACTTACTACCTGTGTGACCCTGGGCAAATCATTTAACTCTGTTGGCCTCAGTTCCTCATCTGTAAAAAGAGCTGGAGAAGGAAAAGCAAAACCATTGCTGTATCTTTGCCAAGACTACAAATGGGCTTATGAAGAATCAGACATGATTAAACAACAACAATAAAACTTTACATGTATCTCCACTAAATTTTATCCTTTGAGATTTGGCCCAATGTTCTAGTTGGCTAAGGTGTTTCTGAATCTCACATCTGTAACCACCATATTAACTCTTTCCCATCCACAAACGGCATAAGTATACCTTGATCATGGGGTGGATGGAGAGAGTATTTTATCTCCTTGGCCGGTACACCAGTTTGTCGACATAGTAGTGATATCTGCCAATTCTTTCAGCACCTAACGCTGTAATTCACCTGTCTCTGGCATCAAGCCGGGTGAGTCCTTGCTATCTCTCTACCAGTCATTATTCTTCCTCCTTTCTAACATAAAGTGCATTCTACCTGGCTGGAAAAAAAATGCAGCCAAATAAAAGATGAGCAGCTTTGCCTTCTCTCCATTATCCTCCACCAGTATTTCATCTACGTATCAGCGATTCTATTCTTCCTCAGGCTCCTCCTTTTCCCCAATATGGCTAAAAAAGCTCTCCTTTTTGTTGTTTTGTTCTTTCCTTTATTTACAGCCTCAGAGCTGTCTAAGCTTTAGCTATCTGAGGATTTCTTACAGAATTGTGCAATGGTTTTGTTTTTAGCCTCTATTACCTGACTGTGCTCCTAATTTCTGCTATGTCTTTCAAAAAAATACCAAGTTGATGAGTTCCCTGTATATCCAATGAGAGTTTTCACTGCAGGAGATTTTGTGGTGAGGACCCTGATTATTAATTCAATTGAGGTGAACCTAAGGCACATATTTGCAGTGACCCAAATCACAAAGAGTAGGGATTTGATTGCAAGTTTCAAATCAGTGGGTAAATAAGATTTGTTTTTGATGGTAGTAGGAGGAAAGGAACCAGTACTACTGACAGAATTCTGGGATGATACTCTTTGGTTTGGGTGGAGGGCTCAGTCCCTTCAGGTTACTTTTATTTAGAGATAGAAAAGGGTTGTGGCTGATACAACAGGCAGCTAAAGATACGTTCTTCAACAAATCATGTGAGTATAGCATGCCATCAAGGAAACATCAGCTATAGATGTGGGGAACAAGGACACTGTTGCACATCTTGTCAAAAGAGAATTGTGTGTAACATTGGTGTTGGAAAGGAAAATATCTTTGTGAACCACCCAAGACCATGTAATAATGAAAAAAGAGAATGGTATAGCAGGTGCAATTTCCTCCACCTAAAGAGAATAAAGAGAAGACTTGCTAAGATTTGAGCAAAAGAATAATCTTAGCAACAGAATGCATTTGTATAACCCTTTATGGTTATGCAGCATTTTCTTACACATTATTTCATTGAATCCTTACAACTGTTCTATACAGTAGTCAACGAAAGTATTCTAATTCCCATTTCACAGATAAAGAAGCAAAAGGGACTGGAGTTTAAGTGATTTGTCCAAGGATATATAGGGTTTGCTCTGACCCCTCCCCCATTCTTTTTAAGCTATTAAAACTGGATTAGGACCTTTGGGACACTGTGTTATATAGTTATCCCTTCAACATTGTGGAGGTTAGTAGCATGATGTCTTGTGATCTAGAAAATCCAGGTTAAATTTTTTGGCCCTCCTTTTGTGCTAGAGAAGAAGTCTGAAATTTTTTTTCCTTTATGGGGTGCTTACAGTACTTTATTGTAAAATTTGGGTTAAGTATTTGGTCATAAGCTCTGTGTCACCTGCTGGCCTTCACCTATTGTCTACAGCTTCCACAAAGCTCCTCCAAAATTCCCATTTAATTTCCTATGCCAAGCCTTGATATGTCCAAACCCTGATGGGGAATGTCACAATGTTGAAGGGATAACTGTATTTACCAAGTAACTGAGCTACTACTCAAACTCGAATCTCTTGATTTTAAGATCAGGGGTCTTTCAACAGAGAGTATATAAAACATATGGCAGGTTAATGTTTTCTTCTTCCTGCCAAAGGTGCTCCTGTTCCAACAACCCCATGCATACTTGGTCCGTTTTATATGAAATAATCTGGTGAGGCAGAATATTATCCTCCCTGACTGAGATCTTTTAATACTGCCTAGCCGTGTCTTCCCACTGGCTTCCTCTATCTTATTTATTTTTCTTGTTTCTGTTGTTTTACAGGGCAGGATGATATGAAAAAAGCTGCTTTTCAGTCATTCTCAGATGGAGAGTCTTTTCTTTGAATGTTCTACAGCAGAGGTGTCAAATACAAATGCTAGCCACAGCCAACACTCTCAAGCCAGAACTTGATTAAACTACAATTGGAAAATATTTAACAAAATAAATAAAAACACAATATAATATTGATATGTGGTTTTCCAAGTGAATATGCATAGGCAGGGATCTTGTATACATATTAGTGATCCCTCATCCCAGCCCTTTACATCTGAGTTTGACACCACTGTTCTATACTCCAGTGTATATAAAAGCTATTTTCCTGTGAGAAAGCAAGAGAATTTACTATTTTGGAAAGGGAGTCAGATTTAGACCACTACCTAATTAAAAACTATTGGTTGTGGGTAAAGAACATAGGAGATAAAACCTTGTTTTGTCTCTTATCTACCAGTTATCTGAGTGCCTTTGGTCAAAGCTCTTAACTCATTCCTTCATCCCTAAGGCAAAGTAGGCAACTAGGTGGTGGAGTGGATAGATTGCTGGGCTTGGAGTCAGAAAGATTTATCTTCCTCAGTTGAGATCTGACCTCAGATACCTAGTAGCTGTGTACTCTAGGCAAGTCATTTAATTTTGTTTGCCTCAGTTTCCTCATCTGCAAAATGAGCTGGAGAAGGAAATGGCAAATCACTTCAATATCACTACCAAGAAAACCCCAAATGGGGTCATGAAAGATCTGACACCTATTGGAAAAAAGACTAATCAAAAGACAAGGTGACCAAGGTTTTGCCCCAGAGGAGTCAACTTTAGAGGATTATGATAACTTTTGATCCTGTCAACAGGCATTATCAAGCGAACTTTACACCAAATTCAAAAGAATTTAACAAAGTTAAGCAACCATATCAAGTGAGTTCCTCCCTAGCTTGGTGTAATGGTAATGGCTATTTGAAGATATTCTGTGTCCCTTAAGAAACCCAAGGGAATCTGAAGACCTTCCCTACTTTGAAAATAATCTCTGCCCTCAAATAGGCTGAATGTAGTCACATGGAGCTTGTGGTGGGAGGAGTTTGGTGAAGGGTGGAACAGAGCTCACAGGAAGATGGGAGTTAGAGTCTGCTAGACAATTGGGAGGAGAGTTTATTTCTGAGGGAGACAGATAGTCTTGGGAATAAATATTGGTCAAATAATGGTTTATGGGGAGGGTAAAGGATGGTTTGGCTCTCTGCTACACTGTGGTGCATTAACTTTTATGTTGCTGTCATGGATTCTGTTTCTTGGTGTCTGAATAAATGTTTTGCTTCTGTGTTCTATATAGGGAGTCTGTTATATTTTGTTATCAAGTCCCATGCAGGTATATTTATAGTGATCATGAGCACTGTGAATATTGCATTGGCACTACACTTGGCCCCATATTTCTCTCTCCTTTATGTTAAGTCTTCCTGGCTCCAGTCTTGTGGTGCCCTGGGGGTCTCTATGTTTCCCCCTACTGGATAGTGTTTTATTGGATCTCTATTACTGTATGGGACTTTGTGTTCTGACCCCTTTCTTACACCTCCTCTACCTTAAAACACTGGTTTTAGGATGATTTTATTATTGCTTTTCCCAGGAACATTTTGTGATGTTTGTTTTCGGTGCCAGAAATCCTTAAGTTCTGTTGATCTCTACCTTGGTCTCAAGTTTTAGAGAAATTTATTAGATGACTTATAAGACACATTAAGTTACTCCAAAGAGAAGAACCACATATAATGTGTCATTATTATCATCAATTAAAAGTCTTCTAGGCTGGGAATAACCTTTTCTTATGCTTTGTACGCCAACAGGCAAGTCATTAAAACTTAATAATGTTTAATATCAGTTAAATCCCACCCGGTCACTTTAAAGTTGGCCAAGACCCTATCTTCTTCATACTAATGAAGGAAGCCAGTTGATTAGCATTAGTTAACACTCTCCAGTGAGCCATAGGGAAAAGCACACAAATATAGACATAAACACTTTGTGGTCAATGGGTTATCCTAGAGGTTTCTTCTAATGATGCTACAATCAGGAAGAAGCAATAGCCACGGAGGTCATGAAAGTATTCCACAATATTGCTCAAGTTGACAGAACGGAAATTGTGCTAACTCTGGATTCAGAGATCCTGAGTTCAAATCCTGCCTCTGATGCTTACTTGTCATAGTTATCTATAAAACAGGAGGGTTGGAGTAGATGAACTTTATGGTCCCTTCCAGTTGTAAATGGGTGACTCATGATTAAATGCCTTCTGATATCTTTCCCAGCTCTGGATCTATGACCCTGTGGTCATGATATAACAAAGAGAACAGAAAACTGGAGGTCTGGAGCCTCTATAATATTGTAGAAGATCACAAATCACCTGCTTTTTGGATCACATGGGTATGCTATTTCACTCATAACATGTTGGTGCTCATGATTATATGTGCTAAGAGTATTCTGGATATGAGTTGTGAAAAATCTCGAGGCAGGTTAGGAAAAAAGTCAGATGAACTGACCCTGAAGCCCCAAACTAAGTTTGGACTGTTTTACCTTATTGTCTCACTCAAGGTACACGTAGTAGGACTAAAGTCAACTTGTTTTTAACTTTCCCTGCAAAAGAGAACCTTTTCTGCAGTGAATAAGAATAGTTCTTATATAATCTGTTCTACAGAGTCATTATTAATCAATCAATTTTTAAAAGTTCCAAATGAAAGAGTGTGCCTAGTGCTGAGGAGAATCTACTTATTTTATAAAAACATTGGGATTAAAAAAATAATTGATGGAATTAAGTGAGTTGAGGGGAGGGGAATAGAAACTGATTTTACCTGTCAAAGTCTACTACAAAGTAAACACAAAACCTACCGCCCAAAAAGCATGCTAAGGGCAAATACATCAGTAACAACAGCTGTGTATTCAAGGTGCATGCATGTTGTAAAAATTTCTCTATCATCATATAAATAAAACAGGGCAGAGTTTCAGTGTTAATCTGAGTTAGGGAAGACAGTTATTGCCTCATATACTCTTTCTCCTGCAGTAGAGTGTTTACTCACCTAAGCATGAGGGTTTTTGAAGTGTATTTGCACTTAAAAACAGCATCTCCAACATCTTTCCTAAGCCATAAATAAATTATGCATTAAATCGTATTTTTGTTGTGATACATATTTTGCACCAGTGGCAATTATTTAAACACATAGCCAACATGGGATAAACTTGTTAATAATTTAAGAATGAATTGCCTGGGCACCACTCTGCACACTTCATGAATTTATAGTGAAACATGATTAAATGAATCTACAAGAAGGAATAAAGCAACAGGAGAAGTTCACAGCCCCCAAGATGACCTAAAAGAATAATTGAATCTTCTAAGAGAAACCATTTGTTAAGCAAATCAATCAAATCTATCTAGCTTGACATAACCAATTGTCATTCCCATATAAAAGAAAATTTATATTACATGAATATGTAAGTGAGCAAGGAGGTAATTTAAAAAAAAAAAGCTAAGAAGAAAGTAGGCACTAAAAAGAATGCTTAATTGATAGGTAAAATACTAGTTCCATGGTAATGCTCAGTTACTTTTCTCTGGAGAAAAAGTGTGAGTTAACAAGTTGTTTTAAAGACCAAAATGAGGTTAATTCTGGTATTGGCAATACTGCCTCCTGTTGTAGACAGAGGAACAGGGACCGATCTGGTATTTCATTGATGCAGGGAAATCCAAGGTGAGTAAATTCAAGACCAACGCAGATTGGTAACCTTCTCTGCAACTTAAAGTTGACTTAAAATTGTACTGAAAAGTTAAAAATGTCACACAGCATGTGTTAGAGGTAAGTCTTGAACCCAGGTTATTCCTTATCAATTGCTTCAGGTTTTCTCCCACTTGAGGCTTGCCTGAAATATATACTTATTTTCAACAAAGAACCCCAAAGAAATCAATGAAGCCTGAAAAATTAAGCATGCTACATAAATTGAAACACAATAAAGGGAATTGAAAATTGAGAGAGAGAGAGCCCAGTGCAATATGTCCTCTTAATACATGGTAGTTTGTGCTCAGACTGCAGTTTGGGCCAAATACAAAAAACTCCCTTCATTATCAATCAGGACAATTTTTCTAACAACTTTAAAGATGTTTCAACTACATCCAAGACAGCAAAAATAATATTCTGCAAGAGAAAAGTATGGTTTAGAAGCAAAATAACTTACATAGGACTTATTTTTAAAGTTTCAAAGTAATGAAAATCATATATGTATGTGTAACGGATAAAGCATGAATCTATTAAAAACCTATTAACACTGTTTTAGGCAATGGGGAGCTAAAGAAAAGAACATAATTCTTTCTCTCAAGGAGCTTACACTCAAATAGGGGAAATAACAAATACATATACACACATATACATATATATGTATATATAAACATGTGCATATATACATCTCACACACATAAAAAGAGAAGAAATGCAAGAAGATAATACCATGCTGTTCAATACCGTGGTGGTGGAAGGCTTGGGGCAACCCAGAAAGGTTTTATATAGAAGGTAGTGTTTGAGTTGCATCTTGAAGGAGGAGAGTGATTCTGTGAAGGAGAGCTAAGGAGGAATTACATGCTAGCCACTGATCTTCATAGTGTACTCGGTCAGCACCCAGTCAGTCAGGGAGTTTAAGGGAACATAAGCTAGGTTGGTGAAATTCCTTAGCAGGAGAACTAAAAACCGAGAAAGAAGAAAAAAAATTATCTAGGGGGTGGCATATAACTGCTCCACATGATCTGAATATTGTTGAATATTTTAAACAGTAAAGCAAGGAGGCAGACTTTGTATATGAGTTGTAGAACCAGTATTATTACTTTCAAGTTGTACTTTCCTAGCTTGCCTTGAAATCTAAATTCAAAAGAACAGCTAATATTCTCCCTATCTCCTTGGAAACAAGATGGTGAGTTGGCGGCATGAACATTTTAGCTACCTCATGTTTAAATCTTGTCTAAACATCAAAGGATAGGATGATATTCAGTTTCTACAGTCAGTCCTCAATCACCAAAGGTAGTAGCAAAGAGTTCTTCTTTCTCATACACATGCCACAATTCTGTTGGGGTAACTGAAGAACAGCATATGTGAGGAAAACTCCAGAGGTATTGGTATGTATAAATGGCTCTCTGATAAAAGAATAAAGTTGTTTTCACACTGAATAAGCCATCCATGAAACTCCTTACTTCATATCCATCATCCATCCATCCATCCATCCATCCATCCATCCATCCATCCATCCATCCATTTATTCATAGTCTAGTATATCTTGTAACATTCTCATCATGACAAGATTTTAACTTGTACTACTACTCATTTTCAGAGAAATGGATAGCTCTCATGCTGTTTATAATGTCTGGAAGGAAAACTAGATTAAATGGTGAGTCTGATTTTCTTCCATTTCATAATCTCATTGTTGAACAATCTAATAATTATGAGCCTTGAACATTAGTTGTACACTATTTATGGTACTTTTAAAAGTTTAGAAATGGAAAATGTTTCTGAGACAGAGGTTCTTAAAATTACTGTGGATCTCTTTGGCAGTTTGCTGAAGCCTATGCACTACTTAAATTTTTTTTTTAAGTTTTGGACTACTTTCAAATTTCCTGAAATAAGATACACAGGACTACAAAAATAATTCAATTATATTGAAATATACTTCTCAAAATATTAAAAAAGACAAGTTCACTGACTTCAGGTTAAGAATTCCTTTTCTAAGTCCTATATAGTAAAAAGAAGGATATTCCTTGATAAGTGGACTGTACTTGGCATATAGCAGGTGTTTAATAAATGCTTTTTGAATAATTGTGACCTAGGGAAAATCAGTTCACAGATCTCTGTGGCTCAGTTTCCTCTTACTTACATTTGTATTACATAGTTGGCAATTTATCATGAGTGACAGTTGGACATATAGCCCCAAATGATATAGCATGTATTGCCTTGTTACTGTTAGACATCCATAAAACATGGATAGTAACAGGATTCAGGATAATAGATATCCATACAGACTAAGCTAAAATTATAGTCACCTTAAGGGCACAAAGGTAGCACCATGAAGACAAATTAAAATCAAACTCTGAAATGATTTGGCATAGCTTGGAATGCTGGCAAACAGAATAATCTATCTTGGAGTCACTGATGACTTTTTATTTTTCTTTTGAGACTCAGAATCCCTATCTTGCCCAGGTTGGAAATGCAAAGGACTTTCTCTCTTTCTATCTCTTGCTCTGGAATCAGTAATCAAATCAAAACTGCCATTTAATAAAGGGCATGCCACCTGATTGTCCTGTAACTTGTTGTTATTCAGTTGTTCATTTTTGTTCAACTCTTCACGTCCCCAGGAAGCAAAGCACACCAGTATGGTCCCTGGGGTTTTTTTTTT
>CM053600.1:94467076-94502549 GCA_028646575.1 Pseudocheirus occidentalis
GTCCTGCTCCTCATGCCTTGGCAGATGTGGGGGTGCTGGAGGCTGTAGAACCACTGCAGGCTGGCTGCGGGGCTCGGCTCAGCTCCTCCCCACCGTCCCAGGCCTGGCCAAGGTCTCAGCTTCAGGCTGTTCCAGCCTCCAATCTGGCGGCCGCGCTGAGCCCCTGCTGCCGAGCTGCCTTCAGAGAGAGCTGTGTTCTCTGTGTTTTTGTGAGTCAGAGAGTCCTAGACTTTCCTAGACTTTGTCTGGGCTCGTATTTTCTGGGTGTTTAGGGTGGCGGTGTGGGAGCTGCGGGACCTTGCTGCTTCTACGCCGCCATCTTGACTCCGCCCCCTCCCTGGGGTTTTCTTGGCAAAGATACTGGAATGGTTTGCTATTTCCTTCTCTAGTAGATTAAGGCAAAGTGAAGTTAAGTGACTTGTTCAGGGTCAAACAGCTAGTAAGTAACTGAAGCTGGCTTGAATTCAGGTCTTCCTGAGTCCAGGCCCAGTCCTCTATCCACTGGGCTATCTAGCTAAGGAACCTATAACCACTCAGAATTTCTTTAAATTCCCTGACAAAATATCCTTTGTTGCCCACCACCCCCTGTACATGTGTTGTCTTCCCCTATTAGAATGTAAGATCACTGAGGCAGGAACCACATTGTTTTTTGTATCTCTCTCTGTCCCTCACTCTCCCTAGCCCTTCTCTTATCTATCTATCTATCTATCTATCTATCTATCTATCTATCTATCTATCTATCTATCTATCTACCTATCTATCTATCTATCTATCTATGTATCCATCTATCTATCTCCCTTTCCCATAACATAGCATAGTGTCTGGAAAATAATAAGTGCTTAATTTTTAAAAAATCATTCAAACATATTCTCTAAACATCCCCTATACCATTCAAACAAACAAACAAACAAAGCTATCATGCATTGATAAAGGCTGGTTATATTTTGGTATAAGCAGCATTCCCACATGTATCTAAATTGAGCTGTATCTTTAAAGAAGAACAATAATACATGTTTATTGTGGATAGCATAGTGTGTATGGAATTTGAATTAGCAATTGATTGACAGATTTCACTAATGATTTTTCCACAGTGATAGAAATCTGATTCTGTAGCTGCAAAGCTGACTATAAGATGTCACAATAGGAGCAATTAATCAACATAGAGCCTGCAGCTTTTAACTAATCTTACTTGCTCACTGCTCATGTCATACGATAGTCTTCAAGTAGTCTGACCACAGCACATAAGAAGTCAGGCACTACGTAGAATGCATTTTGGCCATTGTGAATGATGATCTTGCTCTGCTCACTGAAGTTCAGCTGTAAGGGAGCCTTATTGCATCAATTTGACATATGGCTTCATACTAATAGAAAAAACATTTTCAGGATTTTAACATTCCTGTAAGATAGACTAACTCAAAAAACTGAGGACATCATGACAGATGTCCCACTTATATTATCTTTCTGTGTATATCTATACCATTCACATCTAAGAAAACAGAACCTTATAGAATTTCATGTATCTTGGGAGACAGAAGTTCTGAGTCTTTATTCCAGTTGTTACACTTATAATCCTCATCCTTAGGAGAAAAGACACACAATGTCTCTGGACCTCAGTTTCCTTTTGTCAACAAGGGTGTTGGATTAGGTAAATGGATCTAAAACTTTTTGCAGTGTTAGACCTCCAAATTTTCAACAAAATTTTAATAGAAGGAAAACTTCCTATGAAGTATTTTTAAACTACCGTGCCTGATAAAAATCATACCAAATAAATTGGTGGGATAGGTCTTGATGGGGCAGCTAGATGGCATAGTGGATAAAGTGCTGGGTCTGGAGTCAGGAAGACTTGAGTTCAAATCTGGCCTCAGACACTTACTAGTTACATGACCCTGGGCTCAGTCTCCTCACCTATAAAATGAGCTGGAGAAGAAAATGGCAAACCACTCCAGTATCTTTGCCAAGAAAACCCAAGTGTGGTCATGGAGAGTTGGATATGACTGAAACAAATAAACATTAGTCTAGACCTGCAATTTCATTAGTACTGAGCATGCCCAGTCTAAAGATCCCCTCCATGGATCCAGCTATAATCTTACAGATTTTTCTGGGTAAATGATGGTTAAATAGTTGCTCAGAATCACACAGACAAGCATATATCAGCGATAGATTCAAGGCTAATCTCTTATTCTCCAATACATTCTGCCTGATAAAGGCTAATTTTTAAAATAAAATAAAAAAAGAATTTTTTCTGGTCAGTTTTATGCTGATTCTAAGATCATTATAACCCAATTATGAAGAGGAAGTTATTGCTTGTCAACAAGTGGTTTGCAATAATGAACAATATTGGATGTTATTCCAGAACTCCTGCAGAGACATAATCATGGATTCAAAGAATTAGAGTAGAAAGGCATCTAGGAAGTTATATAGTCCAGTATATACTCATATCAGGAATTTAGTACCTTGGAAACATTTGCAATTCTCCAGATCATTCCCTCAAATGAAATAGTCAAATAGTCAAATCCTCTTCCACTTGACAACAGGAAATAGATGACTATCATGCCACGTGGCCCACCTTAGTCTTACAATTTTCATGCTAAACACCCTCATTCATTTTATCGATCCTCCTTTGTCAGGATTTGGAGTCCTCTTACACTATCATTCTCTTTTTAATATACTCCAACTTGCTAAAGTTTAATACAAATTAATTTGATGCCCAGAAGTAAACACAATATTCTTAGATGTGATCTGAGCAAAGCAGAATACTATCATCACACCTATTACTCTATATATTATACTAATGGAAACTAAATCACATTTGTCTATTTAGGTCTCAAATCATAGTACCAATCCTCATGAAACTTGTGGTCCATTAAAACCCTCAGGTCTTTTTCACATGAACAATCTTTAGCCATGCATCTGCCATCTGGTATTTGTTCCTTTTATTTTCTGAACCTAATTATGGGACTTTACATTTATCCCTAATATATTTCATTTCCTACTTTCAACTCTCCATAGTGATCTTTTGGGATACTGAGAGTGTCATCTAAAGTGGGATTGTTTAAATCACAGTTTGAGGAACTCTAAATTAGATGCATCCCAAGGCCCCTCTATTTTTTATTCTATTCAGATGTTTTCAGTGACACTACTCTTAATAAGCACATGTTTTTCCTCTTATGAGGTTATTAGCAGCAGTACATACTCATTCACTTCTTTGTTACACAACTCTTAGAGTTATGTATATTCTCTCTGGTCCTTTTAAAATACTTTCTAAAGATCCTTGAAATATCAAACCATGAACTACTTTTTCTCCTGGGTAGGCACCAGGATACCAAGCCAGTAACCTAGAAAATGTTTTAAGGTTAATAGATGGCTTTATTAATGCTGGAATGATTGACATATCATCCCTCTCTAAGGACAGCCAAAGTGGTTGGTCTAAGATGTTTTCTCTGTGTAATCATGTATATGTAGTTGATATTTGACTGTTTGAGAAATCACTGACTCTGTAGTTTATACTAAGCTTTAATATGATTTAAACTATAATAAGTAGACTGTCAAAGGATCGCAGAAGCATTGTACACTGTGTGCCAAGGTTTCTGCTTCAAATAGCTGATGCATACATAGATCACAAAATTAAGCATCTGCAATATATGTATCCATTTGTGCCTGCATATGTGAATATGCACAATGATAACTTTCAAAAAACTTAAGTATTTTAATTCTCAACTGGATATCATTAGTTATTATTATCAAAATTATTCCTTTTTATCTAAATATGACTTATCTTGCCTCTTTCAATAGATCCAGAATCAAAATATTATATATAAGGAGAGAAGTAAATTTCCAATATCTTCTCTAACCAAATCTGTATTTTTCAATAATTTAACAAAGAATCATTAAGCATTTATTATATTCAAAGCTCTGTGTTAGATAGGGGGAAGATATATAACTAAATAAGAAATAATCCTTGACTTTAATGATCTTGAGTCTAGTAGAGATAAGACATATATGCAAATAACTCTCATGCAAATTATAACATGAGAAATAAATATATAATGGAGGAGCAAATCAAGTGTTCTCAAAATTTAAGACAGGAAAGATAATTTTTTGATGTGTGTGTGTGTGAGTGTGTGTGTGTATGTATGTATGTGTGTGTGTATGAGAGAGAAAGAGAGATAGATAGAGAGACAGAGACAGAGATGGAGAGACAGCACAGGGGAAGAGAATGAGTGAGAGAGAAAGAGAAAGAGAGAGAAAAAGAGAGAGGAGAGAGAAAGAGAGCAAGAGAGGAGAAAGAGAGGAGAGAGAAAGAGCGAGAGAGGAGAAAGAGAGAGAGAGAGAAAGAGAGAAAGAGAGAGAGAGAGAGAGACAGAGAGAGAGAGAGGGAGAGAGAGAGAGAGGGAGAGATGCGTGCAGGAGAAAGAGTGGGAGTAAACAGGAAGTACACAAATCTTGATGAAGATGAACTCCCTGAAAAGGAGGAGACATCTGAGTTGAATCCTTATGAATGAGATTTTAAGAGGCACAGAAAGGAATAATGGAATGAAAAATTATGGCCAACTCAAGCAGGTATGTGAAAAAAAAGGTAGAGTCAGAAAATATCTTCACTTCTTGCCTTTTAATTGCCATTACATACTAATGAATATAAATTACTCTGATTTTATACATTAATAATGAATTGTATTCATATTATTTTAAGAGGCATAATAATCAATCCCGATACCCACTTAAAGCTCATGGTTCCTTTGCTTCACCACTGTAATGTTAATGAAATAGGAAGATCTTTCCTAACCATTAATAGCTTTAACACATGGAGCCAGTGATCACATGGAGCCTGAATCATATGGAACCTGAGTCACATGGAATTCCACGTGGGAGAAGCTTGTGCATGAGAGATAGAGAGAGCAAAGAACAGAGAACAGAGAGTGAGAGCAGAGGGCAGAGAGAGAGAGACAGAGAGAGAGAGAGACAGAGAGAGAGAGAGACAGAGAGAGAGAGAGACAGAGAGACAGAGAGACAGACAGAAAGAGAGAGAGAGAGAGAGAGAGAGAGAGAGAGAGAGAGAGAGAGAGAGAGAGAAGCAAGATGTGAGTGGGCAGAGGGAGGAACTTGCCTAGGGG
This sequence comes from Pseudocheirus occidentalis, assembly GCA_028646575.1. Classification (NCBI taxonomy): domain Eukaryota; kingdom Metazoa; phylum Chordata; class Mammalia; order Diprotodontia; family Pseudocheiridae; genus Pseudocheirus; species Pseudocheirus occidentalis. The sequence goes on from CM053600.1 coordinate 94,472,188, forward strand.
AGCTTGTTTGTGGGGAAGCCTAACAGAAAGAAGGTTTAAGATGTCTGTGCTTTCTGGATTAGTGATAAGTACCCTGTTAAATCTTACCTCCTGGTACTCTAATGATATCTCAAATAAATATTTTGGTTTTGCTTTTGAGGGAGAGAATTTATTACAGTTTGCAAATTTATCCTAGAAATATGCATGCATATTCATAGCAGCTGCTATGGGTATCACACTGACATTGCAAACACTGATTATCCTTTTTTTGGGGGGGGGGAGTCTAAAGTAGAATCATTAGCCAAAGCAGGAATTTTCTACTTAGATTACTCGATAACCCCTCTTGATATAAATTACTTTTTGTCACTTGAAAATGAAAAACTTTACTTAAAAAGAGGCAGACTGTCAAAAAAATTGGTTTTAGATTAATCATTTTGACTAGTTTTTTGTACTTTACAACAAGGGATCAGGCAAAGTCATGGTTTTACCAAAATATTGAAATAAAAATTCCATCTTTTATGACCTTAGTTATTTTGGCATGCTCAGTGGATAGAAAATCATATTTTCCAGACATTTCTCTTACATTTTTAATTGCAGCATAGTCAAGATATTATTCAACACCAAGATCCCTTTTCACATGGCCTTATGTTTCTTCATCTCCCTCTGAAATCCTGTTCCAATTTCTTTTATAGGTGAGCTGAATGCTTCTAATTTAGAATCTGTCCCCTTTATAACCTTCCTAAGCTTTTGTACATCAGGAAGGATTTTTTCTTGTCTTCCAATTTTCTTGTGCCTTCCTAAATTTCTTAAACCTGACTTTCATTTTTTTTCCTTCAAAAGATCTTGACTATGGCACTTTAGTTTTCTTTGCATCATTTTTCAGTGGTCCCATTTAATGTCACCAAATTTCATGTGTTTTTTTCTCCCTAAATAAGCAATTATTGGAGATGGATGATAATCTGAAATTTTATGAATTTGTGAATGCCAAACTATACAATACCCAGGTGTCACATGTCAATCTTAATTCTACAAATGGAAAAAGGAGTGAGTTGAAATTCAACTTAAAAGAAGCTAGATGATGTTAAGAGTTAGAAAGGTAATATTTTAAGTACTAATAAGTGTATACATTATTTATGTTCTGGGATTGTTGTTGAGTTGTTTAAATAACATCTTAAAAATTAAAATGACATCCGTCACAAATTAGAATCTGGGTATTCCAAGTTATGCTTCCTTTCCCCCAAGATTCCATTTGATTAAAAAAAATTTTATGGATATGTTATTTATATTAGAAACATAGTCAGATCATCTCTACTATGTAAAAGATCTCTTGTAACTTAGTAAAGCAATCAGTAAAACCAACAATAGTCACATCATAGGAAAGCACATGCAAATTCCATATCCGTAGCATTTCCACTCTATTTTAATTTTTTAAAAAATTAGAAGAAATCTATTTTGTCTTCCTCCTATCTCCTGTCCCACTGAAAAGAAGGGAAAAGAAAAACAAATTCCTTTCAACAAACATGCATAGCGTTTTTTTTAACTATAAAATGTGACAAAGGTATTTTAAGTTTTTAAAACTTTTGGCCAGTCTTTTCAGTTTATTCATTAGTATATTTATCTTCAATACAGACTGCAAACAGATAATTAACTAGACCTCTACTGAACAAGAGGACGAGAACAGGTTGGATAATAGTTCTTACTCTGGATTGATTGACAAGAATACTTTTCGAATAAAAAATGATTCACACGATGAAGTATCAACCTTTAATGATGGTCAGTGCAAATTAATAAACCCAGTAAATCACCAGAGATGATCAATTTATAATAGTCTGAGGTGTTTTGTCCATAGCATTTAACTGTGTATAATTTCTTGGTGAAAAAAATAAATACTTATATAAAGTGAAAGTCTTATTTACACTGATGGAAAAACTAAATCTAAGTCTATTTGTGAAATTAATGTTGATTCAATGAATAAAGCATTAGTCTAATTTTCTTACTTTTCTCCTTTACGTACCACACATTAGAGACTTTGAGCTCCTTGAGAGCAGGGACTGTCAACTTCAGTGTTTAGCACAGAACCTGAAGCATTTTTTAAATTGCTGCTTATTCCTTTTGACTTGTGTTGAACTCTTTGTGACACCATTTGGGGTTTTCTTGGCAAACACTGAAGTGGTTTGTCATTTCCGTCTCCAGCTCAGTTTACAGGTAAGGAAACTGAGGCAACTAGGGTTAAGTAACTTCCCCAGTGTTGCACAGCTATTAAGTATGTGAGGCCAGATTTGAACTCAGGAAGATGAGTTTTCCTGACTCCAGGCTCAGTACTCTATTCATTGTACCACACAGTGGATGTTTAATAAATGCTCCTGACCAAACATGTGTTAAATCTGGAGCTAATGCTAAAGGTAATCATAACTCCCATCTAATTTAAAAGTTATTAGATGCAAGGGCAGAGCCAAGATGGTGGAGTAAAAGCACAAACTTTGTGTGGGCTCTGGTTCCAACCATTTCCAATACCTGTAACATTATTAGATGCAGCTAGGCATTTTTTAGTTGGAGGTGTGGTTTTTCAATATGCTCTTTTCTGACTAAATACAAACAGAGTTAATACTTAGCTATCATAGTACGATTGAGAAGATACAGTTCTCCAAACATCTAATAATGGGATTGATTTGAATTCTGACTGTGATGCCCACAGATATGAATGATACAGCACAGTCAGAACCTCTTTCCCACTCTTCAGGGGAGTATGCTTTAAAGGTTGGTTTTCAATAAGAAGAAGAAGTCTAGCTATTTCCATGGATTTTTTGCATTCCAGGCTTAGAATGTTTCTGAAGGTAATAATAATAAAGAAATCATCAAACAAAATTGAACAGCAGTCTGGCACCTTGACTGTGGCAAAGTCACTGTCCCATGCAATTTACAACAGCAAAGAAATCACTGGGACAGAAAACATGGAGTTGTCACGTCATTTCAGTATCAATCTGTCCTTTTCTGGGAATATAGACTCCTGATATTCCTCCTTCACTTGTGCTGTCCCTGCTTCTTTCTTATGCAGACTTCTTATTGATTTTTTGAAACCCATAAATAGCCCTGTGTTTTGAGCATCAGAATTAAGAGACATCTTGCCCGCCTAATAACCCCTAAATACCTTGTGGTTTTCTAATCCTATACAGTTACTCAAGGCATCAGGCTTTACCTTACCTCTAAATGATACATGTGGCATTTTAAGTATTGTGGGCTACTGGCAGATCTAAAGCTCTTCTCAGTCATTTTGGATGAATAATACAGCTCAAAACCTGTCTACGGCTTCGATACAATGAGAGGATTTCTATGCAGGCCTCACTGATGACTTTTTATTGTTTCCCCATAGAATTCTATTCTTAATACTTTAGAATAAGTAAATAAGCCATTTCATTTTTATTTTCCCCTTCGTGAAATACTTCTCAAGTAACTCAATTAATGTTCAAAACCAATATTTGAGTAGGCATATAATGTAATTAAAATTTCATAAAATGGCTATAATCATACAACTTAGTAATAAGCAGCATTATTTATCACGCAAATTATTTCTTTGGATTTCCAACAAGTGCTTTATTTAGCTACTTCAATAAGTTTTTTCTCCCCTAGGAGGCTTGCTTTTTTTTTTTTTTTCCAAAAAAACCTCCCAAACATTTGAAGTTACTTCTGGTCTTTTTTTTTTTTTTTTAACTCATGTGTAGCTAACATTTATTTAATGCTTGCTTTATGCCAGATACTATGCTAAGTGTTCCCTTAAAGGATATTCTAGATGTGAATGAACTGGAATGATGCATTACTGAACTCAACATCAAATCTTCTATCTCCAAATGCTCCTTTAGTTTAAAAAAAATGTTTGGTAGAATACAAAATAATCTGAAATGACCCTGTCTGGTATTTTGGGGTTTCTATAGTGTTATGTCCAGCTTTAATGTTCTGACCCATTTTTCCCAACTTTTCTCTGACAAAACTTCCCACTTCAGGGAAGCCAGACTCCTTCTCATTCCCCAAATAATAGCATAGTCATTCTTACGTTTAGGTCTTTATTCAAGCAGTCTCTCCATCCTTGAAATTCTTCTATTTCACCTATCCAAATTTTACAATTCTTCAAGGTTCAAATCCAGTCCTGCTTGATGAAATCTCTCCCTCAGAACTACATTAGTATCTCCATTTCTCTAAGCCCTCCAGCATTTACAGCACACTCTATAATATCATTTACTATTTAATCTAGGTATTGCTAATATATCTTAAGTTATTCTTTTAATATGTGTGCAAATGTCTTCTCTTTCTGATCAGACTGTAAGAACCATTGCTGTTGTTCAGTTGTTTTGGTCATGTCTGATCCCTCATGACCCCATTTGGGGTTTTCTTGGCAAAGATACTAGAGCGGTTTGCCATTTCCTTCTTCAGTGGATCCATTTTGTCAGGCAATCAGAGGTTAAGTGACTTGCCCAGGGTCACACAGCTAGGAAATGTCTCAGGATGAATTTGAACTCAGTTCTTCCGGATTCCAAACCCAGGGCTCTATTCACTGAGCAACTAGGTGCCTCAGAATCATAGAGTATACTTTTCTCACCTATGAACTTCTCAAGAACACAGTAATTACTCAATACATATTTGATTGATGGAATGAATTTGAGGACTAAGTTAGAACGTTATGAGTTCACTCCACTGAAGCTTTTCCTGATTATTCTACTTGCTTCTCTCACTGCAATTCTGTTTCGGTGATTCATGTATTTGTGTATTCTTCATGATCTGACCTTTTCTCCTCCATTATCACATTGGAAGATTCTCTGAAACTAAGACCATGTCCTTATTTTCTTTGGACCTACTGAAAGTGTCTGGATTGTATATTTTTTTCCAGCCAATGCCAGCAGAGTGTCAATAGGAAGGTAAGATGTATTTCTAAGATCAAAGTGCTTTGTGCAAAAATCACTGCATCACATCATGGTTAAACTACTCTGTGCTCTGGACAATAGCCATGACACTTATTCTGTGTGGATACATCAAAGCTTCTCTAAATGTTCTCTATATGACCAAGTGATAAATCATTCTAGTTTGGTTTATCACAAGCTGACTTTGTAGAAGATCTCTTTGATATGGAGTTACTTTCAGATCTGACTACTCTATGGTAACTTTGGATGAATCAGGAAAAACTTTAGTCATCCTTTCCTTCTACCTTGAAGGCCTTCCTTCTGCTGTATTCTACCTCTCCAAATTCTATCCATTTCACAAGGCTCAAACCAAACACCATTTAGTCATGGAAATGGAAAGAAAATATTCAATGGAGATAAGATTTTAGATTGCTAACTGAATTATTTTTTGAACTTTTAAAATATGAATTTATGACAATATTTGCACTGTTCAATGTGTATAAATATACTTTTATTTACATGTGACTCAAGTTTTCCTCTTGAAAAGAATATAATCCTTCATTCCATTTTCAAAATTCCCAGATTTAAAATAACTATGTATCAGTCCAGTAACTTGTTGTGTGTGAAGATTCTACAGCAACTACCCACACATTCATCCATCATGAGGAAATCTCCAAGGGAAAATGAAGAGGTAAATAACTAAAGGGTGAAATATAGTTATAGGGTCAGTGAGAGAGCTAACTCTTTCCCAGTATCACTCAGCTATCAGATATATTTTGGAGAGAGGACTGTGGAGAGCTCTGTTCCTCCCTTCCGATGCTATTGGAGGATACCAGAGAGAAGATGGAGAAGAAAGCTAATTAAACACATATAAGTCACTTCAATCCAGGGTATAGACTCACTGCTCACCGGCTTTATTAATTTTCATTGCTCCATTAACTTCTAAACTCTTCCACACCTATTTAGACAAAATTGGCTCTGAAGGAAACACACTGAAAAAGTTGGACAAAATCCCCTGCTGCAATCAGCATTGTTCTTATAATGATTAGCCGGCAGATTAATCTGACCTTTACTCCTCTGATTGCAAGACAATTAAAATTCTGAGCAAGGCATTAATATATCTTTGGAACAAAGTAATAACATACTCAATAGAAATTGTTCTTCATTTACAGAGCTCTCTACATAGTTTAGCATGTTATACAGGTCCAATTGCTTGGAATCTAATACTGATACTTCTGTGGAAAGTCATTTTAATTAAGAAAAGGTTACAAATTTCTGCTTTTTTCCACCTTATTCTCCACAAACCCATAGTTTGTCCTATCACTTACAATAGATAATGGCAGTTAATATATGAAGATGAAAGAATTATATATTGCTGGAGATGGAAACGATCTTAGAGATCATCTAATCTCATTTTACAAAAAAAGAAAATGAGGCCAGGAGAGCTGAAATAGACTGCCCAAGGTCAGGGCTATGGAAACATAAAGAGTAATTGGTCTTTTATGGGAGACAACATATTCAACTATTGTGTATGTTTTTTTATTTTTCGATTATAAAATGTGCATTTTGTACTTTATAAAATATATATGTATATATACTTTATATCTATATATGTTTTATAAATTTTATAATTTATAAAATTTGTATTTTAAACTTGACTGTGAAACTTGTTCTGTATTTTGCCTGGAAATGACTTATTTCTCAATGAAGGGAAGCTTCAATTGTATGAAGACTATACTTATTCAGTTGTAAGAAAAAATGAATGATTCTTTTGAAACCTTGAAATTTCAGTATATTTTTCAGTCAGAATTGTTACAGCTAATTTTGGTGTTCTCCCAGTAAGTGAAAGGAAATATGTGAATCCAGCTAATGGCAATATGCTTAAAAGTAAACCTTGATTATAGCCAACAAAACATCCATTTCTGCTAACATTATATGTCTGCATTTTTTAAAAATACCTAGCCCTAATCACTCAATGGGCATTGTCTCAATCAAAATGAGACCTGCTAAAGAATTTAGCTTTAAAAGGCCAAGGTCAGGGTGGCTAGGTGGCACAGTGAATAGAGCACTGGCCCCAGAGTCAGGAGGACCTGAGTTCAAATCCGACCTCAGACACTTAACACAAAACTAGCTGTGTAACTTTGGGCAAGTCACTTAACCCCAATTGCCCTCCAAAAAGCCAAAAAAAAAAAAAAGAAGAAAAAAAAGGCCAAGGTCTTCCACCACATCTGGGGCCATCTCTAGTCATCCTGATGTGTACCTGTCCACTGGACACAGTCTCTGGAGGGGAAAGTGAGGGTCATGACTTTGCACAGGTCTCCCTCACTTAAATCCAGTTCACTCACATGTCATGGCATCACCACCATGATGACATAGTTTTCTTTGAGAATGAAGGACAAACAACCCTGTAAATAGTAGGAACTGCCCCAGTACAGACCCAACTGGAACTGGCCAGTTGGGCTGTAGAGATTCTTCCTTCCTGCCTGCCTGCCTTCCTTCCTTCCTTTCTACCTTCCTTCCTTCCTTCCTTCCTTCCTTCCTTCCTTCCTTCCTTCCTTCCTTCCTTCCTTCCTTCCTTCCTGCCTTCCTTCCTGCCTTCCATCCTGCCTTCCTGCCTTCCATTTCACTTTCTGTCTTTCTTTCCCTTCAGAAGCATCATAAGATAATTTCAAGTTTACAGGCTAGATTTCTTTCTTAAGGAACATGCCTTAAACCCAAATCACTTTGGCTCTCACTGACTGACCAACAATAGGTCCCAGACCAAACCCCACTGGGTCACTGTTTGGTCCCTGATTGACTGAGAGTAAATGCAAATAGGAATTATTTTTTTTTTTTACCAGAAAACCTGAGAGTCTCTCCCTTCCATTTTGATTGTTTTTCCTGACTGGTTTCAAGAGGCCGTTCTTTGCCTCAATTTTTACCTAGCCTTAATCACTGAATGGGCACTGACTTAGACAAACTGAGACTTGTTAAAGACTTTAACTTTAAAAGACCAAGGTCTTCCACCACATCTGGAGCCCTCTCTAGACATTCTGATATGTATCTGGGGCCTGGGCCGTAATGACTCTGTAGGAAAAAGTGAGGCTGGTGACTAAGGCACAGCCCTCCCTCACTTAAATCCAATTCACTCATATGTCATGGCATCACCTCCCTGATGTTATGGTCCTCTTCCACAACAAAGGACAACCAACAACGTCTAGACAATTACCCTAAGTTCATGTACGGCATTTTGGTTTGTGGATAGAAAACTACCCTCTAAGCCAAGAAGTTTGGGGTTTAAGTTCGACATTGACACATTGTAGTTATGTGACCATAGGCAAGTCACAGAAGTTAAGACTATAAATTGTAGAAGTGATTGTGGCTGCACTAGTTAGGAGTTTCTTCTCCTGAGAATTCCATATACCAATGACAGTACAGGTCTAGTCTCTGTCTCTGTTCTGAATTCATTATAGACTTTATTTCCTTTTCCTGAGACTCTATTTATTTTTTATCTTTTTTCTTGAATTGGAAGAATTTGAAATTCTATTCTTTGCCCCCTGCTCCCCATCCCCCAAGGCCACAGAAGCAGGCAAGGTGATTTTGTATCTCTGGAGTAAACCTACCATAATCAGAGCTGTCACACAGAAGGAATTACTTCCTTCCACATTTTAAAAACATTTATTTATTACTTCCAACACATCATGTACAGGAGCATTCAGATAGGGTATTTTGCTCCAGGTAAAGCTGTTCAAATCCTCTCCTGAATAGAGAGCAGACAGAACACTACACAGGAAGCTGCTGGGAGAACATATGGTCTTGTCAACAGACAAATCTCTAAATTGTGGAGTGCCATTAGAGATGCATTTACAAGATTCGGGGAAATTCAAATACAGGACCATATAAGCTCACATAAGCTCTGGTGACTCACGTGGCCTGGTTCAAATCAGCCAACTGACAAATCAGCCAACTGCCTTCTAGTTATAAAAACTGATCCAGAAATAATGACGTTGGCCATGAAAAGGAGCAAAATACCTGTCCAAAGTGAGAATCTTATCATTTCAGGGAGTCAGATCATTAAATTTGAATTATGGCATATAACAATTCACTAGGCTAAAATTATGAAATGCTGGTCCCTTGCCAATAAAATTAAATCTATATTTCCTTATTTTTAGTTGCAAAAGTCAAACATATGCATCATATAACAGCTTTCCCTGGTGCAGTGAAGATGCAAATTTAAAGCTAAATGCTATAGCCTTGAGCAATTTCCTCTCTTCTTTATGGGAAAATACATATATAATTCAAATTACTAATATATAATAGGCCTGAGTTTTCTAAAGAAATTCTCCCTAAAGAGAAATAAGGAACTCTTTGGGGGTACTTCACCTTTGATTAGTATATAAAATGGTATAGAAGAATACATGAAGTGTTAATTCTTGCCCCTTTATTCACCTCTCTTTAGGATGCTTTAGATATAACTTTGCCTTAGTTCCTGGGGGAACGGTCCAAATGACTTCTCTACATCTTTTCCAACCCTAAGATTCTATGGTTTTTCAGCAGCGTCAAAAAATGGTCTCAGAAAGAATGCATCCATTTGGAGGTTTATGGAGCAGTGGAACATCTTTGGTGTTTTCTGAGGTGCTGGCCAATAGAAAATCAGAGTTTTTCTGTTAAGACACTATTTCTCATAATAAATCAAATCTCTCATCATGCAAAAAGAACCCAATTTTCTTTCTTAATCTTCTTTCAGTAGAGATAGAGACTATCTGGTTGTCATGATCTATACGTTAGCCCTTTTTATATTAAAAGAACACTACTAAATCATCGTTCCGCTTCCTTTTCTCCAGAAGTAGTCTTTTCCCTTTCTTGGTAGCCTCCCTATAAACTCATGCCAAACTGTTAGCATCCCTCTGAAAGGTGAATTCAGATTATAATGCCTGGGTAACAACCACAGGAAAAGTCCTGATGAAAATACAAATACAGCCCACCCATGCTGCCTTCTATTATCACTTAGGCTGTTGCTCAAACGGGCGACTCTTTGTTATCTCACTTGGGTTTTTCTTGGCAGAGATACTGGGGTCTTTTGTCATTTCCTTCTCCAGTACATTTTAACAAGGGGGAAATTGAGGCAAAAATTGAGGGTTAAATGGCTTGTTCAGGGTCACACAGTGTCTGAAGTCACATTTGACCTTAGAAAGATGAGTCTTCCTGACTCTAGACCCGGCACACTGTCTGTGAGACCTAGCTGCCCATTATTACTTATACCCAAATCTGATTTAGAAACCTCCTTGTCACTTGGCTCCTCTCCTGTATCTTCTATTTCTCTGTCTCCTTCTGGGTTCCTCATGGTTTTCTTCTTCAATGTCACTTAATGTGCATGCTCCCTGAGGGGTTTTCCTCTTTTCCCTCTCCAGTCTCATTCTTGGCAATATAATTCACCATCAGTCACAGGAACTTAAAAGTCTGAGTGATATAGTCAAGAAAAGTATAAAGAAGCTCCATCTTGGTTGAGGAGTAGGAGGAAAAACTTGAAATGGATAGCTTTGGTATGAAACAATACACATAAAAATAAATATTGAGGTGTTGTTCAGTGGAGAAAGAACACCAATTGTGGAGCCAGAGAACCTGGATTAAAATCCCACCTTTGACATATACTGCTTATATGACCTTGGGCAAGTTACTTTACTCCCCAAGGTCTAATTTTCCTCATTTATGAAACAAAGGAATTGGACTTGGTCCCCAAATCTCAACTTATAATCATATGATCTCCAGAACTGTGCAGATCTATAATTGAACCTAAGCTAAAATAAGCCTTTATACCATGACATGTATTTCCTGGTGCACTGGTTCATGTGTAAGGAGCACATTTTATACTCAGCAATGGAAACTATTCTCCTAAACACTGACAATACAGGAAAATAATGATCGCTTTTTTCTTTTTTATGAAAAGTTAAGTAGTAGGAAGATTAATATTAGATATATAACATACAAAAATTCCTTAGTATTCCCAAGATCAACAAAATATTTCTTTTATTTCTTCCTTAGAATAAAAGTTATTTTAAGTAGCACAAAGTTTGTGAATTTTACTGAAGGGAAAAAGATAAATGCAGAATGTTGTAATCTTAACTAATTGACGCAGTACATATTGTAACCTCTATTACGAGTGGATTTCATGCACAATGCAGAAAGGACTTCTGGTCAAGCATGATCCTTTCAGCATGTGGCCATATGGAGATGGCTATCCCCCTTAGTAGCATCCCCCCCAAAATCAAAGGGTAGCAGTATATTTTGTATATCCTATATGTGATAGTTTGCATAAATGTGGGTAATTAAGATCACTAGGGCCTTCATAACTTAGGCATTTGCTGGCCTTGTAAATTTACATAGCAGCCAGTAGATTAATTGACTCCTTTGAAATGAAGAAAATAAAAAAATAAACCGAACCTCAGTCCAACTGCTATTGAATTATACAATGTCATCCTGCATGAATTCACAAATTTGAAGCTTAGACACTACAAAGAGACATAAGAAAACTAATAATAAACAGAATGAGCACGACAGACTTGAGGGTGATTGGCTTGTTTTTATTTTTACAAACAAATACTACATGAGTTTAAATAACTTTGACATGTAGTCAACACTCAATAATAATTATACAAAATAAATGTACATCATTTTCTAGTCCATTGCCAACATGTACACAAATCATTGCAGTAGACAGAAAGAAATGGATTGGTATGGTGTCGTGGTGGGGAAAAACTGAACTTGGGGAAGTTATAAGATCTTAGGGCAAGTTCCATTTTTCATCTGTTCTAGGTAAGCAGCTATAAACAAAATGTTCTTACTTCAATTGCTTACTCTTACAATTCCTTGTCTGGAACACCAGCCTGGTACAGACCTTACAAGTTCCCCACTAAGCTGCTGGTGGGGCATGAGTCAAATGAATTACAATAATCTGAAATATCAACATGGAATCTTATAACCCATTTGGGTGCAGTTGAGTGATACTGGGATCTCAAACACCTATGGTTTATCATTATTATTATGAAATAGCTCTTTCAACAAGCAGACTACACAGAAAAATTCATAAACTAAGAGGACGCGACCAAAGCCTCTTGACAATTCTTCAATTTTCCAACTATTCATTCACAATCTACATTGCACTTTAAGGTTTACAAAGCGCTTTGCACACATTACATCTCATTTGGTTCTCCCAAAGGGCTTGTGATTATTATTTTGGTCTTAGAGATGAAAGGTCTGAGGACCAGAAAAGTGAAATGTTTACACCACATTGACATAAAAAGAGAGAGAAACAAGAGATGAATGTAGCCCTTTTCTCTGTCTGTCCTTAACAACTCATGGCACGGGCCCTTGCAATGATCTCTCCAGGTTTTCATATCTCTGCCACTGCTGATTATGCCTCCATCTCTTACACAGTCAGTCCCCTGTTGTACTCACCATTATATATCCCTGCTCTCCACAGCTAAACTTTGAAAAAATTATTTACTCAAATCTTTCCACTTCATCACAACTCACTCTCTCCATCTGCTGTAGAGTTTGCCTTCCGCCCCAACCACTCTCCTCAAACAACTCCAGCAACACTGAACAGCAAATCACCAAACAGTGCTCACCTGCCAGGATGGCTCTTCTGCTTCTGGTACGACTGACCACCCACTCCCTTGGCTTCAGAAGCTTTCCACCCTCCTTCTCCTCCCAGCTTGTTAACTTCTCTGTGCTCTTTCTTGGATTCTCATCCTCTTCCAGATCCCTTAATGTAAATAGTCCACTAAGGTCTTTGCTCTTCTTTCTTTGCTCTCTCTTTACTCTCTTACTTGGTAATCTCACAGCCATAGATTCAACTATCCTCTCTGCAGACAACTCCCCAGATATGCTCAAATATATTCATATACATATTGTGTATATATACATATATATGTATACACACAATGCATATACAGAAGTGTATACATACACACATACATATATATGTCTCAAATACATATGGACTACTATTATGGGATATATCTGTTGTTGAAATTCTGTTGTTCAGTTGTTTCAATTGTGTTCAACTCTTTGTGACCTCAGTTTGGTATTTTCATGGCAAAGGCATTGTTGGAGTTGTTTGCCATTTCCTTCTCCAGCTCATGTTACAGATGAAGAAACTGAGATAAATAGGGTTAAGTGACTTGCCCAGGGTCACACATCTAGTAAGTTTCTGAGGCCAGATTTGAACTCAGGAATATGAACCTTCCTGACTCTAGGCCTGGTACTCTATGCACTGTGATACCTCTATACAAAAAAATGCATGTGTGTGTACACACATGTGTTTACATGTTTACACACACATATATACACACCATATATATATATACACTGCACATACATATCTACCTTTCAGTCTTTTCTGATTCCCACATTTCCAATTGCCTGCAGGATATTTTTACCTAGATATCTCTCCTACATTTCAAAATCCGCTAAACTTTAACTCATCTATCTATATATCCCTTTAAACCTGTTTCTCCTTATGACTTGAGTATTTTTTTTCTATCACGTAAAACCAATTCACAATTATTTGTGAATGCATAATTCACATTTTGAAAGCTCTATCACATACAACCTAGTCACAATTAATTATAAATACACAGCTCATATTTTGAAATATATTGTTTATCTTTCTTGACTTTCATCTGTCCTATGTAATTATTACCCACGTTCTGTCAAATTCAGCTCCATGGTATTTCTCATTTCTCTACCCTTTTCTCATTCCTATTGCCACCACTCACTTAGAGGCAATGTATATAGAATATTGCAATAGCTTCATGAGAGATCTTTTTACCTCCAACCTCTCCCCACCACAATCTGTCCTGTCCACTTCAATACACCTGTAATAATACCTATTTGCACACACGTGTGCAGGCTTATATAAGCATATACGGACACATACATGTTCATATGTACACATATACATAGAAAGTGAAAGGCATTACAGTGGCATCATATATGGATATATTATACAGTGTATTTACTAATGCAGATATGTTATATGCATGCATGCATGCATGCTCATATATACATAATACATGCATATATATATATATATATATATATATATGCAAGTTGTTCCAAAATCTTCATTTTGGGGGAAACTGTGAATATGTGTGCATACACACAAAAATTTATTAATCCTCTTTCTAACAATATTCATTAGTTCCCTATTGTCTATTGTGTAAGATTCAAAATTTTTTTTGTGTGCTGGCTTTCATGAGTCTTTGCTACCTTGGCACCACGCTATCTTTTTAACCTGTGTTGTACCCGCTAGTTGAACTGGAAGAATTTCTCTGTCCTTTGAATACCTTCTGCTCTTTCCTGATAATCAGTTGTTTACTCATGCTGTTCCATATGTATGAAATAACTTTCCTATCCTTAGTAACCTTCTGAACTATTTTTTGGTGACTTTATTTTTTAATCTGAATATAATAATTACCAAAATAAGGACAACATTTTTATGTACAAAATGAAAAAAAAGATCATTAGGAAAATCTCTATTATGTATAGCTTACTTTAACGGAAAATATACTAAATTGAACATGTTACTTTTAAAGTATGTCTGTATTTCCTTCTGACTTTACTTCTGTTCCCTCCTGTGCACTAAAAAAAATCAATGACCAACCCTCTTCTGGTTTTTTTTTTTTTGGCAACTCCATTATTACTTCTACCTTCTTCTACTCCCTTCAAATATGACATCATACCAAGTTAAAAAAGAAAGAAAGAAAATGTTAGAAATAATTATAACCAAGTAAAACAAATCTCTATATTTATGCTATCTAAAAACGTATGATTCATTCTGGACCTTAAGTCTATCACCCCTATTTTTGGGAGGTGAGCAGTATGTTTCATCATTGGTTCTCTGTTGTTGTGACTGGTCGCTATATTGACAGCATTCTTAAATCCTTCAAAATTGTTTTTCTTTGTAACAGTGTTTTCAGTGTATAAATTATTATCCTGGTTCTGATCCTTTTACTCAGCACTGTTCCATACAGATCTTCCCAGGTTTCTTCAAAACGTCCCTTTCATCACTTCTTATGGCACAATAATGGTCTACTATTTAAATTTTATCGTTTGCTCAGTCATTCCCCAATTGATTGACATTCCTTTTTTCTACAATAACAAAGAGCTGCCAAAATATCTTTGTACATATAGATCCTTTTGTCCTTTCACACAAACATATAAATGAATGTGTGTGTGTATACACACATATGTATATTCCATGAACATGTTTAAGCGTCTTCGATGCAGAAAGTGCCATCTCTTTGAGTTTACCTTCCCCTAAATATGTGCTCATGTATATAATTTTCATATTCTCAGGCTTACCATATTGTCTTTATGGAAACAGGGATTAGTTTCTATATTTAAGGTTTGGGGAAACAGCAATTTAAGACCTTTAATTCTGGAAATTTGTTGCTATAGTAACACAAGTAAATGTCAAAATGGAGGCAAGTTTTTTTTTTTTGAATTGACAGGTCTATAAAGAAGTAGGTTTTTTTGCTTCGTTTGTCTGTAGCTGAAATAAAACACTAACCTCTCTGAGGGGTTCTGGTCTAAGAATGGGATTTTGTAACCTGTGAGTCAAAGTTCTCTGAGATCACCTAATATTCTGTCACTCAGCAGGGGAATGTCAGGTGGGTACAGTGTCCTTGTTCTAACACCATCACAGCTTCTGCTGTAACTCCACTTGAAATTCCTTTAACATTCTAGATTCATTGCATCCCTTAGAGGGGGAGATAAAAGGAAAATTGTATTACCCTTGAAAATAGCTGAAAGCACCAATACTTGAAATTGCATAAAGGCAACCCTCCTCCCTACAATGTTTTAAATGAGCAGATCAGTTTATAAGAATGTGGTAAGCAGTAAGGACAAAGATAATTTAGAACAATAAGTGAGTTTACCAAAATTTATGTCTTGAATGGACATTCTGGGGAATGGGTGAGGATAAGGAGATAAGGATTGAAATGTGGGGGTGGGGGGGAAGGAAGAAGGCTTTGTTTTAGTGGTGGGAAAGAGTTCCAAAGATGAATGCTCTTATGGGTGAAGACAAATGGTCTGAGAAGAGAGATAGAGACTCTGTGCTGGGGATGGTCTGTGGAGTTTGGTATTTGACAAATCTACTCATCCTTCCTTGAGAGAAGGGGATTTGGAACTCCTGGAGGTAACAGGTACCTAGGAGAATGGGAGAATATAGCTCCAGGGAGGAGAGTTTATGAAGAGTGGGAAAATAAAAGTAATAAGGAGAGGGTATGGATCACTTGTGATTTGATTAATCATGTATGGGGTAGGGAAAGAGCCTTACCATGGGACAGTATCCTCTCTGACCCCTACAACACTTTTATGCTAAGAACCTTACAAAGTATAGACATACAGGGATTTTTAAAGTACACAATAAACCAACTATCTAAAAATAAAAGCAATCGTTTTATGCAACAGGATACAATAGAACCATTTCCAGTGAATACAGGAACGAAGCAACAATGCCCATTCTCCTCACTCTTACTTGACATTGTTCTGGAAACAACAGCAACAGCAATGAGACAAGAGAATATATAGGTAAAGAGGAGAAAAAAAAACAACAACTTGTCCCTACTTGCTTATCATATGTTGGTTTATTGGAAAACCCTAAAGAATGAGCAAAGATAACAATTGAAAAAATACCTTTAGCAAAGTTACAATCTACAAAAATATCCCTCAAAAGTCAACAACATTTCTGAATGATAATAAAACACAAAAAGAAATAATAGAAAGGGACATTCCATTTCAAATAACTACAAAATGCACAAGATACCTCGCGATCAACCTAATGCACACAAAAGACTAGTATAGATTTAATTATAAGGCACTCCTGATAAAAATGAAGAGCAATTTAAATAGTTGGAGTACTATTTTGTGCTTATGGTTAGGCCATGCCAATATCATAAAATGATAATGTTACCAAAATTAATTTACATTTTAAATTCTATACCAATCAAATTTAAAAGGGAATATTATTATAGAACTTGATAAAATAATAATAAAATTCATTTGGAAAAACAAAAGACATGCAATATCAAGGAAAGTGATGAAAAGAAGTAGGGACAAAGAAGCAATAGCACTTCCAGACTTCAAACTATATTATAAAACAGCAGTCATCAAAACTATCTGGTATTAACTAACACATAGAGAGTAGATCAATGGAACAGACCAGATAAGGAAGAATTGGAAATAATACAACTCAATAACCCAGTGTTTGTGTAGTGGAAAACATGAATTATCTAGGGGGGAAAGCTCTTTATTTGATAAAAACTGCTGAGAAAACTGAAAAGCCATCTGGAAGAAATTAGGTTTAGACCAATACTTTATACCACAATCCACAATACGTTTCAAAGTGATAAGTGAGTCTAATATTAAAGATATTCTATTATTAAAAAAAGGAAAGGAGAAATGGATAGGACATGAATTATGAACTAAATAGGAGATAAATTCAATTTCAAAAATTAGAATAGATATGATTACTTGAAACTAAAAAGCTTAACCATAAACAAAAATTAATGCTCCTAGTTATAATAAGGGAAGTGGTTAGATGGGAAAAAATAGTGCCAAATTGCATTTGGTATCCAATATATGTGAAAACCAATAAAAACAGACAAGTGCATGTATGTGCACATACCCATATACATATTCATATGTAAGACTAACATCCACTCTCCAATTGATAAGTGATCAAAAGATATGAACAAAAAGATGTCAAAAGACAAATTTTGGGGCGGCTAGGTGGTGCAGTGAATAGAGCACTGGCCCTGGAGTCAGGAGGACCTGATTTGAACTCAGAAGCTTAACACTTACTATCTATGTGACCATGAGCAAGTCCTTTCACCCCAGCTGCCCTGCCTTCCCCCCTCCAAAAGCAAAAGCAAAAAAAAAAATTTCAAAGTTTTCCTCATCACATGACAAAATGTTCTAATCCACTAACACTAAGAACATTAAAAATCAAAACAATGCTGCGGTTTCATCTCACATACTGAAAACTGGCAAAAAAGACTGACAAAACATGACAATTGTCAATCTTAAAGGGCTAGAGAAATTATAGGGACAGTAGTATATTGCTGGTAGAGCTTTGAAATGGTGCAAATATTTTGGAAAGCAAGTTGGAAGTATGTGAATAAAGTCACCAGAATGTTCGTATCTTCTGACCCAGAGACTCCATTATTGGGCTCATATACCCAAAAAATCATTAATAAGAAAAATCCTACAATATTCATAGGAGCATTTTTTTGTGATAGTTAAGAATAGAAAACAAAGCAGATATCCATCTATTGGGAAATAACTAAAACCAATTATGATACAGGAACATAATATTATTATCCTGTAAAAAAAGAGGAATATAATGAAAGATCAATATGAAATGATGGAGAGTGAAGTAAATAGAGCCAAGAAAACAATATGTGTAGCATGTATAACAATGTGAAAGGAAAGAAGAATTCCACACCAAAAAAATCAAAAGTGAATGTAGCAAAATGACCAAGATCAAGCAGAAGTTGATGAATGAGTTAGGAGAGGACAACTACCAACCCACCCTTTGTGGAGGCTGGAGATCCAGATATTAATTATGCATTTAACATGTTTTCTGACTTTTTCCAATGTATTGATTGTTGATAATGATTTTTTTTCTTTCTAAAAAAAACCCTGTTATATGAGATAGATATCTGGGAAGGAAAGGGAGAAAAATACTTGGGATAACTGTAATGAGGTAAAAGAGAAGATATCAATGAAAACATTTTTTAAAAAGACAAAATAAACAAAAAAGGAAGGAGATGGTATGTCTTTTGTGAGGAACAAATACGTGGAAGCCATGGCGGCTGAATAGTGAGAAGAACAATTAACAATAAAAAAAACAATTGTAGTCTTTGGGATTTGGTTATTAAAAGAGAATGAAAACTTGAAGAAGTGATGCTCTGTTTTTCACAAGTATTACAATTCTCTTTTTGTTTCATGTTAATAGGCAACAGAGTATACTTAGCTCTATATGGGCAATGCTTTTCTTGTATCCCTACAATAAGTGCTGGCTATATTAATGACCAAATATAGATTTTGCATATTAATCTCATGATTGGTACAAATTTTGTGAAAACTGTTTAAGAAAGCTTATTTTCATTTTAATAGATTTTATTTAAGAATCCTAATCACTTTACTTTAAACCAAAGCATATAAAAATGTCACAAAAATCTATGTGACTACAATGTGGTGTAATGGAAGTAGCATTTTCCCTAGAACCAGAAGACCTGAGTTCAAATCCTACCTTCAAACCGTACTAGTACCTATGAGTCCTTAGGAAAATATTTAATGTCCTTGGGCCTCAGTTGTCTCATCTATAAAAAGAAGAGGTTGGGCTATATGGCATCTGAATTTCCCCTAAACTCAAGAATTATAATCCCATAATCATATGAAGTTTTCTTTAAGTACAGAAGTTTTAATGAATGTCTGTGCATGTGTGTCTGAATTCAACATGCATTTATCAAGAAAATATATTTGACAAACTGTTTAAGATAACAGAGTTGAAAAAAAAATGGAACAGTCCTTGCCCTCAAGAGGTTTATAGTTTCATGTGATAATGAGAGAAGGTAATATGTGTGTGGATGTGGCATAACTTTAAATATATTTGTGGTTACTTTTACTCAAGAATCTATATTTTTAAAAGCTTAAAATTCATATTCTGTTACCTTAGAAGGGAGAAGGCAAGCTGGCTAAGGTTGAGAGCCCAGATAAACCCCAATGATTTATAGTGGCAGTTGAAACAACTTTAGCTGACAAGTGCTGGAACATGGACGAATTAGGTCTTTCTCTGAGGAAAAATGGTGAGTCAGAAATCACTCTGAGGAGTACTGACCAGATAACCTTGCCCAAACTTGAATACTTTCTGAATTATTGTGATTTGATACTGGATTATTTTTTGTGTAACCTTAGGCAAGACTATATGGGCAAAGAACTAAGACAATGAAAATGTTACAGAGAAACATGTCAACTGTACTCTATGCAACATTTTGGTTTTACTGGGTTTTGTTTCAGATTTACATAGATTTTTTATGATTCTTGTGCAGATGCCTCTGACAAACATACCTGAATATGAAATAAACATAAATATAAAAATATTGTAGCAGTTAACTTTTGGTAATGTTTTTAATAAGATCAAGGTATTGGAAATAATCTGATGTTAAGAAAGCAAACCAAAGCTTCTTTTCTCAAGTTCACTTGCTTAGAAGAGCATGAAAAAGGAAGTCAGAAGTGTCATAATACTCTATGAATGTTACTCAAGGGCCTTTATATTTAGATAGCTAAAGCTGAACTTAATGAACATCTTCTTTTCCTCATAAACTGATTTGAGTATCTCTCTTATCACAGCTACCTTAGGGACAGAGGCAACCTGATTGCTCAGGGGTTAATTTTTTAAAAAAGTTTTTCACAGAGGAATATTTTCTTTAAAGATATACCAAGAAAAATAAAATTCCCCTAATGCTTTAGTGGGAAATAGTTTATTTATTTATAAATAATTAGTAGGAAATAAAATAATTCCTCTTTTACCTCTTTGTTGGGGAGTAGAGGGGCAATTAGGGTCACAGCTTAATTAATTTATTACATAGTATTAATTCCAGGTACAAAATGTGCCCCACCCTTTTCCCCCCCTTCCCACTTGATTCCTGATACCATGGTTTCTCTGTGTTGTCCTTCTGGGTACAAGTGTTTACACTCCTACCACACTCTTCTTTGGTCATAACACATTTGTTCTGGGCACCATACTACAGGAGGTACTAACAATGACATGGCATAGTATAACTTGACATAGAAACCAACACTATGTACATATAATGGCTTGGAGAGGTAGGGAAAAACACATACAAAATCCGTTTTTTTTAAAAGGAAGGCATCTTTACTATTAAATGTGCAAAAAATAATTCTCCCCTCACTATTTGAAAACTTTCTAGGAGGGAGAATCCATCATCTGTTTTAGCAGACCATTCAATTTTGAACTAGCTCTAATTGTTAGACAGTTCCCCACGCCCTCATATCAAGTCATTGCTCTTAGTTTTGCCCCTTGAGGATAAACAGAACAAGTAAAATCCCTTTTCCATATGAAAGTCCAGCAGATACTTGACCATAACTGAAATACCTCTTGTATCCTGAGTCTTATTTCCTTCAAGTGACATCACAGGCTACAGATTCAAGGCCTTCACTATTCCAGTTGCCTTCCTCTGGACATTCTCAACTTTATCAATATCTTTATTAAATCATGGGATCCAGACTTCACATAACATTCCAGACAAAGTCCAACAAGGACAGAATACAATGTGAGTATCATCTCTCTCTGCATATATGCCATGTCACACTCTCCTAATGCAGTCCAACATTATATTAGAGTTTGCGGCTATCATAACATACTGTTTATTCGTATTTAGTTTATAGTCCACTAAAATACTCAAATCTTTTTCAGAATAATTGAAGTCTAACCATCCCATCCCATCTTTTACTTGTGAAGTTGATTTTTTGCACCCACCTAGACTTTACATTTATATCTACTGAATTTCATCTTATTAGATTAAGTCCAAAGTTCTACCCTCTCAAAATCTTGACTGTGATTCAGTATAACAGTTTTGTGTCAACTGTAAATTGACTGAACACATCATTAATGTCCTTATCCAAGTCACTGATGAAAATGCTTAATAGCACACATGAAGGAGCTGTACAGTTTAGCTTAAAGAAGAGACAACATGGAAGACATGATGGCTGCTTTTGAGTATTCTACTATATTCTATAAGTATGATTCATCTTACTGTTCTTGGCCCCAGAGGGCAGATATATAAGTAAGGGGTGGAAGGAAGGTTCAGAGAAGGTAACTATCTCAATGTAGCGAAGTTAATTAAACTATTGAGGTATAAGGTATGTTTGGAGAAAGAATAAGAAAAAAAGGAACCATGTATTCATCTTTGGGGCAGATAGTGAGATGTGGAAAGATGAAAGAGGAAGAAAAAGTTGGATTATTCAATTCCTAGTTTTCTTCACTTTTCCCCATTGGGAATAATGTTTAAGCCAGATCAAGCAGAGCAAGAATACTTGAGAAGGAATCAAATCCAAAATGAGTGTGGGGATGGGAAGATAATACCTCTATTTTAAATATTTTTGATCTTCTCTCTCAGATAAATTATATATAAATCATCTAACAATTAGAATTTTCCGTAAATGGAGAGTTGCCTTAGGTGATAGGAAGCTTGGGGAAAGGAAACAGAAATGGAGGTGACTGCTGGATGCATGACTGTGGAACAATGGGGGTTTTTGAGAATGAAAAGTTGCTATGGCAAGTTTTTGTTATTGGATTCTACACAGAGTCATGCCTAGAGCAAAGCAAGGAGATGAGACATTCTAACTGTGGAAAAGCTGGAACATGACAACTGAAACCCAAAGTAATAAGCAATGCCTGAGGCAAGCTGAGCTAATATACTCAGAATGCTAAGACTTTGCTCATGTCTTGCCTCTCAGAGCTATGAGTTTGGGGGATTGAATTCTCTATCACTATCAGGAATGGTGGAAAGAAATCATACTCATTTGGGAATGTGACTAAGGTTGCTTACTGTTGATTCACTCTTCATGTCTTTCCTGATTAAATGTTTTATTGTTTCAATTAGGATTCCTGACTCCCTTTTTTGCAGAGTGGAAAACCTCATTAGTCGAATTAACTCCAGAAATTCCTAGTTTTCTAAATGAACAACCCTGAGATCTGAAGGAAAGTTCGTGGAAGCTCATACCTTGTTGGGCCATGTACAACAAATATAAATCAAAATGCCTTGATATTTTAAAAATGTCAGAAGATCAAAGCTGCTTGTTTGGAAGGGAAAAAAATGTTAAAGGAAACTAAACAGGAGGAGACATTTTAAGTTATATTTGGGACAAAAATGAGAAAAAAATGAACCATATCTTCAGCTTGGAGCAGATAGTGAGATATGAAAGAAGAAAGAGGAAAAAGCTGGATTACTCAATTCCTACTTTTCTACATTTTTCTCTATTGGAGATAATGTTCAAACTAGAACAGGCAGAGAATACCTGAGAAGGAAGACATACAAAATGAGTGAAGGGATAAGAATAGCATAGTTCTCTCTCTCTTTTTAAAATTAATTATTTTATTCATTTTCTTGTTTAATGTTTTGGTCTACTCTTTGACATTAGATTCCGATACACTGAAATAACTTGCAGATATGATTATTGACCTACAGTCTTTAATCCTGGAAGGATTATAAAGAACAGGACATTATGGAGAAAGTGACAAAATGTTAGAGGTGGGAAAATGTTTGAATTTTCATTGAAGGCTTCCATAAAACACATAAAGGAAAGCCTGCCATTCATTAATTTAGCACTGTGAAAATGTGATTTGACCTTATTGTCTCTGGCAAAATTTGGAATGGATTATTAAATGGATACAAGAGTACTTATTAAGGGAAGTCATTGTCACTAGGAGCAGCAGGAGGTTCACTTAAAAGAGGTCATGTCAAAACACATCAATTTCCTGCTTAGGGTTTTTGAACTGATGGACTAAGGAAGTGCTATAGGAGCAGTATAGCTGGATTCTGGGGAGAAAACATTTGATAAAATCTCCCATAAACTCCCTGTCCACTGAATGGAGAAAGATGGGATCAATACTAGTAGAAATGGTAGAAATGTTATATAATTGTATGCAAAGATTAATTAATGTGTGCCATCACAGAGCAATGTCTCTAGTGTGACATACAGCTCTGTCCTTAATCCTGTTCCGCTAACATTCTACCAATTAATTGATATGCATGCCTATTAAATTTGTAAATACTATGAAGCTTATAAAAGATGATTTATTTTTTGGCTGGTACAATCAGCACCCACAAGAGATCAAGTGATATCAGTAGCATTGTACAGTAGAAAGAATATTGACACCAGAATGGAAGGACCTGGATTCAGATCCTGCCTCTGATGTTTATTTATGCGGGCACATGATCTTCAGAAAAATCTCAGCCTCCTTGGAACTAAATTTATCATCTGTAATATTAGAAAGTAGGACTATATGGTTTCTTAGATCCTTTCTAGCTATAGATCTACTATCCAGTAAAGTTAGAACAATGAACTCTATCTCTTAAATACTGAAATGGATGTATAATATGGATTTTAGACTTGGCTCAAATGATATAGATATGATGCTCAATTATATAACAATAGGATGGTGTTAAAATGTGAAAAATCAGAGGGACCATTAACACAAGTAGTATTTGAGTCAGTTATCCTATTTAACTATGTGAAGTATTGTAATCATTTCTATTTTAAGAGAAATTATGAAAAAAATGGAGCAAGAACAGAGGAAGGAGACTAGAATAGTGAAGGTCTCAAAATTGAAGCAGTCAAGAAGTAGTTAAAGAAATTGGGCTGGAGTGGCTAGATGGCACAGTGAATAGAGCACCGCCCCTGGAGTCAGGAGGACCTGAGTTTAAATCCAGCCTCAGACATTTACCACAAAATCTAGCTGTGTCACCTTGGGCATTAAACCCTTAAACCCTTAAACACCTTAAACCCATCTGCCCTACCTTTCCCACTTCAAAAAAAAAAAAGGCATTTTTAGTTTGGAAAAGAGAAGATTTAGTTTGAGGGAGGACATGATAATTGTCTTTAAATAGCCAAAGGATGATTGAGTGCCACAGATTGAACTTGGACTGCATTTATCAGGGGTACATCCAAAGGCAAGTAGAGGTACTGGGTATGAGGAGGCAAATTTTGGACTAATTTGGACTAATACAAAGGAAAGCTTCTTTAACAGCTATAGATTTCCGAAAGTAGAATTTCTTTCGATGTCCAAATAAAGACCAGAAATGTCTAAATAAAGACCAAAAAACCCCACCAAAACCCACGTGTACCTCATTTCAGTCAGCATTCCTGCTAGAGATGAGACAGACAGAATGACCTATATGGTCCCTTTTGATACAATCCCTTTAAAAACTTATTTATAATTTCATCCAGCTCACATTCTCCAGCAGAGAGAAAAATTAGAGACTGAAATAAAATATAATATCATAAAGTCAAAGAAGTAAAGGAAGGGCAAAGTTTCAAGGAAAGGGTCATCAATAATATTAAATGTGATTGAGATTAAAGAAGATAATGACATCAAGTTCACAACAGATTTTTTTAACCTCAGTCCTAAAATGTGGCCATAAAAATCAGTATCTGAACCTAGGAAGGTTTGTAGTTTCATCAGTCATCATTTATATTTCAATGTAATCTTATAAAGTAAAAACAACCACAAAACCACTTTTTTTATGGGTAGTAAGTTAATTAGCAACTTAGAGATAATTCATCTGAATTGTTTTTTTAACACTTCCATTTCTGAATCCCAGAGGTTATGTGTAAAAGAATGCATTGACATTTCCTTTGAGGAGTTATGATTCGTGATTTTGTAGTCCCTTTGTCCCTCAAACAAATACAAAGCTAAACCAAGATTTCCTAGAGACAGTTTGGTCAAAGAATACTAATATAGCAAAAGAAAGAAGGAACGAAGGAAATGTAATGCAATAACACTGATAGTAGAAATTAATTTACTTATTTTGTTAAGTAAAAATGCCACTGATGCAATATTTTTTTAAAGTTTTTTTTTCCAAAAAAGCTTGAAAACCTTGTTGAAAATATTGCCCACTGCTTGGTTCATTTAACCAGGAATGTAATGAACAGCATCCTCATTGAGACGTTTCAGTGAAAGTTTATTGCAAACAGCCAGTAAATTTCTAATGTACCAATAGGTAAGTTGACCTAAGTAACTAGGATTCTATCCATGGTTCTAGATGAGTATATGTGTAGTTAAAATAATGATAAGATGAACAATCACAGGACCATAGAATATTAAATAAGAGGGGGAAATTATCATGTCCAGCTTCCATTTTGTACATGAGGAAACTTTCTCATGGTTATGAATATTATTTCTAAATTCAGCCATTCTAAGTTCTCCCTTATCCTCCAACATTCCATATTATTTCCTTCATAAAGCTAATACACTTGTGTATTTAGGGCTGGTCTCAAACAGGGGGAGAAGAAAAACATGTAAAAGTCATATGATTTAAGTAAAGGTGGGAAGGACTACTGTCTCCCAAATACTGTCCTATGAACGGCATCTGAATCTTCACCATTAAGGTGTCATTATTTTGGGTGAAGTGCTTTGTCTTGATAAAATCCAGAATTTCCCTGGGCCAGGGAACATAACCAATTAAACCTTTTTCAGTTTAAAATGTATCAGTGACTCCTTCTCTGACTTAAAATCCTGTTCGTGCAGAGCAAGTGCTCCTTAGCTAACACAAAAAATTCCCCTGGCATG
This sequence comes from Pseudocheirus occidentalis, assembly GCA_028646575.1. NCBI lineage: Eukaryota > Metazoa > Chordata > Mammalia > Diprotodontia > Pseudocheiridae > Pseudocheirus > Pseudocheirus occidentalis. Next base: position 94,498,423 of record CM053600.1, read on the forward strand.
TCCAAAAGCTTTCCACCATGGAATTTACTAGAATTAAGCTAAAGCCATTTTTTTGTGTTTGAGATAGGTGGTGTTTATATGCAGAACTGTGATTTTCTCTTCTCTTTTGACTCTATTCTTCCATTTCTAACTACTTTTTCTTTGGTGTGAAAGAGATAAACAAGAAAGGAAACTAGCTTAAGATTAGAATAACTTAATCACTTCTTTGCCTTGTAATACTTTTGAAAGTCAAATGTCAGGCAGTAAAACTGAAATACACTTCCTGGGAAAAGCTTAGTTAACTTGCTAAAGTTTGACTCAGCTAAAGGTAGTTAAATGGTACAAAAATAAAAACTTTCACAATATAAGCAAACACTTCTGAAAGGGAAGGATTGTTCATTTCTATTTTTTTTTATTTTATTTTTGCTTTTTAGAGGGCAGTTGGGGTTAAGTGACTTGCCCAAGGTCACACGGCTAGTTTTTGTGTTAAGTGTCTGAGGCTGGATTTGAACTCAGGTACTCCTGACTTCAGGGCCGGTGCTCTAGTCACTGTGCCACCTAGCTGCCCGGATTGTTCATTTCTTATAAAGACCAAAATAGTTAGGAAAATAAAAGGAGGAAAATACTATTGAAACAAACAAACAAAATCATCAAAGTCATATATACTATAAGCAACAGTGTAGGGAGAACAATTCCCTCTTGGGGATACAGCAGAGCCTAAACAAGGAGTCCTACAAGCTTAACCAAAAGATTAGACTGATAAAGGTACCATCATCATTATCAATACCATTATCATTGTTTTGAATTAAATAAATAAGATGAAAGTTTCCATATATAAAACAGAACTGTCCAGAAGTATTGCACATTTAGCCACAAATCTGTGTCATATAGAACTTGCTTCTCCCTCCCCAGGATACAACAAATTCAACCTGTCATTTTCAAGACTATCCTGATTATTTTTCCTACTACCTTTACTGTTCTCTTTTGTGTGTTTTAGAAAGAGCTTCAAGGACCTTCTTGTCTTACTTTTCTTCATTTTGCTAGTACTTTTGCTAGCTTTGGTATCGTCCTCCAACATTATGTCACCTCAAGTTTAAAGAAAGAAAAACAAAACCTGCATTAAATATTTACCAAGAAAAAGAAATTTCAACATTGGCTATGTCTGAAAATACATCTGATGCTACACCTTGAATCCTTCACCATACTGACAGGAGGTGGATCATATTTCTGAAATCTTGGTTAATTCTAGGTCTTAATTCTTTCATAGTTTTTTTTTCTTTACAATTTTGTTGTTTTCAGATAAGTTGTTCACCAGGGCTTGATCTTATTTCTTTGCATCAGTTCATATGAGCTTTTTCAGTTTTCTCTGTATCCTAGGAATCCCTTTTGTCATTTCTAATGACACAATAGCATTCCATTAAGTTCATATACCATAAAATGTTCAGTCAATCCACAATTAATAGACACTTCTTTAGTTTCCAGTTCTTTGAAACTAAAAAAAGAGCTCCTCTCTATATTTTTATATATGTGGGTTATTTTCCTCTTATATCTCTTTCAGGTAGAGGTCTGCATAGTTTAGTAACTTTTTTATCAGAATTCCAAATTGCTTTCCAGAATGGTTAGATCAAGTCAGCTCCAGGAAGAGTGCATTTAGTGTACCTCTTTTCTGCAGCTTTTTCAACAATTATTTTTTCCTGGTTTTGTCATCTTTATTTTAATGCACATTTACCTAATTATTAATGATTTGGGCCTTTTCCCCCCTATGACCATTGATCACAGACTTCTGTCAGAGAAACTTGATGCAACAATTTTTTTTCCTGCAGTAAACTTGTTTCCTTTAAGTTTTACCTATATAACCTTTTTTTTTCTGTGAAAAATCTTTTAAATTTTATGTAATCCATACCATCCCATTTTTGGATATAAGGTTTTCCTATACAAGTTTGTCATAGGTAATTCTTTCTTAGCTTCTCTAATTTGTTTATGATGTGATCTTTTATACAAACTTCCTTTATATTTTTTGAATTTATTTAGATATAATCTAAATAGAGCGATATCTTGTTGAGACCTCATTTCTGCCAGATTGATTTCCATTTTTCTCAGTCATTTTTTTAAAAAATCACATAGTGAGTTCTTTTCCCAGTAGTTGGAATTTTTGGATTTGTTGAACAAATACATGGAGAAACGGTAAACCATTCTAGGATCTTTGCCAAGAAACCCCCACGGCCATGGTCACAAAGAATCATACATGACTAAAAACCAACTCCACAACAATGCTACTATGTTTGGTGGTTTCTCTATGTTGTATAGTCATCTGTTTTTCTATGCTTTAGCCAAAACCAAATAGTGTTTGTTGATGATGACAACTTTGTAGTATAGTTGCAATGTTGTACTGCTTTGTCCTCTTACTGTCCGACTTTCTTTATTCATTATTTTTCTTGAGATTTTTGACTTTTTGTTGCTCCAGATTAATGTTTGTTACTGTTTTTTTATAGCTTTATAATGTAATATTTTGGTAGTATAATTGTAGTAGCACAGAATATGTATATTAACTTCTGAAGTATTATTGTCATATTGATCTAGGCCAATAATTTGGCATTTGGACTCTTTCTAATTAAGTACTCAAATTCTATCTAGATGAAGGATGGGGAATTCAGGTACCAAGGTCAATACTGAATCAGTGACATGATACAAGATATCCCAGGGAGCTATCTACTCAAATGACTTATGTGGTCTCCCCAAACCTTTGGTCATTTATGATGGCTGTTTTTGCTCTCTTCATGTATTTGTGTGTCCATACTATAGATCTGTTATTATCTGTTTTGAATAATCCAATCTAGTAAGGCCACTGGTTCAGTTAAAATGTCCAAAGATATGTCATTCATTCTTGGCTCAGGTCAGAAGGCCATTTCTATTACTTACCAAATAAACTAGATAAAATAATAAAGATGATGACTTCCCTGTCTTTCTACATATAAAGTATATTCTTCAGAGCTATACTTTCTTTCAAGAGACACTATCGCTTGCTTTTCTGAATTCTAGGTCAATGGAAAAAAAAGAGTTTCATATTGACTTAAACCACATTTCATAGCTTATTTCTGATTTTATGGCATCTTTCCCCTAGTTTCTGCTAGTTGAAAAACCTGGTTCTCTCAGCTCAAGTTTGACATGTTATTACAACTATATTAACATCAGGCTATAGTATAATGCAAGCTGCTCTTTTGGGCTTACTGAAATTCCTATAGCTTCTCCCAGAAAAAAAGTGCTAAAATGTTGGGAGTATTCTGTAAACTACTGGAATTACAGTAAGCAATAAAGAGCTTTTAAAATGACTTCTTCATAGAGAAAACAGATTTGCTGAGCTGTAATTCTTGAAAGGGTAAGCCCAGGTACATTTATCAAAAAATAGGGGGTCAATAACCTGAAAAAATAATTGGCAAAAAAGAGTGGGCCAGGTGTCTGTATGAAACAAATGATTCTAGCATTTGGATGAATATAAAACACCTGTTATGGTATTTGGCAAAAGCCGAATATAGATAGAACTTTAAACATCATGTTCTAACCATTTGTTTTGCATTAAAGCTAGTTGGATCCTAATCATTTTCCATTTGTCTACACGTCCCCCTGTGTATTTGTTTCTCTCCTGCTGTCTTTCTGTTTTTGTCCTTGTTTTATGTTTCCAGACTTAAAACCTTGGATTTCATATTTAATTGCTTCTTCTACTTGACTTCTCACATCTAATCTGTCACTGAGTCCTGTCAGTTTTTCCTGTCTCTTGGGTTTATCTCTTCCTCTCCATTCCTATCACCAGTACTCAGTCTAAAGATCCTCCTTTTACCATACAAATGAAATTTCCCCCTCTCTGGTATTCCCATTTCTAGGAAGCCTCCTTTTTCATCTGTCCAGAATGCCTTAATTTGATACCCTTGTTCATCAATCCATAATTTAGGCTTATATTATGCATCAAATGAAAGATCATCAGTCTACTTTTCAAGAACCTCTGGAGATTAGGACCTCACATATCTAAGCATACTTTTGACTACTTGCTAATCAAACCTTTTTTTAAATAAGTGGAATTATTATACCTGGAACTAAAAGAACTGAGTTTAAATGTGGAGATATACAGCTACTATTTGGATGACCAGAGACAA
>CM053600.1:94503049-94532993 GCA_028646575.1 Pseudocheirus occidentalis
CAAAAAAAAAAAAAAAGAAAAAAAGTAATTTCTTTATTAAAAAAAAAGTCTAGATATCTACCTGATAAGACTGACATTCTAGTAAACTGGGGAGTTCCAAATGGGACAGCAGACATAAATGGGGAATAAAGTGGAGAATAAAAGAGGATAATGGAACTGATAGGTGAAAGGTCAGCCGGACTATTATCCAGTTGTTACCAGTGAACACCTGAGTGGGAAGTCAGGAGTGACACAAAAGTCAATAAGAACAAACAGAGTCTCCTAGAAGGTCAAGTTGTGCTGACAAGGGTTTGCTATTTTAACAAGATGGAATGGAACTAAGAGAATAAGTGAGTAGATGTGGGCAAAACCCAATTTGAGTCTAGAAACAATAAGGAAACTACAGCCACGCTAGGTCAGGAAGCTCTTACCTCAACAGAGACAAATGACTGAAAAAAACCCAAAAACACAGCCTCATATTGTACTATGTGTGTGTGTGGAGGGGCCCTTGGAGAAGGAAGGAAGAGATCATTATACCACCAATCCAGAAATGGAAGGGACCTTAGGGACCATCAGATCCAATTCTACCATTTCACAAATTTGGAAACCAAGACAGAGAGATTAAAAGACATGTCCTGGGCAATAAATATCTGAGGCAAGATGGGAACCAAGGTCTTACTAATGCTGTCTAATGTCCCAACTGGTGTGCCATACTACCTTTTAATTAATCAATTCAGACATGATTAACATGGACCTCTGCCTTAGGATCTTGGCGAAGGGTAATGTAGTAGTGGTGGTGGTAGTAGCAGCAGCAACAGCAGCAGCAGCAGTAGTAGTAGTAGTGGTGGTGGTGGTGGTGGTGGTGGTGGTGGTACTAGTGCTAGCAGTAAGTATAGTCATTGTAGTAGTCATAGTGGTGTAATGGAGAAGTAGTAAGATACTGGAATCACTGGGAAACACTATACTTTTCTAAACCCCAATTTATGATTATCTGCATAATTCTTAAATATTTTGGACAAAGGAGATTTGTCAATCTCTTTTTCTGGACCTGTCCATATCATCACCTCATAATGTTTGAAGAGTGAGCAGCCATTAGTAAGGCTGCATATTACAAAAAGAAAATGAAATATTTGTGGTCCTTACCCTCTTGGATCAACATTTAAAATTTATTCAGAAACATTGGTAAGGACCAATCTCTAGAAGAATATAAAGCTGCATACCCAGCAATGAAAACATTATATGTATACACTGATGAGTTCATTTATTATATTATTATATTTATTTTATATATATTTATATTATATTATATATAAATAATATTCATTATATTAACATTATTAATTATAAAAATAGTACACATGGATTTCATACAGTAGGAAGTAGGGGTACTTTCTTATACATAATCTTGATCTTTCTGTCATGTAATTTAAACTTCCTATTATGCCATAATATACTTGGAGAACAGCTGGTTCCTATCCTTAGGGGAAGAAAAAGGTCTTTTTCTACTCTTGAAGAAATGATGATGGTAATAGTAGTAATAGTAATAATGGAAAGCTTCTCTAGTCTTCTGTAGTCATTTCCCATAAGAGTTCCCTTTTTTGTTTTCTAGGGACAAGCAACAAAAATCTTTTGACTCTTTTTTTCAGCTCATTATTCAGTTCTATCACTTCCCCAAGGAGCAGAGGTTTTCCGCATCACTCAGGACAAAGTAACCCAGAAAATTCTGTGGCTTAGTAGTTTTCTAAACTTTCCTCACAGAAAAAAATGAAAAGGCTAAATGGCAATTGCTGGGGTGCAGCATATGTATTGTTTATCTAAAATGAGCCAGTAAAAGGGACGAATTCCAAACATTCTCTTCATTGTGCTGTCCAGACAGAACTCTAACTCAACAAATCCATATTGATAAATTGTCAGCTAGGTAACACCTATTATGCATGTGATTTCTTTGAAAACATACTTAAGAATGAATACCTTTTGTGTACTATTACATGACTAAACTAAGGGGAAAATGCAATTCTCATTCCCTCAAATTGGACTTTTGAATACTATAATTTTTTTTACCTATATGCCAATCTCCCTGAGGATTGGGAAGAGGGGTCCTATTGACTGCTTCTCTGTAACGAGGAGATTACTTAATCATTCCCCCTCCATGAGCCCTTTGATTTCTCATGCACAAAACTATGTTTATCAGCTTTTCTCCAGATGATCTATTTCTTGTGTATAACAAGGCAGTAGAATGAATGGTGTGCTAGGTCTCAGTTTAAATCTTGTTTCAGATAACTTTTACCTAGGTAACCCTTAGAAAAATCATGCAGCCTCCCTCAGTCTCTATATCCCCACCTGTGAGATGGAGCTAATAAGAGCACCCACCTCACAGGGTTGCTTCTAGAGCTAGAAATGTTAGCTATTATCCTTATTTCTCTTGGCAATGAGGTCTTAACAGATACTTGGTAATAGCTAACAAATGGCGTTTTAAAGTTTACAAAGCATTTTACACGTGCTATCTCATTTAACCCTTACAACCCTGTGAAATAGGTGCTCTTATTATCCCCATTTCACAGATGAGGAAACTGAGGGAGACAGAAGTTAAATAAATTGCCCAAGGGCACACAACTAGTGAGAATCTGAAACAGGATTTGAACTCTGATCTTCTTGATTCTAAGTATAATGTTTTCTCTGGTTTGCCACCTATCTGCCTCTTTAGCAGATTTATAAAGCCATCCTTAATTTCTTGGTCATTTCATATTTGTATCTGTTGAAATGTGTTTCCTTTTTAAAGGACAAATTAAAATTCTCTAATGTCTATAATGCTTTTCCTCCTCTGCCCACCTTTACCCCAACTCCAGCTAATGTCAATCTTTCCTATTTTCAGATTTCCTTAGAACATCTTACTAAAAATCTCTCTTTTGCCCCATCATAGGCTACTCTGAATTATACTTACTTGTGTACCTGCCATTCCCCCTGCTGGACTGTAAATTCCCTTACTACAGGTATTTTCATCTTTCTATCTCCAATATGCAATATATTAGATGTTTAATAAGTATCCAATTTCCATTGTAGTAGGAAGATTCAAGGAGGATGGAGAGAGGCATCACATGCTTTATTTATACTTTGGCAACTTCACTTCTTTATGGAGTGAAAGAGATTCAGATTATGAACAAGTACATCTCAAAAAGAACAGCAAATTATTCACAAACACATGAAAAATGCTCTAAATCACTTATAACAAGAGAAACACAAATCAAAAGGTTTTACTTCATACTCTGTAAATTGGGAAAATGATAACAGTCAATGCTGGAGGGGTTGTAGAAAGAGTGCCATGCTAATGTATTGTTGATAGAACTGTGAAATAATATAACCATTTTGGAAAGCAATTTGGAATTATGCAAATAAAATAACTAAAATGTTTATATCTTTTGAACCAGAAACTCCATTACTGGGCTTATACTTCAAGGGACGCCATCAACAAGAAAAAAAAGTTCACATATATTCCAAAATATTTATAGCTGCACTTTTTGTGATAACTAAAAACTGGAAAAAAGTAAATACCCATTAATTCGGGAATGGCTAAAAAAATTATGGGTACATGAATGTAATGGAATATTACTATACTATAAAAATTATGTATGGAACAAATACAGATAAGCATGGAAAGTCTGTTTTAGCTGATACAGAATGAAGTAGGCAGAGCCAAGAAAACAGTATACACCAATTACAATGTAGATGGAAAAATGAGACATCCCCCCCAAAAAATCAAGTGTAAATATAAGAAAAATATAAAGATCAGGGGGAACTCAAATGAAGAGTTATAAGAAGATGATCCCAACCCATTTTTGCTTTGTGGAAGTGAAAAGTCCACAGGTATTACACAATTCACATGTTTTCAGACTTTTTTAATGTATCAATCAATTGTGCTGATCACCCCACCCTTTAAAAAATACTATTTGTCATATGGAATGGTTCTCTGCAAGGGGGAAGGAAAAGGATAAATGGGATATTATGGTGATGAGAAACAGAAAATAACAGTAAGAGCATCAAAAAATTAATAGGAGATCCAGATTTAGTTAAACTTCTGGGTTCAGTATGGTTGTTTCTAAATTGTTCAGTATTTTCGGGAGATTTCCCCAGCATGAACATTTTTCTCTGTGTTTCTTCAAGTGTGATGACCCAAAGAAACATGGCCAAAGGAGCTATGCAGTAAGCCTGTTCTGCTTCCATCTTGCTCTGCATGACTACTCTCGGTGATCCGGGGTGAGCCTTCTGTTATAGGCAATTCTTCAGTAATAAGGTCTCTCTGAGACTGCCTAGGCTGCATCTGGGGATAAGACTCTATGATCCTGCCTCTTCAACCCCAGGACCTTTCTGAGAGCTCTAGAAACCATTTGTAAACTCTTCCAAGAAAATCTCAGCATTTAATTCTTCTTCCATATATTTTCTTTTTTTTAAAATTTATTTTATTTTTATTTTTTTGCTTTTTGGAGGGCAGTTGGTGTTAAGTGACTTGCCCAAGGTCACAGGGCTAATTTTTGTGTTAAGTGTCTGAGGCTGGATTTGAACTCAGGTCCTCCTGACTCCAGGACCAGTGCTCCATTCACTGTACCACCTAGCTGCCCCACATATTTTCTTATTCGTTGTCTGCTATTCAAAATGCTTTTATCCCTTGAGAATGAATGACCAGAAAGAAAAGGCTCAGAGATCTAAGTCAACTTATTTGCAAGATGAAAAATGAAGCATTAGGGCATCAAAAAATAGTTATCAAAGGGTCCAGCTGAAAATTTAGCTTTTTAATGTGCCAAAAATGAGCAGCTCTAATTATGATTCATGGAGACATTAATTCTTTTTAGGTCTGAGAGTTAATGGAATAATGATTTTTAATCGAGCTCTAAAGATTCTTAAATCATTTCTTAAAAATATAAGCAAGTGCTTAAATCGCAGGAAATGTTCATGAAAATGGAGGAAGAAGTAGTGCATGGATGTTTATCAGGAGACTGACTCGTGGCTTTAGGATTAAAAAAATTTACATGAGTGTGCAAATTATTTTCAGAAGTATAAGTGATGTACTTAGTAAATGTAGAGTAAATGAATATAGGAGAGATGGACCGTACACAGTTAACTTTAGCATTCTCTAAACTAGTTGATTAACTCACATTTCAATGTAATATAGAACATATTTTTGAAGCACAGTTGTCTACATATCAAGATTCCTTTATTAACAAATGTAATCCTACTGTTTACATCCACTTAAGCAAATTGTTTTTCTTTTCTTTTACACTAATAAAGATCTTTATTAATGTGAACTAAAATTGATGGGAGATGAAAACTTCAAACCAAGCTCTATTGTGACCAATACTGAAATGACTTATGCTGGATTTGAAATCAGAAGACCTTGTTTCTCTGGATGATTTTAAGTTGCTAGACCCACAGGAGCAAGTACTTTCAGAGGGTACTGAATGGACTGGTGGATATGACTGCTGAGCTGCTGTAAATGAAGTGTGGAAAGTCATGCAGAACTGGAGAAAGGTGAATTATTTTTTTAAAGGAAGAGATAGAATCATCACATTCTATAATCAATGATCTTGAATTTGAATTTTACTATTTGAGGAAAGAGGCTTAATGGTTTGAGGACTGCACCATAGTCTAGAATTTAAATTCCATTTCTGAAAAATCCTACTGTGTAAGTTTGGGAAAGTCCCATCCTCTCAGTCTCTTCCCCCCCCCCCCCCGGGAAACTTATTTAAGAATATAAATTGCACAGAAAGAACAAATCTTCATTGGTAAAGGAAGTACATTGCCAAGAGCTTCCTAAACCCAAGAAATTACAGGGTGGGTCAAAAACAAAATAACAGAAAACAAAATAAAGCTATTAAAGAGGGACTGGTATGATATTTAGAAAGGAAATTAGTGATGATTTCAGTCAAGTAAACTCCATTCCAATTTTGAACTGTCGACAATAGTATATCTAGATTTAATCAAACCATCTGACAAAGTCTCTTATGGTGTTCTTGTTGATAAGATGCAGAGATACAGATTGAGCTGGTTGAATGACCATGCTCAAAGTTCTCAAACTAATGGATCGATGTCAGCCTAGAAGGAAGTAGTGAGTGGAGGGCCCCAGAGATCTTTCTTTTGCTCTATGTGTTCCAAATTTTATCAGTTACTTAGATGAAGGAACAGATAGCACTATATCACTTTGTCAGATAGCACCAAGGGAGGGACGACTGTCATGCTAGACACCATCAAGATTAAAGAAAGACACAAGAAGGCTAGAAAAATTGATCACATATAATGACATGAAATTCTGATACATAAAGTACTAAATCTATAATTTAAAAATCAACTCTACAAGTACAGGACAGAAAAATAAAGGCTTGTTAATTGAAATGAAAATTAAATAAACTGTAAAACTTTCTTCCTACATAGAAAGAGAACCAGACTTGGAATTATAAGAAATCAGTTTTGTCACTTAAAAAGGTGACCTTAGATAAGTCACTTTATCTCTCTGATCCTCACTTTTCTCATTTGTGAAATGGGGAAAATGATATGTACACTATGGTATCTAACTCATAGTCATTGTGAGAGAATATAATTTTATATTGAGAAGTGCTATTTCTTGTAAGTTAGCTATTATTCTCTGGATTGGGACTACTTTGGAGTTCTCTTAGTGGAAACTGGCAGGTGAAATGTAGGGGGAGGAAAAAATTGGTATTTTTAAGTGTCTATTATGTGTCAGACACATGTCTCAGCACACTAAGAACTTTAGAAATACCATTTCAATTGATCTTCACATCAACCTTCAGGATTGGTGTTATGCTTAGTCCCATTGTACCTCTGAAGAAATTGAGCTGGAGTTTAAGTGACTTGCCTGGAATCATACACTAATAATTACTAGCTTTGTGTCTGAGGACATATTTGACCTTAGGTCTTCCTGATTCCAGGTCCAGCTGTCACTCTAACCACTAAGCCACCTAGCTGTCTTAGATTAAGGAAGGGAGAAGACACATGGAGAACAATCACTGCATGAAAGCCTGAAAAAGGGCGAGCATGGTAAAGGGAGGAGGGAGGGACTGCTGCCAGGGTGGCCAACAAGCACTTCCCATCAGCCTTCTACACAGTGCCCACAGGGCAGCCATCTTGCAGTTAAGTATTTATCCAGGAGTTCTTCTGCTATTAGTGATGTTTAAATAAGCAAGGGAAAAGGGACTCAAGTGCCCCACAGCTGAGAATTTCCAACCCTGAATGGTCCAGTGCCAGATGTTTCACGTTTGATGAGGTATGTCATGAATATGTAACACATGAATGCCACAGTTTCAACACTTAGAGAAAAGAGGACTTGAGAGATCCATTAGGGTCCAGAAAGAACCAGAATATTGAATTATAAATTTATCATGGACAACTGATCAAAGATCTCTTTTGAATTTTTGTTTCTCACAAAGGAGAAAAAGGTTTTTTTTATTAAGACAAAACAAAATGCATGGCTAGTTAAACAAATGCAATTAAATACAGTATAATGGAAAGAGTACTGGACATGGGGTCAAATAACTAGAGCCTCCTTAGTCGTAAAAAGACAGTGTTGAACTAAATGGGTTCTAAGATCCCTGCCTGTTCTAGTATTCTCGAGGTCTCTGATTCTAGAACATTAAAAAGAGAGAATGTTTCATTGGAATTTTATTGGTGACATGACCTGTCTATGGACTTCTTTTTTTCCCTAAATTAAGAACTCCACTGGTTTGAACAGACTGTCAAAGTGGCCCTTTTAAAGGAAATAATAGAAAATCCTACACTCAGGCAGCTACCTGGAAACATTTTTGTCTATATTTTGGCATGAAATTTTGGCTTCGATAACTATAATGGTAATGGGAATTTGAAGATCTTTCCTGCCCCTAAAATGGCCTAAGGGAATTTGAAGATCTTCCCTGCTTTGAAAATATACTCTGCTCCCTAACAGGCTGAATGTGGTCACATGGAGCCTGTGGTGGAAGGAGTTTCCCGAAGGATGGAGCAGAGCCCAAGGAAGCTGGGAGTCAGAGCAGCTAGATGGTTGGGAGGAGAGGATACTTCCTAGGGAGACAGGCTTGTGAGTAAATATTGGTCTTGTGCTGGTTTGTGGGAAGGCTAAAGGATGCTGTGACTCTCTGTGCTGTTATGGATTATTAACTTCTGTGCTACTATGATGGAACTGACTTATTGGTTTGGGGATTCATTTTTCTGGTGTCTGAATAAATATTTTGCTTCTGTCTTCTATATGGAGACTCTATTATATTTTGAGATCAAGTACTATGCAGGTATATTTATCATGACCACTGGCACTGTGAATTGGTAACTACTGTGAATTGGTACTATAATAACTAACTGTAGTATAGTGTATACAAAGATTTGCCTTTGAAGTGAGGAATATCTGGGTTCCATCTTGCCTCTTATGTATATTAGGAGTGTGATCATGATACCTTTCCCTTTCATTGTCCCAGGCAACTTTCTAGCATTTCTTGCATTCTATCCCCTTCTCTCCAGTCACACGGCTGATCTTTAGTAAAGGCCCATAACTTCTCCCTTTGCTAAATTTAATACTCTCTAAATTGTCTTTTTGACTTCCAAACTCTCACTCTTTCAAAACATCTTCCACATAAATGCTGAATTTATATTTCTAAAACACTGTTCTAACTTCTTCAGTTCCCTGATGGAGAAGAAATGTTAGTGGCTCCCTTTTGATTCTAGGATAAAGCAAATTCCTGTTTAGCATCTCTAGCATAAAGCACCCCAGCACACCCAGGATGGCTATTAGTACAGGTTCTTAGATCTACTTTTCTAAAGGAAAGCAATTCAAAATGAGTTAACAATCCTACTTTAATCAAACACATCAATTTCCTAGTTCAGGGGAAAAAGTCAGTACCCTGAACTTCAGAGAATACAAACAGAAGTTACAACAGAAAATAATACAATTGAGCAAACAGGGCTTCCAGCTGTCTGACCATTACATCCATACCTAGTTAGTTACCACAGAGGGAATCACCAACATCAGAGTTTTCAAATTTGAGGGGCTCAATGGCTTCCCAGAGTCTTGTGTGGCCAAATCACACAACTCTTCCCAAAGTGAGCCCCAAAGCAAAACCTCACGTCAAAGTATGTATAGCCTTCTCCTCACTCAGAGAATGTCACAGCCCTCTTGACCCACTGCCCAATCACAAAGTAACAAGGTTCGGGCATTCCTGAAAAACAAGCCTCCTGCCACAGGCTCTATGTGTCCTCATTTAGCCTATATTAGGGGGCAGAGTATATTGTGAAATCAGGGAAAGTTCTCATAGTCACTTAAGCTTATCAAGGGGCCAAGGCGCAGGGAAGGCTTTCCGATTCCCATTCCCATAACAGCATCTAAAGCCCTTTATAATCTAGTACCAACCTACATTTTCCTCCTGTTGCTTTTTGGAACAGAAATATGAATCTTAGTAGATGCCAGAATCTTGGCATGAGATTAGTTAGGTTATTTGGGTAAAATCAAACTAATTTGTTCACTAGAATGTTTGTAGGTTTGAGGGGGGAAAACTCAACTTTTTTTGAACCAGGACACAGCTCTCCTTAGACTAACAAATTAGGTTCCTTTGCCATCTTTAAGGTGGCCTCCACAATAGATTGCTGTTTCTCTTCATAAAGAAGCAAAGAATAGCCCAGTCTTAGACATTTGGCATAGTATCATTCTCTCTGTTAAACCTGCTTGGTATTAACACTGAAAATGAAGAATTCCCCATAAGGGAAAATGCTAAAATTAAAATATATTTTCTGTTACTTCTCTTTTTACAGTAATAAGTTTCATAGCTAGGCTTCCATTTAATTTAAAGAATTCTTTGGAGTCTAACCACATTGATAGCTAGAATGAAGTGACTCCTAAAGGAAACATTATGCTTGTAATGCCTCTCTAGTTCTCTAACCTATTTACCTCATAAAGTCTGACAGATGACTACGCAGCACAGTCTGAAATTCATGCAGTGTTGATAGTAAAAATTCTTGTGAGTATTAATGTGTGTGTGAGTGCATGCGTGTATCTGAGATGTTGGGGTGGAAGCTTACATCTAAAAAGAGAAAATGCTTTCTCTCTACATTACGAAGGTGATAAACCACTTCACACACATTTGATAACTTTAAAATATTGCCCAGAGGATGGTTGAGAAACAGGCATCTGAGAATAAGATTAGCATAATAAAAAATTGGGAGTTTTAAAGCAAAAATCACAATTGTTGAGAACTTTAGATACCTATTCTTGAAAAAGCAAAGGTGTAGATTCAATTTTTAAACATTCACCATTATTATTGTGCTAATTTCACTTTGGTTTTCTTTGATGGCCATCTTAGTTTCTCAGCAAATGTGTGTAACTGTGGCGAATTTTTCTAAAACTTTTTTTTGAGAGGTTTAATCCCAAAGTTGCACAGATTTTTAAAAAGTTCCATCTTAAGTGAATATGTAAGCCAAGATGGTAGCATAGTATAATGGTATAACAGCAATCAATGTAGCAGATACTTAACACTTAGTAACTTAGGGCCAAGTATAGAAGGTGTGAACTCTGTTCACTGTTAAGAGGGTGTGAACTTCCCTGAAAGAAGGGGATTGGCTGAGGCAGGAGCCCAGTTGTGTATATAAAGAAGAATTCTAGAGACAGAGAGGCAGAATCAGAAATGGCTCCTGTTGGAGGAAGCAGGATTGTCCCAGGATCGGGGCTGCTGGACTGAAGAAGCTAGTTGAAGTTTTAGAGAGAGAGAGAGAGAGAGAGAGAGAGAGAGAGAGAGAGACAAAGAGAGAAAGGGAGAGGGACAGGGAGAGGGAGAGGGAGAGGGAGAGGGAGAGGGAGAGGGAGACACAGAGAATTTCTCTCCCAGCATCTGGAAGCTGACTGAAAACTGAGATGGGAGTTTTTCTGAGACCAGAATCTGGTGAAGGCCACCTGGAAGGCTGAGAGGGCTTGCCTGGAAGGCCAAGATTCTCCTGGGTCCTAGTGCCAGCAGAACTGCTGGAAGACTAAAGAAGCATGACCAGGATAAGCCTTTGTTGGTTTGTGGCCTGGCTGATCTTTGAGTTCCCAGCAACAGAAGTGATGAAGGGTTTGAGATGTGCTGGACCCTGTGAACTTCAGTGTGTACCAGGGACTGCCTGGAGGACTGGACAAGGACTTGGGAGCTGTCTACCTTGGAGGACAGGATGAGGACCCGGGATCTGTCTGTCCCTGAATCTAGGTGACTGTTTGGTGGATTCAGGTAGGAGCTGGGACCATGGAAGGGGATCCATGGAATCAGAGAGACCACCTAGAATCAAGATGAAGAAAAGGCCTCCCCTTGGATGAAACTCAGGATTGTTGGACACCAAGGGGTGGAGAGTTTGTATGGTTTTCTAATGACTGTATTTAGTGACTGATTGAGTTGATATATGATTGCCCCTGAGTAGAAGATTGATTATTGTATTATCAATCGATTGAATGATTAAGTATTGATTTGCCCTATGGGTGGAAGACTGATTACTGTATTGTCAATTGATTGAATGATTGAGTATTGATTACTGTATTGTGAATTGATTGAATGCTTTGTTCTAAATATTGTGGCCACTGTAGTAAAAACTGTGTGGCCATTCTAATGTTAAGCTGTTATGAACACTATATTGTGATTTTCTGTGATAACATGTAATGTTGTGTATATTATCTTGTGATCTGTAATGAATGTTTGCCTTGATTTGTAATGAAATAAATAGTGTTAATTATACTGTGTAATCTGAACCTTAAAAGCTATTTACAGTAGCATTCTTTTGGGAATTTGCTGGTGCATGGCATTACAAGTGGAAAGTGCTAGCTTTAGAGTCAGGAAACTGTCATTTGAATTCTAATTCTGTCATTCCTTTCTTGTTCTATGTCTACGATCCTAAGTAAAATTAGTGATACAGGTCATTCAGGAGCTTGAGTGTAGTTACAAAAGCATCAGATGTGTTGTTCCCGGCTCAAAATGGTTTGGTTCCACTTAAATGCCCATGATTCTTAAGCAAAAATCTTCTTAAATTGTATTTATTACTTTCATTGAATGTGTATTAACATGAGAATGTGGAAAATATATTTCAGGTAAGACTAGAAATGATATCATTGTTTCTTTAAGCAATCACACCACAACTTATACCTGAACATTTTCCTTTTAAGTAGTCATCTTGGGGTGGGGGTTGGGAGAGGTATACTTTTATGGTTGTGATGATACCTATAATCAAAACAATTTCTGAATTCCTCTTTTTGATTTACCTTTCCAAACCTGCAGGATGTCAGATAGATACTGTCAAAGGTAAGCTGATTTCTAGAAACACTAAAACTTATTATAAATTCGTGAATTATGCTAAATTTTAGGGATATCATACTTTTCCTATCATTCCCTTTCCCTCATATTTGAATAGGGGAAGATAATACTTATAGGGAACTGATTCTACGGAATGATATTTTAGTTTAAGGAATCACAGGGATGGTGAGTTGATCCATAGAGTTGTCAACTGTTAGACCTTTTCCAAATGAAATGACAGCACTAATTTGATTACATTGTATAGAGGAAGAGTTGGAAAGGAGGGAGAGAATGAACCAAACGTTGTGAATAAACATTTAAATTTGATATTACCATTTTGGTAAAAATAAATGAAGTGTGCATTTAACATAATGAGACTAATTTTCTCATCTGCCACTTAAAGTGGCTCTGAAGAAAACTACAGATAGAACTCCAGAAATATTTCAAGCAATGATAGTATCACTAGGATAAATACTGTATAGACATAGAAGAAGATCATTTTGGAGGATAAGAGTCATTTAGCCTCTTTGGAGGATCACAGTATTCAGTTTTCATATGTTATAAAACTGGTCACATCATTTTATGTGTGTGTCATAGAGAGATGTATCAGTTTTTAAATTATTTCAATATACACTTATTAAATCTCTCTAGTCACAGATAACTTTTATTTCAAATACTGAAACAATCCAACATTTTATAAGCATTCACGAAGTGCAGATCACTGTGCTAGGGACTTTGAGTGATATAATTTTAATAGAACACAGTTCATGCACTAATTGAGCCTTTTATTGCTCATCACTTTATTGTACTTCACAAATATTGTGGATTTATTTATTTTTTTTTTTTACAAACTGAAGGTTTGTGGTGACCCTGTTAAGCAAGGTTGTCAGCATCATTTTTTCTAACAGCACGTGCTCATATTGTGTCACTGCACCACATTTTAGTAATTCTTGCAGTATTTCAAACTTTTCCCATTGTATTTCTTAAACTGATCTATGATCAATGATCTTTGATGCCAGTATTGTCATTATTTGGGGATACCACAAATTCCATCCATTCCTCCATCTCTCTCCCTCTCCCCATGTTTCCCAATCCGAAAGACATAGAAATATTGAAATTAGACCAATCCATGGTTTCTAGTTATTCAAGTGAAAAGAAGAGTTGATTAATACAGTTAATGTCGTTATTGTCTTATTTCTCAAAATTGCCACAGACACACAAGCCTTCAGCAAACACCACTCCAATAAGTAAGCAGCCATCGACAGTGAGGCAAGATTTTCTACCAACAAAAGGATTCTGACTTGCTGAAGGCTCAGATGATGGTTAGCATTTTTATCAATAAAGTATTTTTAATTAAGGTATGAATATTTTTAAGACATAATACTATTATATATTCAACAGATTATAATAATGTGAACAACTTTTATATGCACTGAAAAATTATCAATGATTTGTATGAGACAGAAGACATGTTTGATCACAACACAATGTCAGGAGAAAGAGAAAATATTCTGCATATAGAATCAGGATTCAAAAGATTTCAAAAGGCTAAAGTGTGAATATAAACTAAGAAGATGAAATTTAATAGGAATAAATGTCAAGTTCTTTACTTAGGTTCAAATAATCAATTGTACAAATGCAAGATGGGTAAAATCTGGTTTAATATCAACCAATGTTAAAAAATGGGTATTTTAATCATTGCAACTTCAAATAAGAGTTTATAAGTGATATGATTGTTAAGAAAAACATAGTACTACATTATAATTAATATAATTATAATTACATTATATTAATAAAATCAGAACAGAGGTAATGCTTTGAGAAGTTATCTTGGGTACTTGAATAGTAGCTTCAAATTTCAGAGCCCTGGTCTATGCAAGTATATACACACAAAGGAACATACATATATGTGTGTATTATATATAAATATATATAATGCACACATAAGTATCTATACACACAAATTAATTACACAACACCCTCCACCTTATATATCCTATATATGGTACTGAAAGTCAAAATGAATGGTTGAATCAGAAACATATTTTCAGAAAGCATCTGGTGTTTATTTTTAGCAAAAAGCATATTAACATTCTAAAACCAAAAACCAAACCTGTAAGTTCTAGCGTCCTTCAACCGTTCCATTCCAATGGTTTGAACAGCTGGCTACTAGAGCTTTATTTCAGCAGGGGAGAATTCGGTTAAGCAAATCTTTCTCTGGGGTATGAAGGACTGTGAAGAAGGAAAGTCAGCATATTGCATGCCAAAGGTACAACTGCCAATTTAAAGGTAATTTCTTCTGAGGTTCAGATGTTAATAGAGACATAAAACATGAAAACCAAACATAGTAACTTCAACTAAGTTTGAAACAAAATTTAAAAACAAAACAAAACAAAATACCCTTGTAGCAGTTGATAGGGCATCATAAGAGGTGATCTGGAAGGGTGAAGGAAAAGCTGATTAATTTTTTCATTGGATCCAAGATTGAGAACTGGAAGGAAAATTAGAAGCCAATTAATCCAACCCCTTCATTTTCCTGATGAAGAAATTACAGAGAGGTTTAGTAATTTGCCCATGGTCATAAAACTGGAGAATATTTGAAGTAGAGTTTGAACTTAGTTCTTTCTGATGCCAACTGATCCACTATGCCATGCTGCCACACCATTCTTGATAACTTAAATGATCTCCTTTCTATAATATAAAATATAGTAATTATTGGTATCAACAAGAAATTAGAATAACAGTAGTAGTTGGTATTTACATCGGATTTTAGGGAATTTATTTAAACATGCATTATCAAAATAACCTAATGAATTAGCTAGGACAGGTTTTCATATATATACATATATATATATATATACACACATACATATATACATACATACACGCACATATATATATATACACACATACATATATACATACATACACGCACATATATATATATATATATATATATATATATATATATATATATACACATATCTTCTTGGGAAACTAAGTTGAGGGAAACTAAGGTTAAGTTACTCACCCAAGGTCACACTGGCTAGTAACTGGAAGAAGCAGAGTCTTAATCCTGTTCTTTAGATTCCAATTCCAGAGTCCTTTCATCAGGGTTTAGCAGAAATAGTACTGGTCAGCTGTTTAGTATATCTCCTGCTATTATTATTAGCAGCAGTAGTAGAATCATTACTGAGAGACAGTTTGGTATAGAGATCTGGGCATGGAGACAGGAAGATTTGGGTTCATGTTCTGCCTCTGATCCTAGCTTTGTGACCTTTGGGAAATCCCTAACACATCCCATGCCATAGACAACTTTCTGAAACTGGTACTGATCAGCTTTGGTAGAGGCCAGGAGCTCCCTATCCAAGGAGCTCCCTATACCACTATTCATACAGTGATAACAATCATCATAGTAATTATTATTGATATATTCCATTTCCTTTCATTGACCTTTTTTCTGCCCTCTGAGGCCAACCCAACTTTATACAGTCCTCTGGAAAATTAAACTGTCAGCTGCATAAAATGCTTTAAAATATGAATGATAAACTTAAGAATTATTATTATTATTATTATTTACCATGGTTAATTCTGTTAGCTCAAGTGAATCCATTTCCCACTCAAAACAATACAGGAAAGAATATTACAGCAATCCTTTGTTGGTATGGCAAATTTTTGTAAGTCAAAATCCTTGATTTTAGAAAGGTCTCCAGAAAGCAGACGTGAATTTGCTGCCTAGTCCCTGAAGTTATGACTGGCCTTTCTGTGATGCTTCTCAACTGCCACATTCCTTTAGTTTCTCAGTCAGAACCAGATCCTATTTCCTCCCCTGCATAGATTTGTATGATGTTTTTACTATGAAAGAAAGGATGGCTATATCAATGCATTTCTCTGAAATTTTCATCTCATCAGAAACCAGAATACTGTATCTGGTTTGCTGACCATGGCTGCTGAGGAGGATGATGGTAATATTTCCAGTCTCCTTGGATATCAGTAGGAAGCACAGTTGGGTCTTTTGTTCTTTCTCACAGAATATCAATGACAAACACCTCGTGGGAATAGGGAAATAAATATAGGCTGGCTTTTTTTGAAAGGGACTGGCATAGCAGACAGCTTCTATTTAGTGTGGCTAGTCTGTTTCACGGAGGTTGGGGAGGAGAAGGCTACTTCTGACTTGAATGACTTCTAAAAATTAAAGCTGAGACACCAGTGGGAGGCTAGCTAGGAGACGAAAGCTTTATTCCAATGGTCACATAGTAGTACAAATACCCCTGACAGCACTGAAGCATACAGTTAGAGCCATCATGCATGCTTTACAGATGACAAGAAATATTCTAATTCCAATTGAAAATGTTCTCCCCCTCCGTCCCCCTCCCCATGTTTAATGTCATGCGTCCACAGTAGTGGGAGAAGATATAGCATTTTTGCTCCCTGGAGAATACTGCTCCTTTTTACATTATTTACATTTGTTGAACATGAACAATGTATTGCTAACTGTAAAAATTGCCTCTCTTACCCCATCTAAAATAAAAGAGTAGAAATCAATTTTAAAGAATAAAGCCAGATGTTAGTAGCATAGATAGTTCAGGCAAAAGCCCAATATACTTATGTAGGCCTTCCAGTCTTAGATGCTACTGACTGACAAGCCCTGCTAAAGTGACAGGCCATTGGGAGTGTGAGACCATGGGTTAAGATCAAGAAGTGAATAACACACCCAGAAATTTCACAAGTCATCCAATTCAAAGTTAACTCATTTTCCTTATTAAGATTCAAAGATACTTAAGCATATTTTTAAATATTAAAAAGTGATAAGCAATGGACAAGAAAATGAATATCATAATTCATTTGAATGTCATCTTAATGCATCCAGCTTACTTTTTTCTCCTTCACTAGTGTCAAGTTCAATTGTAGATGATAAGTCTTGGCTATTATTGTAAATATATCTTTTGTGCTCAAAATTACTTACAAAACGCTAATCAGGATTATTTCCTGCTCAGCTCTATTAGCACAGCCCTTCAAAGCAGAGCTCCTAAGATTTACAGACAGTTTTTGAATAGTGAAGACCTCCCTGTGGCACTGGGAAATTAAATTCACTCTTTTTTCTCCTTCTGCAGAATGCTTATTCCATCAGGAGTAATTTACTCTAATTAGGGGTTGTGTGTTCTGAAAATATAAGTATTTCTGGAGGAAGAATTAAATGTTTTATGGTTTCTATGTCCCTGTCAACTTTATAAATGAACTTAAGACCCAAATCAATTCAAAGACTCTATTGTATCTATCAGAGCAAATCATCAGACTGACTTGGGGCACATGCCATTGTCCCGGCTAGTTGTGGTGTTCTGTGACAGAGACCAAAGTGACAGCTATTCTTACAATCCGAGATTTTCAGAGCTCAGAGGATTCTTTGAGATCATTTAGTCTGAAGCTCTCATTTTACACCTGAGGAAACCAAGGACTAGAAAAATGAAATTACTTGCCCAATGTCGCATAATCGGTTTCAGGGAGAACTAGACAAACATATCTTGGCTTCCAGGCCAATGTTTTTTTTTCTATCCCTGAAGGCCTTTGTTAGAAGAGTTCTATTAACAACAACAACCAGCATTTATGTAGCACTTTAAGGTTTGGAAAGAGCTTTACAAATATTATTGCATTTGCTCCTGATAAGAACATCGTGAAGTAGGTGCTATCCCCATTGTACAGATGAGGAAACTGAGGCAGATATTAAACTATAACTTGTCCAGGATTACACAGCTAATAAGTGTCTGAGGCTGAATTTGAACTCAAGTCTTCCTGACTCCAGTTCATTGCACTACCGAGCTCTCTAACTACCAATTTACATTCTAAAAATTGAATTTCACACATCTTTCTCTGAGCTTCAGTAGGGTAACAGGGGATTCCACTCTATTGGATGCTTTTCAAAGTTTTACCTGTTGTCTTTCAAACAAAAGTTATTAGTACTTAGGATGACAGGATGCACTAATCAAAGGCTCCTTAGAGAGCAATGGACTCATTTTACATGTGAGGAAACTGAAACCCTGAACAATTAAGTGACTTATCCAAGGCTAGGTATCAAAGCTGAGATTTGAACCTAGGTCTGGTGGGGTTTTTTTCTACATTCCTCCTGCCTTCTTTATATTGCAGAAAAGTATTTTTTCCTTATCATTTACTTATCCAAATGATAATCTGTGTAAACATAATTTAAAAAGGAATTCTGATATACATATACATATACACATATATATGTATATATACACACACACACACACACACACACACATGAATGTATATGTATGTGTGCATGTTTTCATTATATCTGAAGATAATAGTGGTGATGGCGTGGCCAGACAAAATCATAATCCATGTTTAGAAAAAACCCCCAGAAATATGCTTAATAAAGTGGGATGGACTTGGGAGAAGTATGCACAGGAAAACAAAAAGTAAAGTCTTACGACTCCTTCTAGATTACTCATAGCATCTTTGAGTAATACATAAAAGACGAAAGAGAAATTGAAATTGTTTTTTAATCTGCTTCATCTCATTGATGGCAGGGAGTAAGTAGATGGACAGAACGCCAATGACATCATCGGCGTCAGCATAAATCATCATGCAATAACCTTGTGAACTTCTCTAGGCGACCAAACATGTCCAGCTTGCAATAGCAGCCGCTTACAAAAAGTGACAAATGAGTTTGTAAGGCTGATAAATTAATAGAGAAAGCTTAATATCATGCGCTTACTCATTTGAACCACATTGCAGAACATACACCCATTCATGCTTTCACATGGTTGGCAGCTGTTGACAGCTACATGTGATTCAGGAGTGCCCAGATGACCACAGTTCCCAGTAACAGATCGGAAATGACTTGGCAAGCATTGGATCAGTGCTGATGGTGAGTAGTGATATTATACAGAGAGTTTCCAGATTCAAAACTCTTCCCAGTTTAGAAATTATGTGGCATTTAGTAAGCATTACTACTGCTGAGTTTTGAAAGACCATACAGATGTTTTAAACAGTTCCTTCCTATCTTCCCAGAAATCCCTATCAGTATGCAATCAGGTTTGGTACTAGGTCTACATTTTTCATGCCTTTAATGACATTTTAAATTTTTTGGAAACTGAAGCTTGCAAATTAAAATTTAAAGCTCCTCAATATTTTGTAGAATATTTGTAGAATATGTACTGAGAGAGTACCTGGAATTGCTCCTATCTCTGACTCATTTTGACCTCTTCCTGTTTACAATACCAATAGTGTCATTTTCACTGTCCAGAGAGTAATGATGGGAAATAGAGGCACAAATTTGGACAAAATAGACCATAGGCAAGAATGTTTGTTTTCTTATATAATTTATGTGTATGTGCCAATCTTGTTTTCTGAATTCTGCAGTACCATATTAATTAACTTGTAGGGTCTTTAGTCACAGTGACTTTAATAGCTTTTGGAAGACCCTTTAAATTAAAAACCTATTAATCGACATGACATGGTGAGATTATAAACAGATATAACTAATTCGAGCTGAATTCAATTTATTATTTATTTTTCTGTTCTAGTCTACAGATATGTCAGCAGTGAAAAGACTCTCCTTTTCCTCTTCCATTTTGTTAACATCATGATATTGTATTCATTTTGGGGGGGCGGAGGGAGGTCTTATTACTCCCTCATTTTCTTTTCAAAAGTTGATATTCATTGTAAATATTTATAAATATTTTCCAGAATGCTACTGCACGAATTTTAAAAATATATACAGTCATCACTATTTGGGTAACTTATTCTGATTTACCAAGACCTACAATAATAATCTATTTGCGGTTGTTGTTTAAGGAATATGGCTGCTTTTGGATCAGTTGTGACTGGTATAGTATTTTATTTACATTTTTTTAACTGGTTTTTTTTCTTTCCTTGTTTCTCAAAGGGAAATGAGTTATAGTTAATACATGACTATAATTTCCTGGAAGTCCAATGAAATTTTAGACTTTTTGAAATATATACATACATACATACACATATATATGTATAGATATATATTCCTTTTAGATCTCATTAATTCATTTGCTTATTTAGCTTCTAAGAACTATTTATTACAACCAAATATGTATGTGGTACTCTGGTGGGTATTTAGTGTTTAGGGGTCAAGTAAATCCAAGAGTGAAGTATTTATTTTTAGATAAGGTGACTGACTAGGATTGTTTAATTTGTGCTACAAGCATTTAAGAATAGCATTTCATTCCTTTTCATAATAACAACTAATGTTTATATAATGTTTTATGACATTTTATTCAACATCTCATTTGGTTCTCATAATAATCTTGCAAGATAGTTAAGGTAGGTATTACCTAACATTTGTCTGTTTCAGTTTCCTAACATGTAAAATGGAGAAAATAATAGTATCTACCTCACAGGGCTAAATAACATTGATAATAATAGCAATCACAGCTAAGATTTTGCAAAGTACTTTCAAATATCTCATGTGATCCTCCTAAGAATCCTAAAAGATAAGTGCTATTACCAGCCATATGTTATTAATTTGCATTTTAAACATGTAGAAAGTGAAGCAGCGAGAAGGTGACTTGTCCATAGCAACACACCTAGTAAGTGTCTAAGGTCAGATTTATATTTCAATTTTCCTGACTCCCAGTCCAGTGTACTCTCCACTGTGCCACCTGACTGAATCACAGCAGCTATGACATGAGATAATATGCATAGAATTTTGCAAGCCATAAAATGTGATACAAATGCTAAATATAATAATATTATCATTTTAGCCCCATTTAACAGATGAGCAAATGAGGAGCAAAGAAGTTATATGAATTATTCAAGGTCATACAGGAAGAAGTGTCAGACCCAGGATGAAAACAGCTATCTTTGATGCTACAGTGCTCATTTTGTTATGCCCTTGTCTACTTGTTAATAAGGTAGAGTAGGTAAATTTTATCACAAATTTTAGTCTGATTATGTATTATAACAAAATCCCAATAGTACAAAGCACATCTTTGGCACACAGGCACACAGCAGGCACTCAGTACTTGCTGAATTGAAAATCCATTTTCTACTGCAGTACTTCCTTTCAACTCTTATAATCATGTATGCCGCACCAACACTATTTTAGTACAATTAGGAATTCGTTATTTTTCATTATTCTTACAACTTCTAGTATCCCCTGGTGGATCTCAAAAGCATTCTGCATGATTTGCAATAAATTAAATGAGCCAAAACTAAGGACCAATTTCTTAGAAGAGGGGGGTCTATTTGAAAATAGGAAATGGAATAATTATTTTATCAGGTGAGCAAACACATGTTATTTCACCCATTTCAAAATGAGAGAATTATGCAGAAATTCCCAAAGGACGACAGAGGATATAATGATATTTAGGGCAAAGAATATGGTTATCTTTGGACGTTTCATGGCATGAGAATCTTTTTTCTATAAAAAGAATATATGGCTGCATACTCCTGACCTTTCTTTACTGGGCATTGACCTGCCTCTGAACTGAAAATCTTATCTATTTGAGCAAATAATTATATTTAGGACCTAAGTATGACAGCATATACCATGTTCATTTTCAAGAAGAAAAAGGAAATGAAAAAAAATACCACTCCTGTTTATACAGATTCTTCTACTTAATAAAACTGGATAGTAATTCTATAGTTCAGCAGATATTAGTTAGCTATAGCACTTGGAGACTTAAAATAGGAAGACATGGGAGGTATGGGACCTTGGGTCAGTCATTTAACTTTGTTGGGCTCTTATTTCCTTTTTCTTCAAATAGACATAATAATGCTTATACTCAGTTTGGTGGTGTTCTGCTGCCTGCCATGGGCTATGGCTGAGCAGTTCCAGTGGTGCTGACGGAAGCTTTCCTGGTTTGGAGATTGGAAAAGCAAGTGGTGGGAAGAAGATAGTAGTGGGAAGGCAATCAGAAAGTTCTAGCAAAGGTAGGCAGCAGAGTCATTGAGCAGGAAAGTCAAGATCGGTCACTGGGGACACACTGGAATTGCAGACCAAGAAGGGATAATTAACACGTAAAGCAAAAGCTACTCCCAAAAGCTAGAATTACAACCAAGTCCAAAAGGATCACTGAAAGAAAGGGCTAA
The DNA here is from genome assembly GCA_028646575.1 of Pseudocheirus occidentalis. Lineage (NCBI taxonomy): Eukaryota > Metazoa > Chordata > Mammalia > Diprotodontia > Pseudocheiridae > Pseudocheirus > Pseudocheirus occidentalis. The sequence continues at coordinate 94,525,405 of CM053600.1, forward strand.
GGGCAAGACTATAATGTTTTTGGCATGTGTATATATATTTATATATTTATATGTTTATATATAGTCAAACCATTTAAAGTATATCATATGTACCTAAAACTTTTAGTAACAAGGTCATCCAAGTGTCACATTTAACTGAAAAATCAGCTAACAGATCTTACTAAATGTTCTGCAGAATCACATTAATCTGAATGTTTGTCTGAGTTTGGATCCCTCTACCTTGGGTTTTCTTTCCACACAGTGAAGTGGGTAGTCTTTCAGTTGGAGGAATCTGGAGACCTGGCCCTAGAACTTGCTGACTTTAGGACTGTGGGAAAGTTACAAAGACCAGAGCCTCAGGAAAAGAACCAATATTACCTCCAATGAAACCTCCAGCACCAAACTAAATATCAAAAGGGTCTCAGAGGCTAGTCCTGAACAGTCAATAACTTGGTGGCCCCTTTCTAATTCCCTCCTCCATTTCTCTCTGCATTCTGAATGACTGAATTTGCCTCCAAAAGTTGACTTAGTTTATACTATTTTTTCCAGGTACAAAAAAATTCTAGATACAGCTCTGCCATGGGAGCTCATTTGACCCCCAAATTTTGATGTTTGTTGTTGTTATTAAGTCGTTTTCAATTATGTTCAGCTCTTTGATGCCATTTGTTTTTGTTAGTTTTTATTTTGGAAAAGATACTATTTGGCAAAGATGCCGCGTCCTTCTCCTGTTCATTTTACAGATGAGAAAGCCGAACCAAGCAGGATTAAGTGATTTAAGTAGGGTCACATGGCTAGTATGGTCTGAGGCCAGATTTGAACTCAGGAAGAAGACTTTTCCTCACTCTAGGGCTAGTACTCTATCCGCTGTGCTACCTGCCTGCCCCAACCCTAACAATGCTCTGGAACTTCAATCCAACATTGACAACTCCCTATTAGATGCCTCTTCCTGGATGTCCTGTAGGCCTCTCATGCTATGTGTTCAAAATGGAATTCATTACAATCTTCACCAGAATTGTTTCTCTTCCAAAGTTCTGCATTTTGTTGAGGGTACTATCACTGTTCCTAGTCAGCCACATTCATAACTTTAAGGTATTGTACTACTTCATTTCCTTTATACCCTTCCCTCTGATATTTTGGCAATAATTGTCTAATTCTACCTCATCAATAGGTTTTGTACCCATCCTCTTTCTTCCATTCACATAGTTACCACCCCACTTAAGGCCTTCATTGACTCTCTTCTGGACAATTCTGATAAAAGTTTCTAGACTGACCACTCTACTTTCAAATTCTCCCAATACCAATCTACAATAAATAGGGTTGCCAAATCTTCCTAAGGGATTGTATCAGCAAGCACCCTAGCATATCCAGGGTGGCTGCCAGCACAGGTTCTGAGGTCTGCTTTTCTAAAGGAAAGCAACTCAAAATGGGTTAACAATCTTACTTAATTAATCAAACATATATCATTTACTTAGTTTAGGGGGAAAAGTCAACACTCTGAACTTCAGAGAATACAAACAGAAGTACAAACAGAAGTTATAAGCAGACAAAGAAAGAGATCAGCAGACAGGCTTCCAACCGTCTGACCATTACATCCATACCTAGTCAATTCCCAGAGAGGGAAGCACCAACATCTGGGTTTTCAAATTAGGGGGGCTCAGTGGCTTCCCAGAGTCTCATCTGGTCAAATCACACAACTCTTCCCAAAGTGAGCCCCAAAGCAAAACCTCACATGAGGGTATATATAGCGTTCTCCTGGATCAGAGAATGTCACAGCCCTCTTGACCCACTGTCCAATCACAAAGTAATAAGGTACGGGAATTCCTGAAAAATAAGCTTCCCACCACAGGCTCCATGTGACCACATTCAGCCTATTAGGGTCAGAGTATATTTTCAAATAAGGGAAGGTTCTCAGAGTCACTTAAGCCTATCAAAGGGCCTAGAGGCAGGGAAGATCTTCAAATTCCCATAGCAGGGATAGATTTGCAAACCAAAGCCTGGTACTTAGGGTGTGCTTGGTAAATCACTGATAGCTTGATTGACCATACCACTGTCCTGTTCTAAAACATTTGATAGATCTATATTGCCTTTAGGATAACACATAAGCTTCTCAGCCTAGCATGCAAAGCTCTCCATAATCTTGTTTCCACTTACCATTTCCAGGCTTACTTCATACCACTTTTCTTCCTAAAACTACATTCTTACATATTTCTTAGAGCTTGATACCTCAACTGCTATCTCCTTGAATTCACACAAACTGTCCTCCATTCCTTGAATGAACTCTAGATTCAATTCAAAGTCATTTAAAGTTCAGATCAGACATGTTGTCCTTCATGAAGCCTTCTCTGCTCTATGTACCCTTCCTTCCCCCTTTTATCCCAGTTCTTAGTGTTTATTTCCATTTCATTCTTCTTGTACTATGATTACTTTGCTATGTGTTGTTTCTTCCCATTAAAATACAAGCTCACTGCAGGCAGGAACTGTTTTATTTTTGTGTGTTTTTGTCTTTTTTCACCAGTGACTAGTATTATATCTTGCCTATTTAGATATTAAAACAATCTTTGTGGAATGTAGTGGATTGAATTCCCTTATGCTGGAGGATTTCTTTTTCTGCTTTGCTATTTTTCCAGGATAATGGCTAAATAAGAAAATATAGACAATAGGGTAGTACTTTGTAAATTGTAAGTGTCTATATAAATGTGAACGATTATTACTATTTTGTTATTATTTCTGAAGGTGCCTGAAAACTGAGGAATAGTATCTATATACACATATAGTAATGCAATGTGATATATGGATAAGCACAGGGTCACTTCTGCTAACTCAGAGGGAAAAACATACTCTGAGATAGAGTATAGTGATTCAAATATTACAAATTTCAAATCACATGTGTATTTCAGGTCAAATGTTATCTGGATAATACAAAGAAGAAAACTGAACAAAGTTTTATGGAGGAAAATATATAGCTGAATTGAGATTTATACCAGAGTAAATCAACTATCCACTGGAGAAGGAAATGTTAAAACACTCTAGTATCTTTGCCAAAAACAAAAAGTAAAGTAGGGACAGTATTAAAATGCATGACACTCGAAGATGAGCCCCTTAGGTCAAGGTCTTGGTATACTACGGCCCACAGGGTCATGAGAATTAGACATAATTGAATGACGAAATAGAAACAAATTAAAATAATAAAAATAAAATACAAACAAATCCCATGACTATAAATTAATGTTAAGAGATCAGTAGGTTCTTAGAAACTTAGATTCAAAGAGAACTATTGATTTGAATATATATCAATACACATTAGTCCTGTTTGTTATTGTTCTGCATCACAATAAAAGCTCCATGCATTCTATATTATAAAACCAGATAGACTTTTCAAGGTCAGAATAAAATATTTCTCACCTCAAGGCTGAAACTACACAATAAGACTGTTGCACTGCAGGCTTTAACAGGGTCTATACCAAAAGACTGATGACCTACTGAGTAGGGACTACCTAACACAGCATTCTATAGAATGATGAGCACAATTTTGTCATCCTATCCATTTAATAATACTAGACCATCGCTGCTTTTGTAGACCTTTTCAACTATCCCAATGTTGAAGCATGTGGGATGGTTCAGCACCAATTTGAGGCAAAAAACTATCATGTTCCCTCTTGAAAGAGTCAAATCCCTTAATTCTAGCTCTCTGAGATACCTACTTAAAACTACTCTTCTTAATGCCTTACAAATATGTCTATGCCAGAGGCTGATGATGGTTTATGTAGATATATTAATCTTTAGCTAAGACAAATTACATTTGTCCTTTATGTGATAACTTCATTCTAGAAGAACAGCTGCAGTGATATTCCATCAAAATATAGTGCCTATGTTCAAAAGTTTGTAAAGAATTAAAAAAATATAATAATTTAACCATTAATTTAACACTCCAGACTATCACTGATACATTATAATCTCTCTTCATATGCATTAGGTGTTCTTTGTTTCAAGTAATATTTATAGATTTATTGATGGTCAGCCTTCTAATCACAGAAGTTTATAACCTAAATTTATTCTCCGTTCTTTACTCTTAATTCCTATATCCAACCAGTCACCTAATGTTGTTCATGTTTACCTTTATGACATCTCTCTTATATGTGCTCTTTTCTCTACTTTAGTCCAGTCTTTAATCCTTTCTTCTTTGGACTATTATGTGTTATTGTTCAGTTGTTTCAGTCATGTCCAGTTATTTGTGGTCCCATTTAGTGTCTTCTTGGCAAAGATACTGGAAGAAACTTCTCCAGCTTATTTTACAGATGAGGAAACTAAAGCAAACAGGGTTAAAGTGACTTGCCCAGGATCACACAGCTACCAAGTGCCTGAGGAACATGAGTCTTCCTGACCCTAGGTCCAGTACTCTATCCATTATACCACTGAGCCGCTCCCTTAGGCTATTATAATCAGATATAATTGCTTTTCTTACTTCTAATTTCTTTCCTTTCTAACCCATTCTCCACAATGCTGCTAAACCTATTTTCACAAAACACATATCTGACCATTTCACTTATCAGCTCAAAAAGCCTCAGTGGTTCCCTGTTACCTCTAGGATAAAACACAGAACACTCAGACTGGCATTCAAAGACCCTGACAATTTGGTTCCCACCTACCTTCTAGTGCAGTCTTATTTCATAGTACACTTACTTCATGCATTCTCTATCAACTTAATTGGTCTGCTAGTTATTCCTGCCTTTGCACAATAGTACCTGATGTCTGGAATTTAGCACTTGTTTTTGGAATCTCTAGCTTCCTTCAAAACACTGCTCCCATGTCACTTTTCCTAATACCTTAGTTGTTATTGCTCTCTCCCTTTTGAAATTACTCTGTATTACTTTATTTGAAACATTTATTTACTTTTCTGTTTACATGTATCCTACTCAGAGAACTATGTCTTTTTCTGTCTCTAGCATCCAGAGGCAGCCCTGTCAAGTAGACAAAGTACTGACTTTGGAGTGAGGAAAAACTTGCCTTCAAATCCCACCTCTGATTCATCCTGACCTTGGGACCTCCAACAAACAATTTTATATCTCAGGGTCCTGGGTTCCTCTTAATGAACAGAAGTGGCACAAAAAGGTCCAAAGTCTATCAGAACAGGGCAGTAGCTTCCTGAGAATTTCTTACACCAGTGAAGTACTAGATTGGGTTTAAAAACAAACAAATAATAACTCTGCATTAAAATAGTGCTTAAAAGTTTCCAAAGCACTGTATATATGCTGGAAATTGTAAAAAAAAATACTTGATAAGCAATATATATTGAGTTGTCTACTCTGTGTCTCTTCATCTCTGTCTCTCTCTGTTTCTCTGGCTTAAATGGATTGGGAGACTGAAGAAATGCGATACTGACATAATTTTCTCTTCAACTGAGTATTAAAAACCTCAAGGAACAACAGCTCTTTCCACTGTTTGGCTGGCAAACTACCATTGGCAATTCAGAGACAGAAGAGCAAAGTATCCTCACTGCATAGACTCATTGGATATCCTTGCCTTGCTAGGGATAAGTAAATCTCATTTTGATAACTGTTGAATAACTTAGATGTGTTCAACTTCATACTAATATGAGGATTGGTATAATTCAGGATTGGTCTGCAACAGTAATTTTAACTGAAGTACACTGCTCTCTAATGATGACACATAATTGATAACTAATTGTCACTGTTCTGTCATTTCAGTCATCTTTGGAACCCCATTTGTAGTCTTCTTGGCAAAGACACTGAAGTAGTTTGCCATTTCATTCTCCAGCTCATTTTACAGATGCAGAAACTGAGACAAATGGGGTTTAAGTAACTTGCCCAGGGTCACAAAGCTAAGTAAATGTCTGAGGCCAGATTTGTATAGGAAGTGAGTTTTCCTGACTTCAGGCCTGGCACTCCCTCCACTGTATCACATTTCTAGTAATCACTGATATAGGTGTCCATCTTGCCACTTAGATTATATAAATAAATGATATAAATAGATTTACCTTTGTGCACTTTTCTCAAATCAACATTATGACAGCTTTGATTGTTCTATCTTTTTAATGACAGATCAGAGCCAGTAAAGAAACCCCTTAATGTTGTATGTATATACATACATACATGATATTATTACATATTTTATATAAATATATATTTAATATATTTATTTTAATATATTTAATATATTTTATTATTATATATGAATACACATGTTCATATATATTTTTTAATCCAAGGAGGAATGTTACAGTCTTATATCTCATTTTTTAAGTGATCTCCATGGTCACACGATCTGTAATAATTTTCACCCTGAAGGTAGTTACTTAAAATTCTTTTAACACATAGAACAGGAGCATTTAGAAACATATTTGGTTTAAATACCCTCATGCCTGCACTAACTTTATGCAGTTGTATCATTCAATATCCATTTGATTTGGAAAATCCTTTCCACAGAGAAGCAAGAAGCCTGCTGGTAAGAGAGCTCATGCTCTTTGTATTTTTATATTGCTTGCTTTTAGTTGTGGCTTTTGTAGAGGTTGAAGTTGGGAATAAAAGAAGTAAAATAAATTTTCTCATCAGTAATCATTTCCATGGTCTTCCCAACTATTAATTATTAACCTAAGCTATTGTTGTTGCTTAGCAGTATGACAAGTGGAGAAGGGCAGAACAGAATGGTAGAGAATAGGAAGAAAGAAAGTGAAGCAGAAAAGTAGGTAAAATGAAATTATCTAGAAAGAAGGAAAAGTTATTGTGGGGGGAGGGTCTTGCATACTTTTATAAACATGTTGTCCATAAAATGAATACACTACTTCTTTTCATCACTTTCAACCTAACCCAACCTAACTTCAAGGTTTATGATGTTTCCAGTTATATGATCCCACAGGAGCTAGGTAACATTCAAAGATACTCAAACAGTTTCATGGACTAGGGGAATTTAGAGGTGAAAAATATTCCCACCTCTCTTTTTAAACTGTCTTACAGCCTAAGGAACTGTGGTACCAAAGGGTTCATCAGAACACATGATGCCATTTTAAATATTTTGCTTTCAGACTGAACTAGTTCAGATATCCTGTCATCAACCATGAATACAATAAGTTATGAGGACAAAGAATCTATTCTTTAAATTCTGCAAACCTTCAGGCCATAAGCCTCTTTGTTCATCATTAACTGAGAACATGCAACAATCCAAAGAAATAATTACTTTTAAATTACTTTCTAGAGCCCTGACAAAGGCTTCGAATAAAAATGGAGAAACATAAATCCATAAGGAAGGGAGAAAATATTACAGGAGGAGAAGCTGTAATAAGAATGAAACAGGTTCCTTTTAACAAATCTAGAATAAAGCAATATAGCTTTTTGTGGGTGTATGTGTGTGTGAGAGGGACAGACAGACAGAGAGAAAGAGACAGAGACAGAAAGAAAGAGGAAGAGAGAGTCAACATTTAAAAATTTACTTAATAAAGTAAACTCCTAATTATCTATTGTTGTAGCATTTCCAGACCTGTTCCTTAAAGATTGGTTCTATTTCCTCCATAGTCCTTAGAGAACATTAAAAAAAAAAAAATATATATATATATATATATATATATATATATATATATATATATATATATATATATA
>CM053600.1:94533093-94549383 GCA_028646575.1 Pseudocheirus occidentalis
CAAATGAGATCAAGGATTTTTTCTCCAATTCATATGAACGTCATCAACAGTTCTGTTCTCCCTTTCATGGTATTTGGTTTGAAAAATACCCTTCATCCTTAATTTAGTAAAAAAAGTAAACACAGAGATGCCTTAGGATAAGAACAGGAGTTTATTCTCTTCCCCTGGGAGAAGAGGACAATCTGCTCCCATGCTGGGGCATGGAAGAGAGGGCGTGTTTCAAAGGGAAGAACTAGAATTTATAACCTAACTTAGTCAGGCCCCCTTTCCCAACTGTTCACTCTCTCATTGGTGGAGAGGCATACCTCACCAAATTCTCCCCTACTGGGACAGCAAGAGAAGAGAGGTGGGGAGGGTCCCACCAAGGCAGGAAAACAGACAAAGGAAGGTAAAAGTGATTGACAGCAGTCATGGATGAGGGGGGGAGAAAGGGAAGGTTAACAATCCTAGATTGAGAAGTTTTCACTCATTCCACAAGATGGTCGCAAGGAACAACCTTTCCTAGGCTGGAGCAGAAAGGGAATTACCATTCTAGTGTCCTTGAAATCTCCACCCATTCTATTTCTACCATAAATATCCTCTTCCTTTAAAGTTCAGCTCAGGTGCCACTTTTGCTGCTAAACTTATCCTCATCTACCCCCTTCCTCCACCTAAAAAGCACCACCTGCAAAGCCATTCTCAAATTTCCTGGAGAACCTTTTCTGTGTTTCTCCTTTTCCTCTATCATATTATAACCAGTAAATTGCTTAAGAGAGGGGATTGCTCTATTTTTCATATTTATATACCAGTGGGCATATCAGTACATGTTTATTTAACTGGATTTGTTGAATTACACTCTACTGGTTGCCATGACAACAGTGCAAACTTAAAGTGAGTGTAAAACAATTTTAAATTGGTTTGATTTATTTAATTAAAACATTTGGAAATAGAATAAAAAGAGATGTTAATTTAAAGATTCCTTGATGCAAAGAACTTGGTGTTTTCAGGCTGTGTTGGAGGCCAACTGGCAAAGAGTTAACCAACTGTTTAGCTATGGCTTGAATTAAGCAGGTGTCAGAGTGATTCTCTTCTGTAACAGAAAATACTGAATAAATGCATTCCTCTTTCAAAAGGAAGCCTAAGAGGGGATATTATGGTATCTTGCTTTGCTCCCACAAAATTATTGGAAGATAATCAATAGCTGTGGGGAAGCTCCCTAATCTTATTTTACTAAGACAATGGCCTTCCTAGAACCATGATAATGGCCAAAGGGAACTAGAAAGGTAGGGGTGTGTCAAAGAATTTGGACCCTAATTAGAGGTCACACCTAGTCCCAAATATCTTCACTACCACTCCTATGTAATCTGCATATAATCTGCATATAAAGAGGGAATGTAGGGAAATAAAGTGAGGAATTTGACGAATTTGACTAACCCTAACTTTACAAGGAAGGACAGAACTGTATAACCTCCCTTCTTCTGGATCAGTTCCTAGCCAGCACCACACCCATTTCCTTGCTGGAAGCATAATAAACACCCTCCTCTGCACACTGTCTTTCTGAGTTCTTTCAGTGAGAAGGGGCTTGCAGTTTTAAGGGGCATATCATGTGAATCTTGGGAAAGCAGCAGACAGTAGAAGTGCATCTGGGCTAACTCCCTGACCCTGCCTAGAAAGTCCTGTGATTCTCACAAGCATGTTTCTCACAGAAGCACTTGCAGTAGCCAGAGAACACAACAGGATAGCTTGTGAATATTTAAATGAGTTTACACACTTGCGTGGCTCATGTCTCTCATTCAATTGAATTCTTTCTTTTCTTTTACCCTTCCAGAAGCAGAGGTAGTTCTCATCAATTTTATGCACTGAAAAAGTATCAGAAATCTACAGTAAAATTGTTACATTATTTTTAAGTTAGAAAATGAAGCAACTAGAACCTGTTTAGGATTAAGAATAGTTGCTTCTATACTCATATATTTTATAGGTACTTTAGGTACTTTGATAACTAAACTTCTTGGGTTGGGTCCAAGATAGAGTTTTACCAATAACAAGATTCACTCTAGTATAAAATAGCACAGTAAGGTCACATAATAATGGTTAGGAGATGTAATATTTTCAGTGCAGTGGGATAAACAACAGTAATAAGCAAATATATCATAATATATCTCATTACCATACTGTCTACTTTTCTTCTAATTCTCTAAAGAGTCATAGTTTGTGGTGATTTGTATTGACCTTATTGGAAAATGAGGAAAGGATGGTACTGCCAGGTTTAACCACACAATCACACTTTCTTCAAAGTATTGATATGGCCCTGTGGCTATTGTTTAAGAGCGAACATCTGCCAACTGATGACATGAAAAATTTCACTTCCTATCCAGAGCAAAGAGCTGCCAATTTCTTGCCAATGCTTAAAAAGAAAGTCCTGAAATTCAAAGGAAAGCTAACTAGGACTAAATAAATCTTTGGAGAGCTAGAGAGCAGCAAGAGCTAGAAAAGGAAAGAGATCTGTGGAAAAAATATATCTGTGGCAATTTGATTGCCAAACAATACTGTATAGATGTAATAAAACTGAAGTGTGCATTTTTGTGGTCCAGGTTTTCAGCTTTATCACCGTGAAAATATGTTTGTTAGTCCTGGTTGAACTCTTACTTTGCTGCAACATACATATAGAATGGAATATTGCCTTGGTATGGGGAAAAGGATGACAAAGTGACAAACAAGCCAAGCATTCACAATGGAGAACTAGGTGGAATCTATCCTAATTTGAAGGACTAATACAAATACATTATAATCTATATTGTGGGCATATTAGGATAATGGAGAAAGGGGGAAAATAGAGGAAAGATGGATTTTTCAGGATCAACTCAAACCCAACCAGAGGAAAAGCAAGTAAGATGGGCTTATCTACATTATTCCTCTAGTCTTGGAATTCTAAAAGATGTTAAAAACTGAGACATGCAAAGAATCTGTAGCCATCAGTAGGAGGCATAAATTATTACTCAAAAAATATGCTTTGAGAAATAGTGTCAGAATTTGAAATGGATAAAGTTGAAATTGACAAATTGTCCACATTGTCTAAATTGTTAAGATGTTGTAGGTTTATATGAAGTGTCTTAGTGGTAGAAAAAACATTGGGCTTAAGTATAGATTCTGATGTGATTTCCCGTAATTTAAAATATATTCTTTAAGTATCATTCACTTTTCTTATATAGAAATTATACATGTAATCAAGGGAAATTTGGTTCTTGTTTTACTTTATATTCTTGTATGTTAAGAGTGTGTGTGTGTGTGTGTGTGTGTGTGTGTGTGTGTGTATCACTACTTTCACAGCTGGCTCAAGATTCACTATTTCTACATACTTTTTTCTCATTGGATGTTTAATATTAAATCGACAGTTTATATTTACATGGTAGTTTAAGTTTTACAAGGTGGTTTACAAACATCTTATTTTGTTCTCTCAATTATCCAATGAGTACTTACTGAAGTTTATATTATCCTTAATTTACAGATGAAGAAATGGAATTTCAGAGAAGCAATGATTTGTTCATGCCGCACAGCATGGTAGAGAGAAAACCAGTCTTTGATCCATATAGAATCCAAGTAGAAGGCACTCTACTTGATAATGATTTAAAAAATGACTTTCTATAATCATTCTCTTTAATTGTGACACTTGTAAAGGCTGACAAGGCCTCTTGGTACTCTGAAATTGCTGGGAAAATTCCACAAGGCACTTGCAATGTAAAGATACACAATATTCCCTGGGTATACTATCTTGGCATTGATTGAGAAAAATCATATTATCAAAGGTCATTTATGTTCTAAGCTGATTCAACCTTGTCTCCCTTTTGGAGTTAAATGTGGAGAATGAGCCAATCAGCTTTCAACGTTTAATGATGTGTGAAACCCTTTTCTACCCTGGGCTGTACAGAAAAATGGATTTGAAACTGATGGTAAAGAGGTATTAAAAGGCTAATAGCTTACCCTTTATTTTCCTGCATAGCTCAGTTTCATATTATATCTAAGTGAAGATTTTAAAGTGAGATCTTCCAAAAGACTTGTCCCCTGACTGAGAATGAAATTTATAAATGTTTAATGAAGAATGTATTATTCCTCTGCCTTTACTACCATCTTATTCTTTTACTCTGTTTTAGCATGGAGATGACGTGAGTACTCCAAAGCAATGCCAGTGGAGCTGCAGCCTAGCAGATCCTTACCAAACAGGAAAGGCTTTGAGATTCCTGCTTGCAGGACGATTTTCTCTTTATCATTCAAACCTCTCTCTAATAAAAGTATGGGGAAACTCATTACCAAAAGTCTGACCACTAGGAAATAGGTTTTTTTGTTGTTGTTGTTTGTTTGTTTTGTTTTGTTTTTTTGGGCACAAAAGCTTATGAAAAACTCATGTGTTTTTTCTTTTCTTATTTTTTTTGAAGGATCACATGAGATATTATTTGTAAAGTGTTTGGGGGGTGCCTTATAAATGCTCATTTCTTTCCCCTTCCCTAAGATGAGGAAAGGTTATAGTTTGCATTGTAAGCAAAATTGTTTGATGCAATTGTTGTTATGTAGTCTAAATTTCCCCAGTATCTCTCCTCTTCCCTGCTTCCTGGAGAGTCAACTCAGATGGGGATTTTTTTTTTTAATAAAAGAGTAAGAAGGAAAAAAAAATCTGAAAACATATTCAAAGTTCCATGCCTGTGGACTCCTTATGGTCTGCAAAGCGTGTGGGTGTTGGTGTGTATGAGGGGTGGGAAGTCTCTTCTCTGGTATTTTCCCATATGAAATTTTTTTCCCCTTGTCTGAACAATCTCATAGGACCCTTGTTTATACTCCTCCTACACACTTTGCACATTTAATTTTGTAATGTAATTATATTTTTAAAAATATTATATCCTCCACCATAATACATACTTCCTGAGGACAGAGGTTGTCTTATTTCTTGTCTTTTTGTGACCCAGTATCTATCATAATGAAGTAGGAGAAGGTAGAAAAAGGGGGGATAGGAAAATGAGAAGAATGGAGGGAGAAAAGAGGAAGTAGGAGAAGAAGGAGGAAAAGATCGATTTTGTATCATTTTTAAAGAGCTTCAAGGTGCTGTACGTTCATTATTTCATTCAATCCTTGCAATGACCAAGAGGGGTGCTCTTATAATCTCCAATTTTATAAAAAAAGCAAAGTGTGAGAGACTAAGCGATTTGCTGAAGTTTAGCTAAGAAAGTGCCTGAGGAAGATTTGAACCTACATTAAATGTGAGTATTCCAGACAAGACGTGATCTCCTATTTAAGTGGAAAGAATGAGTTTAAAGGAGAAAACTTGATAAATCCTTACTTAGAAGGAAGAAGAAATCTTCAGTCACTAACAGTAGACTATACAATCTTGCCATGATCATGTGTCTTCATCCATCATTATATTCTTGTTCCACCTCCAGATCAGACTTCCAAAAGGACTGACCAAGAAGAGTTAAGCTTTGAACTTGGCAATGATGCCTTGTCCCTTCACCTTCACCCTTTACTCCTTTTACCTCTCTTCCCTTCTTCTCACTTCTAGCTCTGAAAAAAACTGTAGTCCAAATCAATTCAACTGCCTGTGAAAAAGGCTTATCAGTTGACTTCCCTGTTGTTCATTCACCATTGCTAAGACTTCTCAGGCCAAAGCACACTAACTAACCTTGCTATTAATCCCTTATCCTGTGGTCTTCCTTATTAGAATGAAAGCCCCTTGAGAACATGGACCATTCTTCTCTAGCCATCTCTGGTGCTTATCACACTGCTAGGCATATAGTAAGCCTTAAAAATTTTTTTTAATGCATTTATTCTAGACTCTAAGCCCAGTGTTCTCTACTTTCTGAGTTGAGATGATACATCAATGACTTCTATCTTTAGGAATACTGAAGTCAGAGGTTCCCATTTTTTTTACTTAGTCTTCTTTATATATATTCAAATGCTTTTTCCCTGATGATTGTTAAAAATCATAATAAAAAGGCTAGTAGTATATAAGTGACACAACCATTATCTCCTTTAGAATCAAAGCAGAGCCTAGAAAGGAATATGTGGAATTGGGAGAGGGAAAAGGAGAGAGGGAGACAGAGGCAGAGAAACAGAGACAGAGAGAGGGAGAGACAGGGAGACACAGAGACAGAAAGGGGACAGAGAGAGAGAGACAGACAGACAGACAGAGGTAGAGAAATAAGTGAATTCTCTCCTTTACTTCCTGATCTTGGTTAGGTTATAGTATATAATTTCAGCTAGGTAGTCAGGTAAATGCCAAAACCCTACTCCCGGGTTCTGGCTTCTTATTAACGTAAGCAAACCTAGTCAGATTGAACTCAGAGAGAGTTAGATCCCATAAATTAGCATAGTAGCATGTGTAGAGATGGAAGGTAACAATAGGTCTCTTTACTGAGAACTGTAGAAAGGCAAATAATTCACATCTGAATACAGTTTTAAGATTTACAAAGTGCTGTCCTCACAAAAGCTCTGCTAAATAGAGAAATCACTGTCCCCATTTTACAGATGAGAATCAGAAAGATAAAAGGTAAACGACTAGTGTTATTATTAAACATTCAAACAGGAAGACTCACTCCTCTCTAGTCAATACTTGATAGCCCCAAAGAATAAGTCTTTGATTAATTCTTCATCTGTAAAGGAGGCATCATCCAATGGGACCAACTTAAGATCATGGAAATTTTATGAGCTACTGGTCAGCTTCTTAGGTCATTAAAAGGAGATAGATTTTGGACTAGAATTGGTCTCCCTCGTGGTTTTTTTTTGGCACTGATTGTCATACATGTTTATAATGCTCTCCTACCTCACTACAACCTCCTACAATCCCTGTTTTTTCTTTCTTTCTGTAGGAGACATTAAATGGTTCTTCCCAGCTGTATTCTCTTCTAAGACTGCCTTTCATCTAGTCTGTATGTATCCTATAGGTGCCTCTTTACATATGACTTGTCTCCCTCATTAGAGGGTAAGTTCCTTAAAAAGAGAAGCTATTCCTGCTTTGTTTTTGTATCTTGAACACTTAGCACAATGTCTGTCACATGGCAAGTACTTAAAATGTTTTTTGATTGATTGATTTTTCTCTTCCCTCTCAATGGCTATCTCACATAGAAATCCATCTGCCATGTTCTGCATCATTTGACCTTCCCATACTCCACCTCAAACTATGGTCTAGCCAGAAATAAGCTCAAGAAGAAGTCTGTATTGCTTATGTTTGTAAATGGTTTTCTCTGTATTTGGTATATGTTACTATCCAACATGTCTAATTCCTACCTAAAAGATCCAACATAAACACTTTGCCTGCTTTACCTAGAGATGGCTTAACTGCAGTGATCTGATGTGGAATATCATGGCTACCAGTCACTAGTAGAGAAAAGTTCTTGTTCCAACCAAGAAGGCCTTGTTCCAACTCAGTAGCTCACACTGTGAACCTTACTCCATCAAAAAGTGCCACAAAAGCTATTTTATTCCAAAAAAGAGATGTCTTGGGAAAGAAACTTATTTCACACTGTTCAAGAAAAAAGGAACTATGTCGTCTGAAATCCAAAAGACACTAACTAGGGACTTTTTTGGCCTTCTGGTTCCACACATATCAGACAGTAGCAAGGCAATATTAACCTGAATTTGTAGGAGGATTCTGGCTGTCAACAGGATGAGGGTAAAAGAGAAGAACAAAGTAAATACACTGTATCTTAGAAAAGAAAGGAAATCCACTAGGGATATTGGTATTGGCAAGCACCAGTATGCTCAAAAGCTCCTCAAAACTGTAGAAGATCCTTTTCCTTTTATAGCAGATGATGATCCAGAATCCTGTTCTTTTGCCCAAAACTCTTGAGCATCTTATTACTGAGACTTAATAATGAGTCTGAGTCTCAATAAGGCTGATTGAGGCTCAATCAACACACGTAATATTTTTTAATAGAACATATTATGGACAGAAACCCAAATACTATGTGCCCAATGGTAGAATTAATTTCTAGCAAAAGGCTCAAAACTTTAGATGCTGGTCACAAACAAAGCTTAGTCTTTTGCAGAAGCTGACTTAGAACAGCATATCCCTGATGGGACAACTGACTCATTGGCCTCCAAGGATGCTGCCAGGAAACCAAGAACCATTTCAGTTAGACTCTAGAGTTTTGTTTTGCATTTTAAAGCTAATGTTCTTTTGTAATGATTACAGCCTAGTAACATTGAAAACACTGCATTTTTATAATCACTTGCATTTTGTGAGATAGGTGACTTTTTAAAAATGGAATACAAATCAATTTTGAAAATATCACTTTATAAATACAAGATAACTCCTGATCTATATCCTCAGCTGCTTTTGCTTTCCTGCCAAAATTATTTTATGCTTCTGGTTGATTTACTCAACTCCATTCCACTTAAAGTAAATAATAAGGTGCTCAATTAATCAATTACAGGATTTTGTGTGGAAAAAAAATCCTTCAAACTGGAACAACCAGTTCCAAGGAAATTTGGTCACACCACAGGGGCTGTCTATAAATGATCAAAATAAAACTGCATTTGTTGGAAGGCTAGAGTAAATGTGGCATTTAGATAAATCTCCAAAGAAGAAAAGGAAAGGTCTTAGAATCTGCAATGGCATTAGGTCTGTATCCCAAAGGGATCGAAGAAAAGGGAAAAGGACCTATTAGTAAATAAATATTTATAGAAATTCTTTTTGTGGTGGCAAAGAATGGGAAATTGAGGGCATGCGCAACAATTGGAGAATGACTGAACAAGTTACAGTATATAACTGTGATGGAATACTCGTGCTATAAGAAATGATGAGCAGGAAGTTTTCAGAAAAACCTGGGAAGACTTAAATGAACTGATTCAAAGTGAAGTGACGGAACTAGGAGGACATTATAAACAGTAACATCAATATTGTAAAGATTATCAACTGTGAAAGGCTTAGCTACTGGGATTAAGACACTTCCAAAGAACCCATGATGAAAAATGCTAGCCACCACCAGACAAAGAACTAGTGAACTCTGAATGCAGACTGAAGCATAAAAAATAGTTTTACTTTCTTTATTTTTCTTGTTTTCTTGTTTGTGTTTTCTTTTGCAACATTGCTAATGTGGAAATGTTTTGCATGACATCAAATCTATAATACATATCAAAGTTGTTGCCTTCTCAAGAAAGGAAGAGTGACAGGGGAGAATAATTTGGAATTGAAAAAAATTTTTTAAAAGATTGTTAAAATGTTTTATATGCGATTGGGAAATTTTTATGAAACAAAAATGATTTTTAAAAAAGAACCTGTAGTAGCCTAACCCCATGGCAGCTAGATGACACAGTGAACAGTCTTATGCCTGATGTCAAGAAGATCCGAGATCAAATTCAGTCTCAGACATTAGCTGTGTGACCCTGGGTAAGTCACAAAACCTCTATCTGGCTCAGTTTTCTCAACTATAAAATGGGGATGGCAATAGCAGTTACTTCACTGGGCTATTGTAAGGACAAAATGATGTAATATCTATAATATGTTTAGCTCAGTGCCTGGCATATAGTAGGCACTTAATAAATCCTTATTTCTTTTTTTCCTCCCCTCATCCCTTGATCACATTACAGCATTGCCTACACTTGGAACCAAGGGCGAACTGTATATAGATTCCTACCTCTACAAAGCAACCAGCAAAGAAACTAAACCATGCCTTGGAGGAACTTTAAAATTTTTTTCAATTAAAAATTTATTTTTGATTATTATCTTCACCCACTTCCACTCTCCTCATTGAACAAAAATAAAACAAAACTCTAGTAAAATATGCACAGTAAAGAAAACAGAGTCCTGCAGTGGCCATATTCATGTGTCATTCTGTACCCTCAGTAAATCATCTCTCGGTCAGGAGATGGGTGGGAAGCTTTATCACTAGTCCTCTGGAATCCTGGTTGCTCATTATGTTGATCAGAGTTCTTAAATTATTCAAAGTTGTTTGTCTTCATAAATTGTATAAATTGTTCTGCTGGTTCTTCTCCTTCATTCTACCTCATAATCTACAAACATCCCCAGGTTTCTCTGAAACTCTCTCTTTTAATATGTCTTATATTATAATCATATTCCATTACCTCAACATACCATAATTTGTTCAGCCATTCCACACGGCTGAATGAGAAATTTTTGAATAAACTTGAATGAGGACTTTCTAATAAGAGGAAACTGTGTTATCCTTTTGGTATACATACTCTTTAAATTTGAGCCCACTTTCCTCAGGACTCTGGAAAGAAGGTCACAAACTTTGGCAGATATTTTGTATTAATTGTTCTTATTGTGCTACCTTAGTAAATACCAATTCCTAAAGCTACTAAAGACTGGATGACTACAATTATTTTTAATTGACAATCTTGAGAGAAGGCACACCATTGGTTGCAGTCAATAGCATTAGAGATCACTTTTCAGGTATAACCCTAGAATTCTGAGTGGTAGACAAAGCCAACTTCTAGACCTCTGAGATACATTTGTCTCAAGTCAGAATAAAGGATATTCAGAAGACCAATGGACCAAGCTTATAAGGATGTGTGTTTCTCTGATAGAATGTGAGCTACTTGAGTTCAGGGACTGTTTCTTTTTTATCTTTGCATCCCCTGCCTCTAGCACTATACTGAGCATGTAGTAGGTAAGCACTTAAAAATGCTTATTGATTGATTAAAGGCACTAAAATCACTTTGTGGTGAATTCCTTTGTTTATTCCTTTGTACAGTTTCCTAATTTATCCATTTTTAAACCTTGAATGTCTTGAATATCTTATGCTTTTTTTTAAATACTCTACATCCTTCAAGGATTTGTGTACTTGATTCCAGGTCTCTCCAAACCCATTTGTAATTTCTCCTTAAATATTTCTAGAATTTCTTAGCATCTTGTACTATTAAGCACTGCATGATGTTTTTTATTTCTCTACAATCTATATCATTTTTTTTTACCTTAATTTTTTTGTCAAGATTTATCATCTTTTAACTATCCTCAAGCTCTTGGGAATCTTACACCTAACTATGATCAAGCTATCCTGTCCTAGTGGAAAAAAGATTTCAGTTGAAGTTGAGTGCTGGGTACAAATTCTTCTCCTGACCCGTAACTATTTATGTGGCTCTGGACAAGTTATAACTTTTATGAGTTTTAGAGTTCCCTGCGAACAGAATGGAGTAAAAAATAATTTCACTACCTACCTCAATGTCATTGTGAGGAAAAGTTGTTATCTGGTATGAACTATGGCAAAATTATTGTCAATCATTTTATTTCTACATTCACAATGTCTCTCATTTATACCTCCTCCCCTCCCTCCTCTAACATAGCTGCTGTCACCTTATCACTTCACACCTGGACTACTGGAATAGCCTTCTGCTTCATCATCTCTGCCTCACCTCAATCTACTCTGATCCATCTACTCCACTCAGCCCTTAAAATGATGTACATGTCTGACCCTGTCACCTTCCTCCTAACCTTTACTCAATAGGCTTCGATGGCTCCCAACTACCTCCAACAGAAAATATCAAATCCTCTGTTTGGCATTTAAAGCCTTTCATAACTTGGACCCTTCCTACATTTCCAGTCTTCTTACACTGGACTCCCCTTCATGTATTCCATGATCCAGCTACAATGGCCTATTCACTGTTCATATTATATAATCCTCCATCTAACAATGTTGTGCCCTTTCATTGACTTCCCCAGGTTTGACATGTTCTTTATTTTCATTTTTACTTCCTGATTTTCCTGTCTTCCTTCAAAAGTCAGCAAACAGTACATACAAAAAAATCTGTCCTCTATTGCTGAGACTACTTTCCATTTGCAATATGTGTGTGTGTGTGTGTGTGTATCTTATATGTACCTAGTTATTTGTAAGTTATTTTTTTCTTTAGAACATGAACTCATTCAGAGCTGAGACCATGGGGCATTGTGGCTGTTGTTTTGGTTTGTTTTTGTTTTTTCTTTCTGTGAATTCCCAAAGCTTACTACAATGCCCAGCACATTGCAAAAGCTTAAGAAATGCATGTTGCCTGACTGCCTGAGTCTGTAACAAAATGACCCCCAGACCTGCCCAAGTACATACTTTAGAGGTGAGTGATGTTTAAAGGTGAGAGAGGAACTCCAGTGTCAGTCCTTCCAAACTCGTCACAGAGTTCTAAAATTAGGAGAGCCAAGTCTCCCCAGACGTATTAATATTGGGGAAGTAAGAAGAAAAATTTGTAATAGACAAGAAAGCAAAATATCTTTACTATTATGTTTTTACAATGGGTGAACAGACAACTAGCAAAAAAAGTATTATTGTACCTGTGAATTTGTTCTACATATCGGGATAGTACTTTTAAGTAGCTACAATTTTTCCTTCTATGCTTCCTCAAATGTTTCATCTCACTAACAAAGGGTTGCAACCCTTTATCTCTAAAGCTAAATCCTTCCATACTATCTACAATGGTCATATAAGGAAAGCGGCTGATAAAAAGTACTAGTCTGTCTACAGAGCAAAAATGATAATCCTAAGAATCATCCAATACTTCAGGTTTTCAACCATTATTGGCAAGTCTGAATGAGCTACATGGAAATGGGTTGAACCTCAAGCAAAAGAATCTTCAAGTAGGTCAGCCATCTATCATATCTGATAGATGGAAATCTAGCTATTTCTTTGGCCACTTTTTCAGAGATTAACTTCCTATGAACTTGAAGTGACCGATGATTACAAGAGCTATTTTATCTTTCAAGGGAGGAAGAGAATTTCATCTGGGAAGAAGGGGAAAAAGTGCATTTTCTTAGGTCCTACATATACTTCTATATAAAATTTTTCTTAAGAAGCCTTTCTTGCCTAATTAGAAGTCTGATGACCACTCCTTACCTGCTCCCCACTGATGGAATGTTGTCTCAATAGTTACCTAATCACCAAATATTCTAAAACATGTGCTTATTTTTTGTAGGTGAGTGGAGCCTTAAATAAATAAATAAATGAAACCAGGAGCTGGTTTTATGACAAAAAAAAATCAGTAAAAATAAGCTATTATTTGGATTTTTTTTAAAAAGACAACCAAATTACTAGAATAAAAAATGAAAAAAGTTGACTGCACCATTACTGATGATGAAATTAAAGAAATTATTAGTAATATTTTACCCAATTATATACCAATAAAAATCACAACCTAAGTGAAATAGATGAGTATTTACAAAAATATAAATTATACAGTTTTCCAGAGGAGTAAATGGAATACTAAAATAATCCTATCTTAAAAAAAGATATTGAACAAGCTATAAATGAGCTCCCTAAGGGAAAAAAAATACCCGAAACCAGATGGATTTACAAGTGAATTCCACCAAACTTTTAAGGTATTATTGTAGCACCAATGCAATATTCACAGCACTCACAGCAACTGTAAATATTCCAGCATAGTTCTTAATCACAAAATATAACAGACTGTCCATAGAGAAGAGAGAAGCAAAACATTTATTCAGATACCAGAAAACTAAATCTTAAAACAAGAAAGCTGAATCCATCATAGTTGCAAAGAAGCTAATAAGCCCATAACACAGCAGGGAACCACACTATTGTTTAGCCTTTCCACAAACCAAACTCACAAGTCTAGCTGTCTTCCTGAGTGCATTCTTTACTCCCTCCATCTCTAACTGTTCTGACTCCAAGTTTCCTCTGGGCTCTGCTCCACCCTTCAGCAAACTCCTCCCACCACAGGCTCCATGTGATTACATTTATCTTATTAGGGGACAGGGAAGATCTTTGAAGCAGGGACAGTCCTTAAATTCGCTTAGACTTATTAAGGGGAAAGGAAGATCTTCAAATTCCCTTACCATTACATTTTCTGCCAAGATCTTTCATGCCCATTACATAGGCAACTTATATCTGAATTGTCATTTAACATCTTTTAAGTACAACATAATCCCCACAAAATAAACACATCACATTTGCAACTCATAACAACTCACTGCCAGAGTGGCCTCATAGCATTAAACAAAGACAAAGTAGATAACATTATAATCCCCTCAATCCAAAGCAAAAATGTCAAAATAAAATTCTTTTGGGGGGTGTGTCCTTCCCCCAACACTGCCCTTGCAGACTTCCTCCTGGTACTCTCAGGTTCGGGCTCTAATGAGCCAAGTCCTGTTTTAACACTACTACAGCACCTGCTTCCAAATCCTGAAGGGAGGCTGGGCAACAAAGTCAAGAGGATGGGGTCCTTGAGGATCCAAAACACTTCCCCCACCTGCCTTAGACAACTTCTCCCTCCTTCTGGGTACCAAATTGTCCCAGAGGCACTGAAACCCTGGGTTCCTCCTCCTTCAGCAGGAGGTGGCCACTCCTGGCTTCTGTCTGAGTCCCAATACAGCAGTTCTCCATTCCTCTCTCACCTCAGCAAAGTTGGCACACAGGCAGCTCTCTGCTCCTGCTCCATGGCTCCACAGAATCACAGTGACCACAATTAGAAAACAAACAATTATCCCAGCCCCATATTTTCCTTTTAGTTTGCAGATACTGCCAACTATGCCATTTTATAACAGCAAGTATGCTAGCATACCCAGGATGACTGCTAGCACAGGTTCTCTGATCTGCTTTTCTAAAGGAAAGCAACTCAAAAAAGGGTTAAAAATCTTACTTTAATCAAACATACATATCATTCACTTAATTCAGGGGAAAAAGTCAGAGAAAATACAAACAAATTAAAAGCAGACAAAAAATACAGACAGAGAAAATAACACAATTCAACAGACCAACAGACAGGGCTTCCAGTTTTCTGACCATCATATACGTTGACAGTTGGTTGCCAGAGACAGAAGCACCAACATCGGGGTTTTCAAAGCTGAGGGGGCTCAATGATTAACCAGAGTCTCATCTGGCCAAATCACACAACTTTTCCCATAAGTGAGTCCCAAAGCAAATCCTCATCTCAGAGCTGATATATAGCCTTCACCAGGGTCAGAGAATATCAAAGCCTACATGACCCACCCCCTAATTACAAAGTAACAAAAGGTATGGGTCTTCCTGAAAAAACAAGCCCCTTGTTGGGCTCCAAGTGAGGCCCATTAAAGGTCAGGGAAGATCTTCAAACTCCCTAGGCCTATAAAAGGTCAGGGAAGATCTTCAAATTCCCTTACCATTACAATTATCAATCCCAATATTATATAAGGTATTTGAAAAAAAATATAGGAGTCCTTCCAAATTCCTTTTATATTTAAAATATGCTTTTGATGATTAAATCAGGGAGAACAAAAACAGAGGGAAAACACTATAGTCCTATTTTCTTAATGAATATCAATGTGAAAATTTCTGTGCCTTTTAACTTTAATTATTCACATCAAAATAACTAATATTATTGATAATTATTAATATTACATTTTAGGATACTAATGTAGAATATAATTTAATAATATATTGATTAACTGATCATTAATTATGTACTTATTACTATTTTATTAATGATAAATGGATGATATTAAATATTAAATATCTGAATGACACTTAAATTAATAAAAAATTTAGTAGTAAGTAGACTACATTAATATATCACCAAAATCAAACACAATGATCAGATGGAATTTATACTAGGAATGCAGGACTGATTAAATATTTAAAAAAAAGCTATCAGCATAACTGACCATATAAATAACAAAACACAACAAAAATCATGACTATGTCAATGCATCCAGAAAAAAAATCTTTGACAAAATACAATACCCATTCCTATTCAAAACACTAGAAAGCATGGGAATAAAAGGAGCCTTTATTAAAATAATAAGTAGCATCTATCTAAAACCAAGAGCAAACATTATCTGTAATGGGATAAATTTGAAGCCTTCCCAATAAGATTAGAAATGAAATAGGGATGTCCATCATCACTGATATTATTCAGTATTGTACTAGGATCTCTAAATACAGCAAAAAGAGAAGAAAAAGATATTCAAGGAATACAAATAGGCAATGAGGAAACAAAGTTATACTCTGTAGATTATATGATAGTATTCTTTGAAAACCCTAGAGAATCAATTAAAAACCTTGTTGAAACAACAACTTTAGCAAAGTTGCAAGATATTAAAATTAAACCTCATAGATCATCAGCATTTCTATATATTACCAACAAAGTCTATCAGGAAGAGATAAAAAAGAAAAATTCTATTTAAAAGAACTACAAACAATATAAACTACTTGGGTGTCTACCTGCCAAGACAAACTCAGGAACTATATGAATATATTTATAAAATACTTTACACACAAATAAATTCAGATCTAAACAAATTGAGAAATATTAATTGCTCATAAGTAGGCTCAGCCAATATAATAAAAATGAGAGTTCTAATAAGTCACTTTACTTATTCAATGCCTG
>CM053600.1:94549883-94584707 GCA_028646575.1 Pseudocheirus occidentalis
TAATAATCCTAATACATGCTCAATAACTTTTTCAAAGCAAATGATCCTATAAAATGAATTCTTTAACTTCTATTTACCCCCATCCTTCCCTCCCCACCAAAATCCTTGACACCATGGACAGGATGCAAGACTTGGAGTCAAGAATACTTAAGTTCATACCCAGCCTCAGATACTTACTAGCTGCGTGACTCTAGACAAGTCATTTAACCTGTTTGCTTTAATTTCCTCAAATATAAAATGAAAACAATAATAGTACGTACCTCACAGCTTTTTGCGAGGTTCAAATGAGGGACCATTTGTAAAGTGCTTAGTATAGTGGGCTCTGAATCAATGTCTGTTTCCTAAGTTGACGCATGCCTTTACAACTTATTCTGCTTGGTGTAATATAAGATTTTTTTTGTGAATTAGAGAAGATAATGAAAAAATTCACAATAGTTCCAGATGATCTTGTTGTTAGTGTGCTCTGCCTGCTCAAATTGACTTAAAACTCTGATCTCTTCCATGACACCTTTATTCCTTGCTTTATATTAAACTTATGACAGTTTAATCCACGTTTTCTTCCTCCAAGAAGACTGTAAGCTCTCTTTGACAGGGATCCATTGGGCTTTATCTCTTTAAACCCAGCACACAGCACCATGCTTTGCATTCAGTATGCCCTTTTTAATGTACAAACCTTCAAGTTTCTGTTAGTTTAGTTGTTGAGTGTTTATTAAATTGAACAAGATGAACAAAACTGACCTGCTTGTCTTTTTCATTTTAACAAGCTTCCATCTTCTCTCTATTGTATATTTAATTTTTTATTGGCATTCTCTTCTTTTTGTATCACCAGCACTACTTCTCATTCATTCTGGCAAAGAACCAACCTCTCCCTCAAGTTATGCCATACAACAAGCCCTCTCATAACAAATAAATATAATCAAGCAAAAATAAATCCACGCATTGACCGTGTCTGAAAATGTGTCTCATTCTTCATCTCTCTCCCCAAAGATGAGAAGCTTTGTTTCATTAACCATCAGAGTGAAGTCCTTCAAAGTTTTTTTTCTTTACAGTTGTTGAAGTCTGTTATACAATATGACCTCTAGTTGAACAGTTCCAGTCCATGATAATGATGAGACTAATTCACAAATAATACTGTTCACAAAGTCCTTCCCTTGAAACAATGGGATTAAAGTATTACACCCGTTTTATGGAGGAGAAAACTAAGGCAAAGAGAATCAAAGTGACTTGCCCATAATCAGGGAAGTAACATTAAAGCAAGGGCTTAATAGAATCCAGTTGCAAAAATTTTTCCAGTGTATCACTTTGTTTCTGTTAGCATCCATAATAATATGTATGTGGTTGTAAAGTGTCTTTATGATGCCTGTTTATATAACAGTTTATAATATAGAGCATACTTTATAATAATAAAACAGTATCTATTTAGACTTTTAATTAAGACTGACCTTCCCGTGATTATTCTGAATTAACGAAATCACTATAAAAGCTTATTGTGATAGGCGTGTAGAAGAGAGGCGGAAGGTTTTATAAGACTTTGAAGTTGAAAAGGTCCATAGAGATCGTCTAATACAAATTCCTCATTTAAAAATAAGGCAACAGAACCTCCATGAATTCAAGTGGTTTGACTGAGATAACAGTGAGCCTTTATGAGAAAATTAGGCCTTGAACTCAAAACTCTGATCCCTGGTAACCCAGTGTTCTTTCCATATAGCATACTGCCTTTGAAGGAAACTTTAAAGGCAGGAAGAGAAGGTGAATGAGGATTGAAGGCAGGGAAAAATTAAGTTCTTGCAAGTATTTCTATTTCTTCCTCCTTTGCCATAGGATCTAAAATTAATCTTTGAATTCCAAACTATTCAATATCTATCCAACAGGTAAGACTTCTGTTAGAGGCAGAGCAGTGGTTCTTGACCTAAAGGGTATGTAGATAAATCCCAAGGGGTCCAGTGATTTTTTTTAATGTCTTAGTAACCATATTTCAGTATAACTGACTTCCTTTGTAATCCTGTGTATTTTATTTTGCTTTGAAAAACAATATTCTGAGAGATGCCCATGGACTTTACCAAATTATTGAAGTATCCATAGTCTAATTTTTTTTTAGTCAAGGAAAATTTGGAAAATAAGAAAGGAAAAATAGTGGGAGAAAATATGATTTAAGATTTTGGTTCTAGGTAAAGAAGTGATAGGATTCAGTTTCAATTATTCCAGTGGAGATGGTACAGACCTTCCTCCACAACCCTAACACAATATTTCTTTTTCAAAATTAATTTATTTTTCCCAATTTTAAAAATTATTTATTTTTCAGTTTCAACATTCACTTCCATAAGTTTTAAATTTTCTCTTTCTCCCCAAGATCACTTGCAAGCTGATATGGGCTCTACACATACTTTCTTAGGTAATGGTAATGGGAATTTGAAGATCTTCCCTGCCCCTTAATAAGCCTAAGGGAATTTGAAGTTGTACCCTACCCCCTAATAGAATGAATGTAATCACAAGGAGCCTCTGGTGGGAGGAGTTTGTAAGGGTGGAGAAGAGCCCACAGAAAGCTTGGAGCCAGAGCAGATAGAGACTAGAGGGACGAGAAGATACCACAGAGGGAAACAGTTAGGCTTGTGAGTAAATGTTGATCTGTAGACAAGCTAAAAGATCCTGTGACTCTCTGTGCTGTTAACAGCTTATTAATTTCCTTATTACTATGATAGCATAGGCTTACTGGTCTTGCCATTCAGTTTTCTGGTCTCTGAATAAATGTTTTGTTTCTATTTTCTATATGGAGAGTCTATTATATTTTGCAAGTGAATAGTATGCTGTCATATTTACAATGGCTGTCAGTGCTGTGAATACTGAATTGGCACTGCATCTTATTAAACACACTTTCATATTCCTCATGTTGCACAGAAGAGTTATAATGAATGGAGAAAACCATGAGAAAAAAACAAACAAAATTAAACAAAAAAGAAAATAGTCTGCTTCATTCTGCATTTGGACACCATCGTTCTTTCTCTGGATGTGGCTGGTGTTTTCCATTATGTGTCCTTTGGAATTGTTTAGGTCCAAGTAAAATATTTCTGTTATGTAAAAGAGGGTTAGGACTTTGGGAGAAGGAACAGTTAGCCAAGATAATTTTTAAAAAGAAACTATAAAGAAGTCAAAATGATCATTATTAACTAACCAATTCAATAGAATTCTGGATTTTAAAGTGTATTACATTCATTACATGTAAACTATGTTGAACTGGACTTTGCAGTGAGATTTGAAATCCTTTTGCCTTACTGTACTTTGTTTATTGCTTGTTTAGCTTCATGGTGGCTTTAAAACAATTTTCACTTGACAAGTAGTTCTATTCTTAGGAGGCCAAAAGGATTCTCTGGAAGCAGGTAACATTTTCAATAAGTGTCATTTTTAAGACCTTATGTCCTTTTTCATAAATCAAACAATTTTAGTATTTTGGGAGATGGGGTCATGCTCTTGAAAGGACAGAACCTCAAGTAGTTCACCTAACACTTTATTTTTGAAGATGTGACCGGAAGGACCTTAGACCAGTAAGAAGACAAAAAACTGCATTTGGTGTCAGGGTGGGTATGAATAAAGCCTTATGTTTTCTGCTAGAAGTTTTACTGATTCTTGAGTAACTTCTTCCTAGTTCCTAATCTCATAACTCCTTCTTACCTACCAGTACTTTTAATTAAAGGGATATCAAGAACCTATGAGCTACTACTTCAGGATATTAGGAAATTTTATGAGTTGGTTGAGAGAGAAAAGAGACAAATCCATAAGAGGAAGTATTGATATATTTTACCATTAGAGAGTGTTTATATCTCACATATATACATTTGTTCTCTCCTCCCCAAGTGTTTCTCATATTAAGGGTTATCTTACTTTTATGATAAAAATGGAGTTTCTGTGCTAGGAAATAATAACATTTGCATTTTTATGACAATTTGAGGATTGCAATGTACTTTGAACATATTATCTCATTGAATACTCAAAGCTTTCTGGGAAGTAGGTGCTCTTATTCCCCCCCTTTTGCATATGAGGAAACTGAAGTAGAAAGAGACTAAGTGAAGGACAACTAGATAGGACAGTGGATGGAGGACTTGTCCTTGAATCAGGAAGACCCAAGTTCAAATCTATCCTCAGATACTATCTATGTGACCCTGGGCAAGTCACTTAACCCTGATTTTAAAAGCCAAAAAAAAAAAAAAAAAGAGGTTTAGTGACCTTCTTAAGGTTACACAGCTACTAAGCTAGTAAGTATCTGAGGCCAGATTTGAACTCAGGCTTCCCAGACTCTAGTCCAGAATTCTATTCACAGCTTTGCTTAGCTGCTTGAAACCATTTGTCCAATGCATGCAAACAGCAGTGTTCGTATAGCTAAATACTCTATGTTTATAGAGTACTGGCTTTAAAGAGGCTGTTAACTATTTAACCTGGAAATCATCATTGTGTTACCAATGTGTTATTATACAATAGTATAATTTCTATATGTTGTAAGACCTAAAGTAGGGATGGGGCCAGTCAAAGGGCCAGACTTGAGGACCCAGAGGGCCACATGTAGCCTCAAGGCCACAGGTTCCCCATCCCTGCAGGACTGTCTTAAATCCTGGGCAATGTGGTATTCTTAATTTTCTGATTTTTTTTTTCAGAGAACTAGTGATTAACTCTTTTTTTTTTTTTTGCTTTTTGGAGGGCAGTTGGGGTTAAGTGACTTACCCAAGGTCACACGGCTAGTTTTTTTGTGTTAAGTGTCTGAGGCCGGATTTGAACTCAGGTACTCCTGACTCCAGGGCCGGGTGCTCTATTCACTGTGCCACCTAGCCACCCCTAGTGATTAACTCTTTAAGTACCTGGTCAAATTTGACCACTTTATCCCTGTGCTAAAGTATTTGAATAGAAATGTTCTGCTTCTCTGGCCATTGATAATCAGAACAGATCACTATAAAGCACTGACAAATTCAATTGCAGTCGTCTTATGTGAGGGATAATTGATAGTGAAGTTTCCCCATTCTGAAAAATCAAATCTAGAGTGGCTTCAGTATCCACTAGGCCTAAGTTTAGAGGTCACCTGACCTTACAGGAATCTGGGACTTGGAGCAATGGAGACTCTCCCCAGTGCCATCTCAGCACAAGATATGCCAAATAAGGATAAAACTACTTTCCTGGCCTTGCATTGGGCACCCACATGTTTCCAGGTCCTTTGTCTCAGAGATAGAGGCCCGCGGTTAGGTTGTGGGCCAGCCTCCCTACCAGAGAGCAAAGGCCAGTTGGGGCATTGGGTTTCTGCATTGGAAGGTTATATAACCATGGGCTTCCTTCTGCCTGTCGTTCTCTCCCTGGCAGATGCCATTTGAGCGACAGGGGCAGACTCCTTTCTTGTGAGAAAGAATAAAGACCTTTTCTGACCTTAGATTCAGACTCTGAACTCTTTCATCTCACACAATTTACAATTGTTATTGTCCTTTTAATCTCATCTACTAGGGTGCATCAGGTGAAATTATTTTGTTGAGTTTCAAACCAACCCTCCTGCAGATTTATTTTCGTTTACACTTCTTTTCATTATTTTATGAAGCCTGCTCCTCACAACCTTAAAACATCCTCTTCCCCTGTGTTTCATGAATCACTTTAGGCTCTATCTCAGTTGCCCCTGACTTCCATGCCCCTGCTCTTGGCAATAAGATAAAATATTTTCACATTTCAGTAGTTTCTGGGTTCTTGGTTGCTTATTATTTTATGTTGACCAAAGCAAGATCAGGTGCTTTAAGGATGATCAGATCAGTGTCTTTATTTTTAAGCATTTCTCTTTTTTTGAGTGAATAGCTTGTTTAAATGTGTCTGATGGAAAACACTTCAATTGTACCTGATAACTTTTTCTCATCTCTGTCTTTTTTTCTGCTCTGATGTTGATTGAGACTTTGAGAATAGTCTTTACAACACACAGAGAGCTGCTTTGGGAGGTGATATCTATATCAGTAATTGTTTGTCTCCTAATTTTAGAGATAATTAACTTTTTGTGTATGTCATATTTTTGGAAATCTTGTGGGACCCATCTCAGAGTAATATAATATAATAAATATAATATATAATGTAATAAATAAATATAAGTAATATAATAAAGTGCATAGAATTACAAAGATAGTCATTTATATTGAAATACAGTTATCAAAATATTTCTTTCAAAATGTTTATAAACCCCTTTATAAAGCTTATAAGAGCCCTTGTTTTAGAGACAGAATGTTATAATGTATGGAGCTCTTAACTTGGAATCATAGACACCTGGGTTTGAATCCCAACATTGTACATTTCCAACTTGGGTGACTCAGCGCAAGTCATTTAAAGTCTCTTGGCCTCAGTAACCTAATCTGTAAAACAAGGGATTTGGATTTTATAATTCTGAAGGTCCTTTACAATCCTAAGTCCGTGATCCTAGGATCCCATCTTGACTATATAGTCAAGTTCATTTTTTGTGATGTGTTTTGGTTCTCACCATGACCTCTATGACTCTCTTATTCAAGATAATCATCCTGTGGCTACTGACAAGTTTAAGGGCCTTTGTTTTTGTTTTGATTTTTTTTTAGTTTTTTTTTTTTTTTTCATTTTCCACTACTACATCTCATTCCCTCACCAATCTACTTCTGGTCTGCTTTCACTCTGCAGTTATTTGTTGATGAGGTTTGGAGTCTGGTTTTATTCTTCCTAGAATTTCTCTCCCCTTCTATCTACTACTGCCAGTATTGCATACAGCTTCAGAATTTTGGTGGTGGACTTTTTGCTTGTGCTCATCAGAGACAAAGCAAGACAAAATCACCAAACATACCCTAAAATAATATTTCCTTTGCTTTGGGGGACATGATGACATCAACCACCCCAGCTCTTTTATTCACGTCTCTAGGAACATCTTTTTTAAATAATATTTTATTTTTCCCCCAGTTACATGTCAAGAATATTTTTAGCATTCACCTTAATAGGATTTTGAGTTCCAAATTTTTCTCCCTCCCTCCCTCCTTGCCCTCCACTTTTCTAAAAATGGTAGGCAGTTTGATATAGTTTATACACATTCTATCATGTAAAATATATTTCTATATTAGTCACAATTATGAAAGAAGAAAAATATAAAAGGGAAAAATAAACAATGAGAAAGAATAAAGTGAGAAAAATATGTTTCAGTCCTCATTCAGAGTCTATCAGGTCTTTATCTGGATATGGATGGCATTTTCCTTCACGAGTCCTTTGTACTTGTCTACAATCATTATATTGCTGAGAAGAGCTGAGTAATTCATAACTGGTCATCACATAATGCTGTTGATATACTGTGTACAATATTTTCCTGATTCTGCTCATTTCACTTTACATCAGTGCATACAAGTCTTCCCAGGGTTTTCTGAAATCTACTTGTTCATCATTATGACGATGAATTCAGTAGTATTTCATTACATGCATATGCCACAGCTTGTTCAGCCATTCATCAACTGATAGACATCCCTTCAATTTTTCAATATTTTGCCACCATAAAAATTGACTGCTTTAATTATATTTGCCCGTGGCCGTCCTTTCCTCTTTTTTTATGATCTCCTTCAGATACACACCTAGTAGTGGTGTTGCTGGATCAGAGGATCACAGTTTGGTTACATTTGAAGATAGTTCCAAATTGCTCTCCAGAATGGTTGGATCAGTTCACAACTCCACCAACAGTGTCCCAATTTTCCCACATCTTCTGTAATCTTTATCATTTTCCTTTTTGGAGAGGGGGTGCAAGGTAGGGAGGGTCATATTACCCAGTCTGATAGGTGTGAGGCAGTATCTCAGAGTCATTTTAATTTGCATTTCTCTAATCAAATATGAGTTAGAGCATTTTTTCATATGCTTATAGATAGCTTAAATTTTTTCTTCTGAGAATTGCTTTTTTGCCTTTGATTTCTTCATTGAAAATTGTCTATTCATATACTTTGAACATTTATCAATTGGATAATGGCTTATATGCTTATAAATTTGACTCAGTTCTCTGTATATTTGAGAAATGACATTATCGGAGATACTTGCTATAAAGATTATTTCCCAGCTCTAAGGATAATTTTATAAACCTTCCTTTCATTTAGCTGCAACTTCTTCACATTTTCTGTTTCTGTCTAGACTACTAATATTAACGTGGTTAACTTCCTCAAGTATTATATCAGCTCATTGGTCACTGGGCAGAGATCTCACATTTAGAATTCCGATGGTTGAATTAATGTTTATAAACAACATAAAAATTGTGTTATTACAATCACCCTCTGCCCCCTTTCCCACCACTTATGGAAAAGAGCATGCTGAATATAATTTAAATTTCTCTTTATGAGTCAGGGTTATCATAATGAACAACTTATTATGCCACTGTAAAAATATAGCTGTGGATATAGAGCTACATCATACAGGACATGGGGTTAAATGTATACTGACCTCAATAACTTGATTTATTGAAAAAAGTGTCTGATGTCAGCTTGTTTTTTTTTTACTCCTTTGGCTCTTTCACACAGAAGGAATTAGGCATGTGTAACTAAATGGCTTCCTGAGCAGTGTAATATGTTTGCCTCTGTGCAAAATAAAGACTCTGGGTAGACTTTTAAAAATGCTTTTCTCATACCTCTTCTCCATTAGTTCTCTGATGCAATCAGTAGCACTATTCAAGAGTTATTTATTATTTATATGTTTTCTGGTGTATGGAGTATTCAGACAGAACTAGCACCTCCAGTGTGAGGACTTGCCAAGCCCTTTTCAAGGCTGCTTATCCACCTTTGGTGTCCACTTGTCACTCAGCTCTCACCTGTGGCTGAATGGGCAGATGTGAACAGTTTGTTGCAAAGGACCATGAAGGTGCCTGAGACAGGAGCTGTGGCACTCCCAGAGTTTGTTCAGACACCAAAGACTCTAAGGTCATCCATTGAATACAAAATGTCCAGCCACTTGTGTTGCCAGTGGACTTCTCATGACTCAGAAAGAGAGTGAAGCTGACTAATTTGTGCAACTCTGCCTTTCTTAAATCCAATTCCCCCATAAGTCAAGATGTCACCCTGTGATGTGATCCACAATCCACAAAGAAAGAATGAACAATATTTC
This sequence comes from Pseudocheirus occidentalis, assembly GCA_028646575.1. Classification (NCBI taxonomy): domain Eukaryota; kingdom Metazoa; phylum Chordata; class Mammalia; order Diprotodontia; family Pseudocheiridae; genus Pseudocheirus; species Pseudocheirus occidentalis. The sequence continues at coordinate 94,558,971 of CM053600.1, forward strand.
TCTATCACTAACACATCAGATCATATGCATACTTCTTTGTTAGATTATGTCTTTCTCCTATCTTCACAGGATATGAAAAAGGAATGTTTGTTTAAAGAATTTTTGTTAGCATGTTTTAGGAAGGACTTATTCCCAAGGTGTATATATTCTTCATGAACAAAAAACCTATGTGACAACAGGGCATGATTACTTTTATTTTCAGGTTCAGACAATTTCCTAGACTGAGACAGCATGTCATAGTGAGAAGCACACTTGTCTCAGTGTTAGAAAAACTTGAATCAAGTAATGGTTTTGTTATTTGCTACTGTTTGACCCTGGATGAGCCACTCAACATTTCTGTACCCCAAATTCCACATATGCAAAAGACGACAATAGTAGCCCACATTTCTGTGATGCTTTGATGTTTGTAAAGTATTACACACCTGATCTCGTTTGACTCCTCCGAATAACTTTGGGGTTAGTGCCATTTTCATCCCCATTTCTAAAATGAAGAAACGAAAATGTCAGGCCATTAATTTGTCCAGTCCTGCCTTAATGTCTGTTTTTTTGATAAAGTATAAAGCAAAACAACTTTTTAAATTGTACATCTAAAAGTATAACAATATTTGAAATAATTTCTTGGATATATTCATTTTCCCACAAACTTCCTTCTGTCAAGCACATTTTATGTTATAATAAATAACACCCTGACTAGGAGTTTGAATCAAACAACAATGTGGTTAAAATATTCCCTTATAGACTCTGGGTCTTCAGATTTACAGTTGTTTGATGGAGTAAACATATGGCCCAAGTGTATTAGGGGAAAGGGAATACTGGATTTAGGTTTAGAAACCCTAATTTCAAATTCCTTCTCCAACACTTACTACAAAGTTTTTATCTGTAATGTGAGGGTGTTGTTTGGATTGGCGGTTCTTAACCTGGGGTCTAAAAACATCTTTTAAAAATATTTTGATAACTTTGTTATAGTAGGATTTGTTTCTTTACAAACTGTGTATTTAAAGGCATCACTCAGGGGGGGTTGGGTGGCACAGTGAATACAGCAAAGGGCTGTAGAGTCAGGAGGAAGTGCGACCTCAGACACTTAATACTTACTAGCTGTGTGACGTCAGGCAAGTCACTTAACCCCAATTGCCCTGCCTTCCCCCCTCCAAAAAGAAAAAAAAAAAGCATCACTCTAAGAAAGAATCCATACGCTTCACTATACCAAAGTGATATATGATGTTTAAAAAAAAAAAAAGAATTCCTGGACTTGGGAATTTCTAAAGTCCCTTCCAGGTCTAAGCCTATGATCCTATATGTTCTGCTCCCATGACAATAGGGTGACTTTGCTATCTTCAAGCAAAATTGAGTGAAAGATAGTCTTTCACTGAAGTTATAAATAATGAAGGAATAAGTCACAAAAAACATAGCCTTTACAATCCATACCTGAGTCTGCATTTATAAGCAGCATACAAATGTGATGCCTTTACATACTCTGGGACAGCAGTTCTCAAAAATTTGGCCTCGGAACCCACTCACATTCTTTAAAAAAAAATGAGGACCCCCCCCCAATAGCTTTCATTTATGTGGTTTATATCTGTCAATATTTATCCTTTTAGAAATTAAAACGTCTTAATATTACTATGAAAATGTTTTTGATCTTGTGAAGCCCCCTGAAAACGTCTCAGAGACTCCCACAGATCCTTGGTCCACACTGTGAGGACCATGGCTCTAGGACAGTGGAATTTTACAGTAACCAAATGTTCTATTTTATGGGCCGTTGCAGCATTAGCTGATGCAAACACAGTTTACCTAGGCTTGCTTTGCTTAAAGCCAAGAGGATTTGGTTCACTGACACCTGGCAAGGTAGGAGATGACAGGCATCAAAACAGACTGCTTTCATCACCATCATATAACATTATTCCAGGCATAGACTCTGTTCACAAATGAGTTTTCTGAAAATGACACAAAGTTCTTCTGGAGTATCATGATTTGCTATTTTTTGCTGTCTAGTCTTCAAATGCTCTTTCAATTTAAAAAAGGCAAAGCCAGTCTTTTGAAATTACACAACTCAGTAAATTGAATTTCCTAATGAAATCCAGCTTTTTCATTGAATATTAGAACAGAGAAAGGAACGCTATCAGATTGTTTTGTTTCTTTTAAGTGGAGAACCATTTATATAGAAATCAGAATGTATAGTTTGTGAGGGCAGGGAATGTTTTTTTTTTCCTCCCTTTTTTTTTTTAAATTCCCAGCACTTTGAACATTGCACGGCACATTTTGTTGTCATTGTTTAGTCATTTTCAGTCATATTTGATTCTGTGATCTTTTGGGGGATTTTCTTGGCATTTAGTAAGTGCTTACTGTGTTCTGAGAATGGGTAGCTAGGTGGTGCAGGGGATAGACTATTGGGGCTGGAGTCAGGAAGTATTAGACAAGTCATACTGGACATACTGAAGTGATATGCCATTTCCTTATCTGGCTCATTTTATAGATAAGGAAACTGAGGCAGGCAGGGTTAAGTGACTTGTCCAAAGTCACACAGCTAGTGTCTGAGGCTGGATTTGATCTCAGGAAGATGAGTCTTCCTGATTCCGGCCCCAGTAGTCTATCTACTGCACCACCAAGCTGCCCATGCTCAGAACACAGTAAGCACTTACTAAATGTTTGTTGATAGTTTTTGACTAGAAAAAATGTCTGGTTTCTCTAATTTGAGCGGATATATGATGGGTACTTGTCTTCTCCATCGATCTTTGCAGTCCCAGTGCTTAGCTCCATACTTTACAATATATTAAGCATGCATTAAGTACTTCAGTTTTTGAATTAATGGGTCTGTAGATGACTTAGAATATGTAAAGAATTTTAACAGCTTTCTCTTCTAATCCCTGATATGACTTAATACAATTTGGCTAGTATTTATATACAGGGTAGATTAACTAATTGTTCTGATTTATTAAATATTTTAACTTGTTTACCCTACATTTCAAGTTGTATATAAAAGATTCATATTTTCTCTTAACATTAGTAAATCATATTACACTTAGCAAAGATCATAGATTTTGAGAACTGGAATGGACCCGAGAGGCCATAGAGTGTAACCTCTTCATTTTGCAGATAACGGAACTGAGGTTGAGACAGTAAGTTACTTGCCCAGGAAACGCAGTTATTGTCTGAGGCAGGATTTGATTTCTGGGCTTCATGAATCCAGGCCTTTTATCTACTGCACTCCCTAATCTTCTATCTTGCCATATGTATGGATGCTATGCTACATATACTGCTATATGTTGATTTGACTGTTCAGCATAATGAAAACCATATCTTCTGCACCCGTTCTTGTGAAGTGTACTCATTGGCATCCCTTCAGTTTATTAAATCCATTGGTAAGACAATGCTTAGCTGGCAAAGATTCCACATTATGGTTTCATAGCTCTGTTTCTATTTGAGTCCAACACCACTATTCTAGACCACTTCGGTGATTGGCTTCCATATCTATACTTGACAAATGACATCAAGATGAACTGGGTAGTTCCTAAGATTCTTTTGTTCTCATTGTGGCAACTGGTGACCATCAATTAAACTTTCCTTCTGAAACAGCGATAGTCTCTTTTGATCCCTTTTATCCATTTCCCATTTTTGCATCTTGTTTAGATAGGTCAGGTTGGATTTCCTTCAGTTGCATGCCACATACTCTCATTCTTATTCTTTTAATTTGGTATTGCTTTTGATCTTTCTTCTAACAAGTCAGTGGTTCTAACACACAGATGGTTGATTTGCAAATGACTCCCACATCAGTAACTAGTCATTTCCTGCCTGCTAAAATATAATCAATTTCATTTTTGATGATGTTATGTAGAGCTAATCATGTCCAGCACCTCTTGGCTCCCAAGAAGGAAGTATTCCTAATACATAAGGGAAAGACATTCATATAGTTTATAAAACTTGCACATCTCTTGTTTATTACCACTGAAACGCATTTGACTTTTTTTTCTTCTTTCTCCATTCCCATTTTGGAAACCCTTGAGTTAATATTGATTTAATTTGGAGAGTCTTACAAAGTTCTTCATAAAATGCTAGTTGACCATATATCCTATGAAATGATATTTCTTGCTGTCATTAGATACATACTAAAAATCACTTCTGCCAGGATCTTTATGTACTTCTCCCAGGAAAACCTCTGACCTAAGCGTAAATGTAGCTACAACTCGTTATGTCTTCTCACTTCAGTTTTAGTAAGCATGATAAGGATTGTATGTTTATTTCCTAAAGTAGTATGTTCACATTGGACTGCAGTTTCTTCATTTAAAACACTGGGGTTTGGACTAGATATGAGGAGGTTTGAGGTTCTTTTAGGCTCTTTGGTCATTGTGCTATGATCTCATATTTGAATAAAGCTTTTTTTAATTTTTAGAGGCTCTAAGAACAGTGTTTGGGGTTTTTTATCTTCTAGTCTTTTTTTTCTCACATGTTCCTACAGTGTTGTCTTCCCTTTCAGTTATCTCTGATTTATCTTGTATATATCTCCTTTGTACATAATTTTTATGTAGTGTCTCCCCCATTGTACTGTGAGCTCCTTGAGGAATGGAACTATCTTTTTAAATTTTCTTTGCATGCCCAGTGTTTAGCAATGTGCCTAACATGCAGTATGAATTTAATACATTTTTTTTCACCATCACATCAGAAGTGGAAGAGGGCCACATAGGTTTAAGGACTATCTTATCATTATATTCTTTTGTATTGTGGGTTGCCATATCCAAAGAATTCACTAACAAAATGGCTAGCCTACTGTTGACAAAAGTCTCTGAACTTAAGTAACAGCTGCGTAGGAGGCTAAACTCACTATAATACTGAATACCCCTTACTTAGGGTGAATGGACACCTATATGCATCCAGCCTGGCTCACTTATGCCAACTTGCTTTCACATTGGAGGGTCTGAGTTCACAGAGAAGAACCACCAAAATTTGCTTACACTACATATCCACATAGGTTCCTTGAAACTATTTCTTTACACTTATATTAGTTCTTTCGATGCTGTGTTAAACTATCAGAATGTTCATATAAAATTGAGACACCATCCTACATTCTCTACAGCATGGTTTAAGTCTTTATATTTGTGCCACAGTATATTTTCTTTCCCCATATTACTCAAACTACATTTGACAATTCTTTATCTATATAGATATGTTTCTTTAAGTAGATTTTAGCAGCAGTTTATATGAAATGAAAATTTTATTTTCCTGTTCCTTTCAGATATAAAATTGTCCATTGATGCAATGGATAATACCTTTAATTCTTTGCCAATTCATTTAACTTCTTTTCATCCTGTAAAAGCGTTTTTTCCTTCTTGTGCCATTACCAGTTTGTTCCATGTGGAATGACAGTACCTAAAAGTACCTTATGTTTGTCTAGTAGAGTTTTCAGAAAGTAGAAATAATCTCTCACTGGAATCATATAAGTATTTCCAATTTGGGAGAAGATTTGATGAAATAGAAAACATCTGAATAATTGGAACTATCCAGAAATGTAATGAATTGCCTCAAGAAGCAATAGATTCCCCTATATTAGTAGTCTTTGGACAAAGACTGAGTTATCACCTTTTGGATGTGTTGTAGAGATATATTCTGATACACAGGACTAAGAAGACCTCTAAGATTCCAACTCTTTTAGTAGGTTCTAAAACTTTTATCTTGTTGGTCATTTAAAAAGATTGAACTGGATTCATAAAGGAGTTGGTAGTGTACCATAACTGTATCTTTGGGTTTCTATCTTTTAATGATGGCTTATAACCATAAAATAATTTTACAGAACTACTTTAATATACTTTATGATAGCACTTTGTATTCCAAAACTAATATGTACAAGGGACAAATATAATTTTCTTTTGCTAATCATCCTTTTAATACAGACCTTCCATCAGTAAAATCATAGTTTCTTTAGACAAACAAAAAATGCCATCAGTGCACTACTTCCTCTCTGATTAGATCTGTTGCCAATAAAAGGATCAGCCACATTAGGAATATCTATGTATGTGTATGTATATATGTGTGTGTCTTATACATATGTGTGTATATACATATATACATGTGTGTATATATTCAGTTATCAAGTGCATTGGATCTCCATTGATATCTCCAGAGAAACGCTCAATATAAGTGGGAGCTTGAAATGAGAGTCAGAGGTGAACTTTTTCAGTGCTGGTAATTAATTCTTGCTTTGCATAGGCTAATTGAGGGCAGGCATTGAATACTTGGTGTCATTTTATTTCCTAGCTGTCAATTGGGCTACAATCTGCTTTCTCTGCTAAATCTGTTCACCTGTGTGCCTCCTTTTACCAGTAGAGGGGATGTTAAAGATATAGGGGCCACTGACAGCTTTGTTCTTTTTGAAATGTCAATATTTTTCTTCAAAAGAGCCAGTCTCCTTTGACAGGATTTTTGTTCTTTAACATCTTTCTTAAGACATGTCCAGATAGCTGAAGCAGCAGCATATTTTGTGTATTTTGAGTGCTAAAATGGAAAGAATAATCAATAGGCTTATTCTTTATAGATGGCTGGTCTTACCTTTATAGACCAAATAGCTCTCAGATGCCCCCCACCCCCGCCAATACTAACCAGCCTCTGGTCCTGCAACAGAAGCTTTATCAACATACCTAATATCAGGTATCTGGACCATCTCAGTTTTGCCCTCAGCATTCCCGCCATAAATGATGAATCTCTTCCCCCCCCCCCTCATGTTCCTCTCTCCGTTGTGTTAGCTCTAAACAAAATGCTTTGGTGTACTTTGCATCATCATTTAGTGATTCCTTCCTCTCCTACCCATTTATTGGATGAGAGAATCATTTACATTTGGTTAAGGTGTAAAATGGGAATTGAATAAATTCAATGAAATGGATTAAGCAACTATTGTGTACCAGATACTGTGCTAAAAGCTGGGGTTACAAAGAATGACATAGTCATTAAGACAGACATTGCAGTGGAATGGGGGAGGACAATACACAAAAGAAAAGTAAAAATGGAGGGATGGTGAAGGTGGGGAGGGCAGCAGGGAATATCTGGCCCCCTTCGGAGCTGAAAGTAAGCAAAGACATTGATAGAAAATGGAGAGCTACCTACAAAATTTTGAACATTCTGTAAAGGGAGGTTTTGGCAACAGTTTATTGCTCTGGCCCCCAGTTAGAGAAGAGAGTCAATTGAGGGATCTAAGGAGGTTTTGAATTTCAAAAGCTGAATTAATTTGCAAGGTGATAAAATTAAAATGATCTCATTGTCCTGGGGAAGGAATGATGTTCCATGGAGTTGAACTCAAACAGAGTTTATCATGGAAAATGGAAAGATCTCTGGATGTGATGAATAGATCTACCAAGATCCTTTAAGTTATGTCAATATATAGCAAATATGTAATCTTATGGTATTTAACTTATATTGTGACAATTTCCATATGCTCTTCATATGTATTATGAGATTTTTGAGGATAAGAAGTACATAGTCCATCATTTTTTTGTAACATAGAATTGATAATCTGGTGCTTTCCAAATATTTTCAATGAATTATTTATTTTATTTTTATTACATTTAAAAGAATTTCATTAAAATGTTTCTGTTTGCTGCTTTCTATATAACCAATGAAATCAAACATTCAGGATACACTTTTATGAATTTGATTATCTTTTCCATTAGATTTCTTCTTCCTACTCTTACTGGTGTTCACGGAGAAATGTTTTTTTGAAAAAAAATGAGATATTTGGAATTCATACATAAACTGGAGAGAATTTGAAAAACTACAAAGTTTTTTTAATGTTATGCAAAGTACATATCATTTCTCTGAAGTGGGAGTGATATTAAAAACATATAGTGGATGGACCAACCTAAATTCCATTCCTTTCCATTGTAATATTATGAGATTCTAACTTTACAAGTCCATTTCATACAGATGGTTATTACCTTAAAATAGCAGTACAGCAGCTATATAACATATGCCATACTGTATTTGCTCTAATATTTACATTCTGTCTGTATCTATATGTGAAAACCTGATTCCTTGCTTTTCAATAGAGATAAGCCCCCCATATTATGTGAATAGTAGACTTTTTTACAACTGGGATAGTGGAATAATGAAAACCACAGCTTTTTCCGTCTAAATTGACTGAAAAATCTCAGTAGGGAAGTGCTGTTATGAGGGGTAGGGAGGGAAGAAAAGACAATGCTTTTCTTAAGAAATGGATATACATGGACATGGGGGTGAGGGATGGAGGGGCCGGAGGGCCCACAAATGCAAACAAGATTATGCTTCCTAATGCCTGCCAACTCTCTTCATCTACTAATGAACTTTGTGATGGACTGAGGATTGAGGGGCAATTAAAAGTCATTGCTTTTGTTTCCATCTTGAAGAAATCTAAGTTCTGAGAGAGACAGAGAGACAGAGAGAGAGAAAGAGAGACACAGAGAGAGAGACAGAGACAGAGAGAGGGAGAGAGACAGAGAGACAGAGACAGACAGAGAGACAGAGACAGACAGAGAGAGGGAGGGAGGGAGAAACAGAGGCAGAGACAGAGACAGAGACAGAGACAGAGACAGAATCAGATCCAGGACATGTATTTACAAATACAAAGCTTAAAGGAAGAAAATTTGGGTAAGGTATATTCTAGTAATATCCAGTTAAGTGTGAAGAACTGCTAATCAGGGTAGAACTTAGGTGGGTCCAAGATTTTTTTAAATCTATTTAAAGGATCAATTAGTTTTCATGTGTAACAGATGTATGTATGTTCTTCAAAATAGTATCTAGAATCAATACAAAATAATTAGGCAATGCCATTAATGGAAAATTCTGAAAACTGTTTTTGTTTCTCAAAAGAAAATCTATATATCTGGGCTACCCACAGAGCAATTCATTTCCCACCACTTCAGATTTCATTAGATATTATAAATAATTAGCCCATAATAACTGAGAATTTATTTTTTTCAATTTCCTCATTTCCAGATGACCTTTGTCTTAGTCAAATTGTTAAAAGGAACCTATAAAACAACCTTGATGTCCCATATAAATTAGTATTTTATGTTTTTCATTACTCAACAGCAGACATTACCGCTATATGAAATTCCTGGCTTCATTAAAACCACCTTAATGTCTTAACCAAATCATTTAAAGCAAAGATTTGTAAAGGTTAAAGTATAACTCTCACTCTTACCTGAGAAACTGGTATTTGAGGCAAACCATAAATTGAATTAAAGACTACCATTATGTCCTCAACTAGAAATATCATACTATTTTTGTACCTCCTTTTCATTTAAATAAAATGTATTTTGTTACTTATTGTGATATGAAAACTTCAACATTTTCAAAGTGGTATCAATAGACCACAACATTTGTAAAATTTAGGTATGATTGGCTTTCTTCATTCAGTCATATAGTCCACAAATATTGAATACTTACTATAAAGGAGACATAATGCTACCTGGAAGATAAAAATGTGTATAAATCCTGTATATCTGCATGCAAGGAGGTTAACTCTATATGAAGGGAGATGAGATGTGTATATAAATAACAAGTCATAAAATAAGGTTTAGGTTAAAAAAATGAAAATGGCATAGCCAAACTACTCAGGAAGTCAATGAAGAGAACTAATATTTCCACTTGGGACAGTCAAGTAAGGTTATACAGAGGTAATATTAGTGGAACAGGAAATTAAGGAATATGTCAGACTATTCCATGGATGTTGATTGAGGGAAAGTCTTCCAAGTGGGGAGAACATAGAAAATCCAGAAATAATACTGGGTGAGGCATGACTGGGGACTGACAAGAAATACAGATTGTTTGAATTCTAGGGCATACAGTTCTAGGAAAGTAAGAGACAACTAGATGCCTCTGTGGATAGAGCTCCAGGGTTTGAGTCAGGAAGGTATGAGTTCAAATTTGACCTCAGATACTTGCAGTGTGACTCTGGGTAACTCACTTAACCTCAGTTTGCCTTAATCCACTAGAGGAGGAAATGGCAAAATACTCTAGAATCATTGTCAAGAAAATTCCTTGGAGAATATTGTCATGCTGTGGTTCCTAGGGTCAGAGTAAGACACGACTGAATGAGTAAATAAAAATTTGACTTATAAATTGGAAAAATATGATGGAGCCAGTTTTAGAGGTCCTTGAGTGTCAGACGAAGTAACTTCTCATTTCTTTGATAGGCAGTAGGGCCTATGGAAGTCTTTAAAATGAGAATTTGACATCACAAACTAGTGCTTAAAGAATATTAGAGGAAAATCCAAAAATTAGTCTCATGTAAGCCAGTTGAGGACAAAATTTCAGAAGCAAGATGTTCCACGTTGATGTTTAGGAGGTTTATTTCTATCAGATTTGTAAGGATTCGTTTGTAATAATTATTATTTTCTATCAACAGCTGGTCTAAGATTTCATTTAAAGTTTCATTAAGCAAGGATAAAAAATGAATTATTCAGTCCATGTAAAGGATTCACTTGCTTATGTAAAGGTCCTTTTCCAAGAAGATTCAATTGCTGTATACTCTCCCCTTTCTTCACTAATGGAGGCACATAGATGTACTGCTGGCCTAGCCTATGCTTCCTGCACAATGCCAACTACTCAGCTGCAAAATTTTATTTTAAGAAAATCATTTTGTGCACCATTAAAATGCAATAAAGCATCTGAAGATAGAAAGTTTCTGTTTAGTCATAACATAAACACTAATGAAATTATTTAAGCACATGCAAGTTCAACAGTTTAAAGTCTTCTCTCATGCTATGACAACAGTCTGGTGTGGATTTGATCCAGAAATTCAATGTATCCAGGAAACAATAGGTTAAGCCAAGATTGTCATTGAATTCTTAACTCTTCCTAATAAACAGCAGGGGGTTAGGCTTTGCACAAGGCAATACTCCTAACCAACCTAACTTAGGAAGTCTGTGTCTCTGTAGATCTTTATTAACTTTGAGCTATTTGGAATGGAGCCAGATAATATTTCAGCAAATCAACCCTCACTGTTGTATATTTGAAGGATGTACTGCAGGTTACTTTCTAGTCTGAAAACATCAACTGATTGAGGACCAGAGATGCTTCAGTGTCAGGGCTTTTAATGCAAACCAACATTTTCTTGAACAAATTCAGTTTTAGAGTGGATGGATGGCTTACAGTAAACATGACCAAGTTCATTAGGCATTGAGGGTTGGGGGTTGGGTTACCTCCCCCGTGCCCAAAGTCAATAGCTTTTAATTTTGTATGAAAAGTTCGTGTCTCTTTCTATTAAAAATGCATTCATAATATACAGATAAACTGAACAAGACAGAGAAATAAAACACAGAAAGATGTCACTGCATCACCAACTTACGACGTACACTCATTCTTATTAGAGCTTTCCCTGACAGGGCTAAGTTTAGAGAAGATCTTTATTATGAACGTAGAAAAGATAGGTATAAATGTCTCGTTTCATTTACTGTTTCTAGACTGTATAATTTGCCAAATGAAGAATGGCAGAAAATAAGGAATGATACTTAACTACTATGGACTATATTGTACTGCTTCACTGGGCACTTGGAGAAAAAAAAAAGGAGATAAAGTTAACGGAAAAGTGCATTATCTCTCAGAGGAGATCAAGTTAGTGGTGTCATTGAGGAGGAATGGCAGTTAGTGCTTTTTAGGCAGTAACTTCCCCTGTACTTCCAAGTGTCTGCATCCTATGATCAGTCAATCAACAATAACCTAGTGACTTCACTGTTCACCCAGCATTGTACTAGAAACTTTAAGGAATCTTAAAAAAAAGAATTATAAAGTGTGGTTTGTGAAACAAGGCTGAAATAGGAAACATACAATGACAACTTAATATATACTATAATGCAAATGTTCAAGTGTATGAGGGGGAAGGGAGGAAAGACAAGATCAAATCTCATTCCATTGGTCTCCATCTGACTAAGAAATGTGTCATGTGCTAGAGTACAATGAGTAACCACTGTGGGACGTAGCATTTCAAGTGGGATCAGAAAGCTTTTTTAGGACAGCAGGCCTCCATTTATAACTAGTAGGAAGAGCAGACATGCTAGGAGAAGTCAATGAATGAACCAAAATACAAAAATGGATATTCTTTTGCTTTGGCTAACCCAGTTTCTTCTACATTCCTTGAAAAGTATCCTCTCTTTAACTGGAATGTAGCAAAAATGGAGATAGCTCTAGTTTGGTAGAGAGACAGTGTTATCAGTTCAGCAAGGGAGATGATTTATTTGGTTATCTCAACACCGAATGGACATTGCCTCAGTCAGACCAAGACCTGGGAAAGACCTTAACTTAAAAAGGCCAAGACCTCCCACTGCATTTGGGGCCATCTCCAATTATCCTAATCTATATCTTGCCATTGAACCCAGATGGTGCTAGAGGAGAGAGGAGGCTGGTGACTTTGTACAGCTCTCCCTCACTTAACATCCAATTCACTTGCAAGTCATAGCATCATCTTCCTGATGTCATAGTCCTCTGCGAATGAAGGACAAACAACAAACAGTACCAAGTGCTTCAAGGCAAGAATTTTACTGAAAAGGTATTAAAATCAATCCAATTCCCAGTGAAATGAAAAGAAGAGCATGTTTGCACATAGGCTTTCCCATAACTTAGTTTTAACCAGCTGGAATGATTTCAGTATGTTTTTAGCCAGCATTTTGGAATTACTGTTTTGCCTAAAGATTCAGCACTTGTATCTTAGCCTACCTCATCATCTGCACATTCACCCTCTTCTCTGGTGCTGTTATGCTGACCATAGAGCAGTGCAAGCAGATTTATTAAAAGTTTGCATAGAGAGGCATGAGAAATTCAACTTTAATTTTCTGTGCACTGAACTCAGAGTAATGAAAACTTCTGGAGGTGAACTTTATAATGATGGCACAACTCTAAGGGGAAAAAATTACAAGATGTTGATAAACTAGGACTCAATTATCAAAAAGAAGATGAATCAGCATGAATTTTAAATAATGAAAATGTGCCATAAGATTATTTGCCTAAATTTTGTGTAGGGAAAATATAATGTCCTAGTGAAAGATACATGAACTAACTCTATGTCTCAAAGTAGTATGGAGAGAAGTAATTACATTACTCTCACTGCTGAAACAACTGTTAATCGTTCTGTGCTGTTGACAATATCGGCAGATAAAGTAAATCTGTTAGTGATAATGAGAAAATTGGCACATTTTCCATTGAGCTTGACAGTGCTTAAAGCATAGGTGTAATTGCTGGGGTTTTTTTTTAGATATGACAAAGACTATGAAATCTATAAGATATGTATATAAGGGTCATGAATATATGCAAACATTTGCACAGACTCGTTGCTATTCATTTTCAGTCACGAATGACTGTTAGTGATCCTATTTGAGGTTTTGTTGGCAAAGATATTGGAGTGATTTGCCATTTCTTTCTCCAGCATTTGCAAATACTGCACATACGTATATAGCAAACATGAGGAATTGGGAAAAATCAATGAAATCTTTATGAAGCTTCTTCTGTGTTCCAGGCATTGATACTGGCAGAAAAGAAACAGTTCTTGCCCTTAAAGAAGCTTTCATTCTATTGCAGTGGTTCTCCACCTTCCTAATGCCACAACCCTTTAATACAGTTCCTCATGTTGTAGTGACCCCCAACCATAAAATTATTTTTGTTACTACTTCATAACTGTAATTTTACTTCTGTTATTAATCACAATGTAAATATCTGATATGCAGGATGTATTTTCATTGTTACAAACTGAACATAACCCACAGGCTGAGAACTGCTGTTCTATTGAATTGTATTCCAGATCATCGCTAATATTCTTAGGTCAACTACTCTATCAGAGTTGCTCTATAAAAACATTGGAATCAGATCTGATTTAAAATATCAGTTCTAATATTCACTGTAAGTGTAAATGCATAAAAATTATATAACCTCTCAGCGCATCAGTTTCCTCACTTGTAAAATGAGATGTTTCAAATGGATAACATCAAAAGTCCCTTCAAGGTATGCATATACAATGCCATGAACTTCTACTTGCATGGTGATTGATTTGTTTTTTAATCTAACTAAAGTTCTGTTCAACAATCCAGTATTCATAATCTAATCATCATCAGTGCACATACTGAAAGTGGTCTGTCTTTCTTGGATGATATGTTTATAGTAATGGTGTTATATAGGTCTGATTTATTTCGTAGATAAATTACCTTATTTTTAATAAATGTTTTAAAAGATGATATTGATAAAGTTACTTGGATACTTCAGCTGGCTAACAGAATTGGGACAGTAGCATGAAAGGGTAGACCTAATGGTCAGGAGTTTTGATCTCCAAGCTAATATATATTAAATGCTTCTTAAACCTTAAGTATCATATGACAGTTTCAATAATTTTTATTTTCCCTAAAAATCTTAATTGTATGATGAGAGTATCTAATGAACCGTTAGCTTTGAGGCAGATTTTAAACGGAAAGAGTAAAGGAGGTATGTGCCTGTGCCTGTGCATGTGTGTTTGTGTGTGTTTTATTCCTCCGTGGTCTTAAAGACATGATTTCTCCCCCACTTCTCCCTGTGCCAATAATGTGTGCCCCTAAGACATGCACATGGACATATGCAAACATACACTATACATATATTATGTGGGAAGATATGGTATTTGTTTACAAATAATCTGTGCCTAACTGTAGACAAATGAAACCTGAAGCTTAAAACATACTATATTCCTTCCCTCCAGAGAAAGATTGACACTCGAAAATCAAATGGCAATGCTTAAAAAGGGGGAGGAAAGAGGAAGGGTAGGTGGAGTGTTTGCTACTTCAAGAGAGAAATTGATTTTAAATTTGTACTTGAATCTGCATGCCTATCATACTTTTGAGATGAAGGTCGAAGGAGACATAATCATTATGTGTTTAAAAATTCAACTAGAAACAACATTTAACACCAATTCCTTTTCTTCTAACTCCTGACTAGTGTTAAGTAGAAGCCTAACAAAACATTTCCCATCTGAATCTGCCACTACAGAGAAGCATCTCAACACCCTGTTGTTATTTTTCACAGTACATTCATTAAGATATTTTAAAAAATTAGGACATTTTTGACACTTTTGTTTGTATTGCTAAAAGCAGAATATGAAACTACCATTGACACAGTGATGTTCTGTTGCCTGCTTACCATTTCAGCGTTTTAGGCTCTTTATTCCATTTGGGAAGATTTCAAAATGTCTGTTAAGTAGAAAGGCTGCTTATAGTATAAAATTAACAGTAATTCTCAGAGATAAGGTTGGCTTAAAAATTTTTCTACCTTAGTCCTTTGATAGTTTTCCCCATCTGGAGTGCTTAGAAATTTCCTTTCTAATCAATAATTTCCTCTGTTAAGGCCATATTTGTCTAACTACATTCCACACCTTAATTCCTGTTGATTTTGGCATTCTGTCGTATAATACTTAAAACACACTCCCAAAAGACAGTATCAGTAACAACAAAAATCATAGCATGTGAACTGAGGAATTTTTCCAAGTGCTGAACTTTAGTACTAAAAGCTATGCAATTACAAATATCTACCCCTTTCTCTAACCTGCATATTCTTCATTTGACACTCTTTAAGTAGAATTGTCTACATAGAAATCCTTCAGACTGTTTTCCTTTTTCATTCAGGAGACACTCTCCTAAATGCAGAGAAGCATAGGTCTTTGCTTTGTCCATCTCACAGTCTGCTAATGCTGGATGCCTCAACATTATCTGGCAAACTAATGAAAAAACATTATACTCTATGTGGCCAGTGGGATTCAGGAGAAGGTACTTTGTGACCAGTTAATTTACTATGATTTGTAACCATTCTCTGTACTTCTCATGTTCCCAGCAAGCTCCATTTAAGTCAAGAGCCCCTAACCTGTGGTCCAAGAACATATTTTGTTTCTTTGTTACTGTTGTGGATTTTTAGTATTCTGATTTAGTATTCTAATTCTTTCAAATCTAATTTGCTTCCATGTGTAATCTTTTGTGTTTTACTTTATTCTTTAAAAAACATTAATGAGATGGCATCTGTAGATTTCACAAGTAATCCAAAAGGGTCCATGACATATACACAAAAACTTAAGAACTCCCAATTTAAGAGATTTTATTCAAGGTCAGAACATAAGAACAAAATCAATCCCATTTACGCAAGTAACATTGTGCTCATAAAACAGAGACAGACAAGTCAGGATAAATTTAAGAAACCAACATGCTCTTAAGAATCAGGTACACTGACCCTGACTAAAGAAAGCAGTAGCCACGTTTTTGTTGGTGACAGTTTTGCTCCTGATGATAATGGAAGTAGAGCTTAGTAGTGGAACTAAGTAGACCCACTTCTACCGGGTAAACTCTGTATGTCTAGATCTGTATTCCAAATGATGTGGACATGCAACCTCTTTGAGAAAAACAAAGCTTCACTTTCCTTTTACATTGCTTAGACATGTCCAGACTACCAAAGCAGGCGAAAACATCTCATTACCTAGGGTGATCTTCCGAGTACAGACAAGCAGCTGGGTGATATTGTGGAAAGAGAACTGAATTGGGAGTCAGGGAGACCTGAATTAAAATCCTGCCTCAGACATTTCCTGGCTGTGTGATCCTGAGAAAGTCGCTTAACCTCTCAGTTTCGGTTTCCTCATCTGTGAAATGGGAATAATAATAGCACCTTTCTCTCTGGGTTACTGTGAGGCTAAAATGTAATTACACACACACACACACACACACACACACACACACTCATAAGGCATTTTCAAATCTTAAGGTGCTGCATATAAAGCGCTTTGAAAACCTTAAAGTTCTGGATGAATGTTAGCTATTATTGTTGATATTGTTCTTCTTATTATTTAAAAGTAGAAGATGCCTTAGAACTCTAGACCAGCCCCCACATTTCCAGAAGAAACAGAAACCCAGAGAGGTTTTCTATGATCACATGAGTAAAAAAATGGCAGCACTGAGTTTGCGACCCAGGTCCTCTGATAACAATAGTATTTCCATTGTATCATGCAGCCTTTTTGTTTTTTTAAGTTGTGAGAAATGCTTTGTAAACTGTAAATCACATGAAAATTATGCCTTTTTCCTTTCCCTTCCATCATGAAAACAGACCCCTTTAACAATGGGATGGATTGCCCTAGAGAAAGCTTACCTAAATTTACTTTGGGTTAACTAGATTGCCTGGTAGATAGAACACTTTTCCTGGAGTCATGAAGAATTGAGTTCAAATCCAGCCTGAGATACTAACTAGCTTTGTGACAATGAACAAGTCACATAACCCTTTTTGTTTCAATTCCCTTATCTAAAAAATGAAGGGGAGAAGGAAATGGTAAACCATTTGAGTATCTTTCCCAAGATAACACCAAATGAGATCATGAAGAGTTGGATATGACTGAAAAAAAATGCTCCTTGACTTTCAATGAACTTCATACACCTTCAGAAGGGAAGGAAACAAATTCTAGAATTTGTCATGCAAATGCCCATAAGTAATAAAATAAAGGATTAAATTTAAAAAGATAATACAGTCAGTTACCATATATTCCCTGTTCTTTATCAAGCTTCTCTTGAGAACCATTGGCCCAGTTCTATCACAGGCAATAGTTTATCAGCAGACTTTAATTGGTAACTTACCCTCCTTGAAACAGTTGTGACCATTTCTTCCTATCAGACCACTGATGTAGCCTTACTTAATTAACCTCTTTAGATTTTTTTTTCCCTACCAATTGGTGTCACTTTACTTGCCTGTCCCCTTACTAGTTGGCCTACCTGGTGCTCCTTCTCTTCCCCCATGCACAGGAGCTTAGCCATAGCCCCCAGCCTTTGTTCTTATACAGTCTTAGCACCTACCAGTGTAACTAAGCACAGATATCTTCTCCCTTCTCTATTAGCCAAGCCAGGTGCCTTCTACTTTAAAAGATTTTTTTCATCATCTTAAAGATAATGTTTTAATGTCATGTAATGATACTTTTAAAAAAAAGAATTAGTTTCTATTCTGAAAGAGAAGAGAGTAGTGCTTTATCCTGGAAGCCTACTCCTCTACAGAAAATTTAATATTCAGACTTGGTTTATATTTCTGTATAGGACCTTATAGTTTGGTGACTGTTGGCTGTATGTTTTCTCTCCAAAGCTAGGGGATACTCCCTCTAGTAATTCTCAGTGGGTTATATTCCCCTAGATAATGTCAGTGAAGCCTCTATTCTGTCCTATGAATAGGAACTATATTTTTCCTATGGATAGGAACTATATTTTCTCATTTTGTCTGTATACTCCACCTACCACACCTAGAAAATGCTTTGGAGGATGGAATAGCTGCCTTCTAAGTATAGTTGACCTGGATTCAATACCTGTCTCCTACGTATACTGGCTTTGTGACCCTGGCCATAAAAGGACTCTCCATTTCCCCAGGGAACTCTATAAGAATTATATGGAATTTCCTACACTGATTAAATCCCAGGACTGAACCCCTGTCTTCCTCCAAAAAAAGAAAAGAAAGAAATCCCTAACCATGGATTATTTGATTCAAGCACTTCACATAATTATAATCTTATCTGGGAGTTGTGGGAATTGGAAGAATTTGTCTTCTTTAATTGATTAAAGATAGTGAGGGAGGGGGAATGGTCCATAGGAGAAGAGCTTGAACAATCTGATAAAATTGCTTTTTAATACAGGAATACTTAACCTGGGGTCTGTGAACTTTTTATTTTTATTAGTTTTCTAAAATAATAATTTAAACAACTGGTTTCTTAGTAATCTTATGTGTTCTCTATATGCACTTAAAAATATTATTATGAGAAGTGGTACATAGGCTACAGAAGAGCACCAAAAACATTTTTTAAAGGGTAAGATGTCCTGCATGTGCCCATTTTAAATAAAGGATATTTGAAACAAACATTTATTAAGCTACTGCTGGGGCAGTGAATAAAAACATAAGACAATCCCGGGTCTTCATCTCTTTCTTGTTGGGAAAAACATAGTTGTCAGTGTTCCAATAAGATTGTACGAGCAATATACAAAACATTGGATGGAGCACATTTATCTAACAACTGGTAGAATCAGGAAGGAAATAACATTTAAGATATGTCTTGAAGAAAGCTAAAGATTCCAAGAAACAGAGGTAAACATGAAGAACATGGAATGTTACAAAGTCATGGGTTGTTATTGTTGATTGTCCTTCATTCTCAAAGAGAACAGTAACATCAGGATCATTTATCAATTGGGGAATGGCTCTTATTTTTATAAATTGGATTCAGTTCTCTATATATTTGAGAGATGATGCTATCCGAGAAACTTGTTTCAAGATATTTTTTTTTTCGGTTATGATTTCTAACTCTCTCCAGCCTCTGCCGCCTGTTTATTCTGTTCTCTCTCTCCTTTCATCCTGTCACTTCTCAAAAGCATTTTACTTCTAATTATTACCTCCCCCAATCCACCCTGCCTTCTAGGAGCACCTCCCCTTCTCTTAAACTTTTTTCCTTCCTACTTTCCTGTAGAGTAAGATAGATTTCTATACCTAATTGCACATGTATGTTATTCCCTATTTGATATTCCCTATTATTCCCTTACTCTGATGAGAGTAAGGTTCACTCAATCCCTCTCACCTCCCCCCTCTTCCCCACCACTGTAATAACCATTTCTTATGAGATATTTTACCCATTTCTGCCTTTCTTTTCCCTTTCTCTCTTTCCTATTTCTCATCCCTTTATATTATTTTTAAATATATCATTCCACCATATTCAACTCACACCTGTACTCTCTGTCTATATATACTTCTTCTAACTGCCCTAATAATGAGAAAGTTCTTATGAGTCACAGGCATCATATTGCCATGTAGGAATGTACAGAGTTTAACCTTATTAAGTCCCTTGTGATTTCTCTTTCCTGTTTGCCTTTTGTATACTCCTCTTGAATCTTGTATTTGGATGTCAAACTTTCTGTTTAGCTCTGGTCTTTTCATCAGGAATGCTTGAAAGTCCTCTTTCATTGAATGTTCATTTTTCCCCCTGAAAGATAATACTCGGTTTTGCTGGGTAGGTGATTCTTGGTTGCACTGGCATGGCCTGCACTGGACTGCACACTACTCTGATCCTCCTGTGACAGAACTTTCCTGCAAAAGTTTTAAGTTGTCCTGGGCTGGAAAATTGTTTCACCCTGTCTTTTTGTGGATTCTTCCACTCCAGGATTTGTTTTAAGGCATTATTTAAAGGTGTCTGGAGGGGTTTGGGGGGAGAGCCCAGGTGAGTACTTGCCTTCTCTTTGCCATTTTGGCTTCACTCCAATGTGATAATTATTCTAAGACAAGTTACATGTGACAAAAACTTCACATCGTGTCCTAATTGGCTACGAAATCAAATCCCATCCATGGAAAGGAAAGAATAAAACTCAATTCTCCCTGGATCTGGACTATACAAAATACCTGATCTGTGTTTGAATTGGTAGGTTTTTTTTCCTTTGTTTATGAGCAGTAAAGCATATTGTTTATCTACAACACTGAGATATGAAAAAAAAAAAAACCATTCACAGAGAAATCATTGCCTAACTTGCCTCTTCACTGGCATTTTCCAAGGAGATGACTACCCAAGAATCCCTACTGCAACTGAAGAAAACATTATTAGGCTTGACCAAACAAAATATCAGTTGGATAGTCCCTGAAAAACTGATCAACATTAAGAAAACAATATTTAGCATTCTATAGTAGGTGTGGGAATTTATATGTTGATGGAAAGAGTTTAAAGAAGTAACTTGAAGCTCATATCAAAATGACATTCAGTGTATTAAATTCTTTGAACTAAACAAAAAAAAGGTTTTTTTTTAAATAAAGGTGTTCAATTTTTGTCTTCTTTTCTTTTTAACGAGACCTTGTCCTGGTAGTTTAGTTTCAGATGTTTCTTGTTTATGGAAGAAAAAAGCCATCTTTTAATGCTAGTAATTATACAATATTTATCAGGTGTCTCATTTTATTTCCATACTTTCCATATGGAACTTTTGTGATATCCATTTGATCCAGAAAAAAATACTTTTTTATTAAGATTCATAGCTGTTGATTTTCATTGAGGTGATTCCTCATATTTGTGCATGGTGAGGTTAGAACTGTTGATTAACTTTTGTAAAAATGGCATTTTTAGAACAATGACTTCACTTAGAGTATGTATAATACAAGGAAATCTTGCTAGCAGTTGCTTTAAGGGTACAGGAAAAAATATCAAAACAGATAGAAAAATTGGTATTTTTCCCCATTGGAAAAACATAATTTTTTCTCTCCTTGCTTTGATAATATGGACATACTGGTGTTAACCTTTTCCTGACACTCCTCTAAACTTACTGTTCTGAAAAGAGCTAACAAGATTTGCGTAATTTCAAAAACCACAAAACAATAACATCTCTTTTATCTTTGGGTGCAAAGCTAGCATTTGCCTTAGGCTTAACCATTGAGAAAAGAGTTGTGTGTGTGTGTGTGTGTATGTGTGTGTGTGCACGTGTGTGTTTTATCTTAACTAAGATACATCATCTTAATTTAAAATGTATGAAGTTTGCCCAGATGGACGACTGGATCAGTTTCTGCTATCACCAGAATCAAAGCTCAGTACTTTTCTCCAACACAAAAAGATGAAGTGTGAATGCCATGTCAGTATACACAAGTCTAAGCAAAGTGGGAATATACCTCAAAAAGAAATTTCACAGAAAGCCAAGTAGATCTTAGCACAGGCTAGAAAGTGCCTGCATTCTAATTCTGGCTTTTTATATAATAAGTGGCACCAAAAAAAATAATGAAACAGTTGGAAACATCTGCCATTTTCCCTACTGATGTGTAATTGTATTTCAAAGACAGTGCTTTTCATGAAAACTTGATAATTTCACTCAAACTTAAGGACATTTGAACCTAAGACAAGAAATCAGTTATAACACAGTTAAAGTCTATCTTGGAACCCATAGCACTTATCTGAGTATTTAAAATAATAGAGTATCTCTAAATAAGGGATTCTTATCATGAATTGCATAAATTCATTTAAAAGACAGATAAATGATAAATAATCATATTTCAATATAATTTATTTCCTTTTTAATCCTGCACATTTTTATTTTATTCATTTTAAAACATCTAGAGAAACACCTAGGTTTCAGCAACCAGCCAAAGGAAGTCCATTACACAAAAAAATGGTTAAGAAACCCTTCTCTAAATCAGGTCAAAGGTGCATGAAATATGTCTGTTAACATAAAGGAAATTTAATTCAAAAGTCACAGTAAAATTATTTTATGAGAATCAACATCAACCAAGAAAATTGGATGTAGTCACTCTCCATTTTTTATATTTTATAGTTCATAGGAAATTTGATCTAGGGAGACCAACCAGAAGGCCATTGTAGTAATGAGGTACTGAGGTTCTTGACAAAAAAGGTAGCTAAATACGTGAGTAGAAAGGATCTAATTTGAGAGATGTCGTGGAGGTAGAATTGATGAGATTTGAGAGTTGGTTGGATATGTACGTTGAGGTAGAGCAAAGTATCTAGGTACAGGGCTAGGGAAGCTGCAGTCTCAAGGTCATATGTGGCCCTCTAAGTCCTCAGGTGCACCCCTTTGACTGAATCCAAACTTCATAGTCCAGATCCTATTAATAAAAAGATTTGTTCCATAAAATTTGGATTTAGTCAAAAGACTGTACCCAAGGACCTAGAAGGCTACATGTAGCCTTAGAAAGCCAATGGTATAAAACTGGGAGATTCGAGAAATGATGGTACCTTTCACAGGAATAGGAACATTTGGAAGAGATAATGGCTTGGAAGCAGAGAAAATGAGTTTCATTTTGGACATGTTCAGTTTGAGCTATCTCCTGGACACCAGATTTGAAGTATGCAATAAACATCTAGTGATGTAGGAGTGTAGTTCAGGGGAGATTCTGGGGCATATGTGTGTGTGTTTATACACACATATTCACATACTCATATATACCTATGTATATGTATATGTATATATACACATACACACATCTACACACCCAAGAAAGAGCTTGACACAGGCAGGAAAAGAACCAAGAACAAGCAGTGTCATTAAAACCAAAAGAGAAGAGTACCCAGAATGAGAAAACACTCAGTAGTATATAATTCAGCAGAGTTACAGAAAGCTGAGCCCTGAAAAAAGTACATCAGACTTGTTCATTAAGAGATCATTGTGAGCTTTGGAAAGAGTTGTTTCATGCTCAGTGAAGAGAGTTGAACGATGCAGGGTGAGGAATTAGTCAGAATAGAGGAAGTGGAGACAGTGTAGACAGCTTTTCCTAGGAGTTTGGCTTAGAAAGGAAGGAAAATAAAAGATGATATGCTGTATAGGTAGATTTCACAGAATTCAAAAAAATATGAAAGACAAGCAAAAGTTTTAAAGTATGTATGCAATTTGATTACTTATGGCAAAAAAATAATTCTTTACCAAGTGTATAATTTTCTTTCACTAGGTATCTCCACAGTGAGGATTGGTATTTATGGCTATGCTCCAGGGTTATTCAGTGACTGGCTCTTGACCTTATAGGTATTTCAGTTGGCTGTAATTTGACAGAATATACTCCAGAGCATATTTTAAGGATGCTACATCCTCTTTTTCCAATTAGATGATAAACCAGTTAGCAACAGAATCATTGATCAATTATGCTTGTTAATAATGGGACTTCAATTCAAAAACAAAGTACTTGATGGAGGTATAAAATCCTAGATAAAATATATACATATTCTATATTGAATATGTATTTACATATATATACATATGTGTATGTATGTGTATGTTTCTCTTTAAGTACTTGGCAAAAGTTCAGCATTTATAGTAATGTTTATATGGTGATAATTTCTGCAATTTGGTCTTATCTAGAAAGAATTACAACCAAAGGGGCAAACAGGAAGATCTCTCTTAGCAGATTCTTAGCATTTTGACTAGCTGGCCCCCATTCCTGGAATGTTCTCCCTCTTAGTCTCCTTCTCCTTGCTTTCTCTGGGTTCCTTTAAGACTGAGATCATTACAGTGGGATCGCTGTTTTGGGGTGGGGTAGGGGAAAGAAAATTTGCAACTCAAAAATCTCATGGAAATGAATGATGTAAATAAGAAAACAAATTTTAAAATTATGTTAAAAAAAGACTGAGATCATATCTCATTTTCTACAGGAAGCTTTACTTAATGCCCCTAGTTTTAGTGACTTCCCACTGCTGGTTGGTTCCAATGTATCATATAAAGCTTGTTTGTCCATATTTGTTTGCATGTAGTCTCCCCCATTAGACTGTGAGCTCTTTGGAAATAGGGACTCTTCTATCTTTATTTGCATCCCCAGGACTTAGAACAATGCCTGACATAGAGTAAGAATTTAATAAATATTTATTGATTGCCAAATAAGGGGAAAAACAAAAGTTTTTAAAAAGCTCCTTTGTTTAAAACTGGTGAGATATGCATGTGTGTGTTTGTATGTTCTGACTGTAGTAACAGATAGTAAAGGTATGAAAAATAATGCAATCTGAACTTGAGCCTTTAAAGATTTGATTGCTAATTGATATCGTATTTAAAAATTATAGAGAATCTCTATAAACTCGATTATTTAATTAGAACATGTGCATGTGCATGTGTATGGTATGCAACATTTCACAGGTTTAATGCTGAAGGTCCAGCCAAATAAGTGGTAAGGAGTTGAATTTTAAACCCTATAAAATTAGACCAGTCAACCATATAAAAGCAAGATTAACAAGCAGCAGATGACATTTCATCTGACTCCATTAAATTTTGCAGCACAAAAACGTTATGGGAGGTGCAAATCATATATTTGTTACAGTGTGATGAACTAACTTGGCAACCTTTCCTGTAACTATTCTAAGCATACTACACTTATATGTCAGTCCTTCAAGGGTCCATGATTTCATTAATTTAGCTGTTCCCTCCAATCGTGTGGACTCCATGCACACAGTAGACAATTGCATGAGTTGCTTTGCCCTCCCATTCTCTGAACTACAAGATAGACAGAAACATGAGAGAGAGAGAGAGAGAGAGAGAATGAAAGAAAGGGATGGATAGATAGATAGATAAATAGATAGATAGATAGATAGATAAATAGATAGATAGATAGATAGATAGATAGATAGCAAAAAAACCCCACAAACTTTTATAATTCTGGCAACCCTTTTGTAATAATGTCTGACATAATACTTCACTAAGTTTAGACTCTCAAGTCATGACTCCTGAGGTAAGGACTGGCCAGAGCTTTATTCTATTAGCATATCTTTTGAAAACCTATAGTCTACTTCCTATCATGATGAGGCATTACTGTATAAAGTAATTTCCACATAATTATACTCTGTTCTGTATCCTATGCAACAATAAACTTTCTGTTTCAGTTTTTCATTTGCCACTCTATTCTGTGATATAATGGTTAGAGTTGGTCTCAGAATCAGGGCAGCCTAGATTCAAGTCCTGCCTCTGACATGTAGTGCCTATGGGCAAGTGACACTAAGCAAGTCACGTAATTTCTGAAAGCCTCAGGTACCCTTCTTAGACTAGAAATTATATAATAGTTGTAATCAGTATTGGTAGAAAAGGTATTTTGTTGTTTGGAAGTTTTCAATCATGTCTGACTATTACCCCAGGTTTTCTTGGCAAAGATACTGAAGTGGTTTGCCGTTTCCTTCTTCCCCTTATTTTTTTTTTTGTTGTTGTTCACTTGTTCAATCATGTACTTTGTGTTCCCAGAAGACCACAGCACCAGTAGATCAATCTTGTTGCTCCCATAGACCATAGCACACCAGGCTCTTCTCTCCTCCACTATCTGGCAAAGTCT
>CM053600.1:94585207-94623485 GCA_028646575.1 Pseudocheirus occidentalis
CTAAATGCAAAAATATTCATCATTTACTTTACTCAATTTGCAAAAATATTTGCCATCTCCTTAAATAAAATAAAATATTTGGAACTTTCCAAAATTAATCTATCAGTTTAGTACTATGCTAATGATGTTACCATGGAGAACGGTGATCTCAAACAAGATTTAAAGTTCTTTAAAGGCACACCAACCATTTCCTCCAAGGTATTTAATTTGTGACCATGTGCATGTTTTTTTTCTATTTTCTGGCAATCCCTGTGAATATTTTTAGAACTGTAGTCAATAAATTGGTAAATTAAATGTTGAAAAGTAAGACGAGGTAAAATTTATCGGTTTTTATGACATGAATTCATTAAATTTCTAACTGGGAAGTATTATAATGATGAGCCAGAACAGATAATAGCTATCAGCAAAAAAGATAAACTTCCATGGGGAATTAATAATATAAATATAATTAAAGTTGCCAAAGCAATCTGTAACCACCTAGGTAGTATTCTTTCTATATTCTCTAATGAGAGAATTGTGTCCCATCATAATCTTACCCTAAAAGCAACTGACAAGTTTCAATTGATATTTATCCTATGAAATCCAAAAGTTACTTCCCAAAGGCTAGAATTCACAGCAGAGCAATTAATTAGATAATTGCTGTAATGAAAATGTATACTCAATTTGCATAAGGTGAGAATCTAGGCTGTTAAAGAAAAGACACCCTTGAAGAGAAAAATGTGATAAAGGTTTCCAGATAATTTGTTTTAGTAATATAAAATTAAATTTCTTAAAAAGTAGACTTATAAATATATACACATGTATAGTAACAAATGTATTTGTATATATATAATATTTCAGTGTGTGATGTATATTGATATATAAATATTTAATGTAATACACAATGTATATTAATAGGCACACATATGCATACACAAGTCTAATTGTTGTTACCTCTCTCACTGGTCAGGTCTTTATAGTGGGAATTCCTTTTGATTCTTAAATTCTGTGATTCTTTATACAAGTACTCTATTTGTTTTCAACAAAAACCTCCAGACTTGGGCAATAAATTTGATGATCAGCTATCTTGAATTTTACTTCATTTATTTTAACACTCATTTTATGTTTATCTCATTTGGGAACAGTTATGTATTAGCTAGAAAAAAAAATATTCCCAAAGATATTGGCTATGTACACATACATTTGCTCACAAACATATAAAAATCAGGAAAATTATTCTGTGTATGTATGTATGTTATGTGTGTATGTATGTATACATATATATGTATGAATGAATGAAGACATTTTACTTATGTGTGGCAAAAATGTAATAAAATTATTTAAAGACAATTAATGAATCAGTACATTTCTAAGGGGGGGAATCAACTCAACCCTTTGTGTCTCTCTAAAGAGCAAATCTAATTATTAAAGCTAGATTGTCTATTTAAAAATCATATCCAGAATCTTAATGTTTCAAGTTGACACTTAATTGCCAAGAACAATAATAACAAACCATTACTATTAAACAATTTAGGTTTTCAGGAGGAGAGTATATAGATAGATGTTTTTAAGCACTAATTTATTCCACAAGGATTCTCAATTTGAGTTTTACACAAAACAACTCAAATTGCCATAATCCTTTATTCTAAAAGTTTGTAATTGTAATGCCAAAAAAATTCAGTTCCACAAGATCATATTACATGCAGGTCATTGCACTAAATGCTTAGTATACACAGAAAGCAAAGAAAAGTATAGCATCAAGGAACTTACCTTCTCTAGGGGAGGGTAAAAATAAGTTTACAGTTAATATAACATAGATAGGAGGTATAGAAAAGTATTTTCTTGGGGCAGGATCCTCATCTCTGGGGAGATTAGGAAAGACTTCATATAGAAGGTACAAGTTGCACTGATTCTTAAAAAAAGTTCAAGATTGGAAGAGGCAAGAGTGAAATAAAGGTCACATTCCCAGCATTGGTGAGAAAACATACACAATGACCCAGAGATAGAAGATGGAATGTTCTATAAGGACAGTAATTGGCAGGCTTTTTTGGATTATATAAGAGAAAATAATGTGAAATTCATTGAGAAAGATAGGTTGTAAAGGAATATAAATGCCAAATAAAGAATTCTTTTTATCTCACAGGCAATAGGGAGCCACAGTGGCTTCTAGAATGACACATAGATCTGTGCATCAGAAATCTAAATTTGACTTCTGACTGGAGGATGAATAGGAAACATCAAGGAAGGTCCTTCTCACTTAGTAGAATAGATAAAACACATAACTAAATCTCTATAAATTCAATTTATTGCAAATAATGGCATTTTGGAAGTAACTTAAACTACATCACACATTATATATCAGATTTAGTTCTAGCAAAATTCATGGTTCTAAAATCAGAAATAGATATGGTTTTGTCAGTGGAAATAACATTAAAGAAGATTCCTTACCATCTGCTTTTCTGCTGTATCCAGGGACTTGTCATCTGACTTACAGCTGAAACTTACTATGTGTGTTGTCTCTTTTGATTAGGATGTGATCTCCTTGAGATGAGCAACTGCCCTGTTTTTCTATCTGTATTCTCAATATTTAGCAGAGTGCTTTGTACAACCTATATTACTTCCACACAGTCCTTGGCATATGCTTAACAAGTGTATTTTTATTCGTTCATTCCATGCTTTTGCGTAGGCTTTGTCCCATTCCTGGAATGCACTACTTTCTAACCTCCACATCTTAGTTACTTTCAAAGTACAGCAAAAATATTACTTCCTATAGGACTTTTCTGATTGACCCCAGCTACTAGTCCCTTCTTCCCAATACGTATATGTTATTATACATATAATGGTAGGATTATAATTATTCAAAATGGTGTCAAATTTTGTTTCCCTTAGTTGAATGTGAACTGTTTGGATGTAGGAGTTGTTTTATATTTACCTTTGTATGTTCAGTACCTACTAGAATTGGCACTTAACAAATGCTTGTTGATTAGTTAATTGCTAGTAACTGACCTTTACACACCTATGTTCTTGCCTCTAAGTGTGTGTTGATAGGTATATGCATGTGTACTCCTGGGTTCTTAGGGGAGCCAGGTGGCTTATGTTGTGTAGCATTTATGATAATCAAAGTGAGGAGAGGTATAAAGTAAGATGAAGGGCAGTGTTGCTTGTTAGTTATGTGTGAGAGCCCTATTTCTATGTTTAGTAGTGTGATTCTTTCTAAAGGTCTCTCCTCCCAGGTATATCCAGTGGTCCATAAAGAGTCCAGTTCTCCTCCTTCTTCTTGTCTATTTCTCTGTCCTATGCAAGCACCACTTTATAAGGTAGTTCCCATTGCAATACACAAAAGATCTATGGACAGACAGGAGGGACAAATTAAAACAAAAATGCACAACTGATCAGAAGCCCCTCTTCTTCTTCCACGTGTGTCTTAGATGTTATTTATTCTGTCCAGATTTGGGGCCCTAAGGTGCTGACTAACCAATATAGCATATATAGGTTATACACACACACACACTATATAGGTAGCCCTTAATGATGGAAATAAGACCCATGAGGAAGATAGTGTGGGTGAGTTCTTATGGGTACAGATTTGGAGAGCCTTACTTCTCAGTAAATGTCTTTGCTCTTGACTTTTTTTTAACAAAAGTGTATTTGGGGGGAAAGGGGGCTGAGCGTAGGTGTGTGTGTTTTATTATTTGCCTCATTGATTCAATCTCTCCCAATCTTGAACTTGTATTTGGGACCTGCATTCACCTGGTCCAAGACAATAATATCCTATCTGGCAGCAAAGGAAGGTGACATCTTGGTGATACGGGAAATTATCCTTTTCTTTTGGTTCTGTTTCCATGACTTGGTTTCCAGGAAATCATTATGGTAGAAAGAAGTGTCTTTAAGTCAATCAAGAAAGAACCATTACAGTGGTCCTTTGTTGTCCTGGTGCTTTGACTCTTCATGACCCCATTTGGGGTTTTCTTGGCAAAGATACTGGAGTGGTTTGCCATTTCCTTCTCCAGTTCATTTCACAGATTGAGGAAACTGAAGTACACAGGGTTAAGTGATTTGCCCAGGGTCACATAGGTAGTAAGTATCTGGGGCCAGATTTAAACTCAGGAAGATGAGTCTTTCCTGACTCTAGTCCCTGTACTCTATCCACTGGACCACCTAGATACCCCAGTGGTCCTGATCATAGACACACAAGAGGCCATCAAAGCCAGTGGCAGGAACCCAGGAAAGCAATGTCAGGACCAAACAATGCCTGACCGCCTGAATGATGTTTCATTGAAGTGTATTTTTCATTATTAGAGTTCCTTTTGGAAGAGGGATGGTAATAAAAATGTTCTTTATATTTGGTTATTTTGTTGTTGTTTAATGAGAAGATAAAAAAAACATGAAAGCAACTGGTCACATCTAGAGGACCGTCATATGAAAATTTTAATATCTTGGTATTTGTGGTGTCTTATATAATTTCACTACATAGTAGAACAAAGCAGAACCTACCACTTTGAATCCTTCTTATTTCTAAGCTTGTTTTCTTTAAATATTAGTATTTTTGCATGTTTTGTTATTCTGAATTTGACAAGCACCAACAATAATAATAGAGCTAGTATTTATGTAGTACTTGAAGATGTGCAAAGCTCTTGGCAAATATTATCTCCTTTTATATTTACAGCCACCCCTAGATATAAGTGCTATTATTATTCCCATTGGATAGATGAAGAAAAGAAACTGAGGCAGACAACATATACAAAGACCAGAAAAAAGAGGATTGCGTATGAGTTTCAAAAATTGGCCTTTCTCCCAACGTGGATTAGATTTTTATGAGTCAGAATTAAATTTTTCCAAAGGTAGAAGGAAAACATGGGATTTCTAGTCTTCGTTCTCCGTATTGTAATGCTTCTTCAAGAAACTGTTGAAGTGTTTGTTGTGTTTTTCCTTTTGCTGTTGTTGTTATTTTGCTTTTAGATACTTTAATCCTCTAAGGTTCTGCCTCTACCAGATTTCTAGCATTCATGAGGACCTTGCCACCAAAGGATAGCCTATGGTAGAAAGACTAGCCTAAGGTTCTGTCCACATAGGCTAAACTTATTTTTTCCTTACAGAGTATTGCTCTCATCCCTGAGATGTAGTAGGCCAAGAGGACTAATGCTTGAACTGTTGATATAACTGAAGGTCCAAGTTGAGGAGGAGTCAACAACTTCAAGGCACTAACTGATGGGCCAGCTTGACCAACAGAGGCAGAAATGCTGCTCCTTTCCAAGTAAATGTTAGGTCCTTGTTGAGTATTGCTTTCTGCTACAGCTTAGTGAGCTTCCTTTTGTTACTTGTTACATGGCCTAAAAGTGTTTCATTTCATTTCCATCCTGACTATGAAGCACCAGATGGACTTGAATTAGATCTGGCCTAAACAGGTGGTCAGGCATTGTTTGGTCCTGACATTGCTTTCCTGGGTTCCTGCCACTGGCTTTGATGGCCTCTTGTGTGTCTATGCTCAGAATGCTGGCAGGACAGATTTTAAGCCCCATGAAGCACCTGGGGTTACAGTGCTAAGGGCTTCTTGCAGCCTCTGGGGCATCTAGTCAGAATGCTACATCTGGTCACGTACTGGTCAGAGTAGGCAGAGCACTAAGTGCAGTCAGCCATGTTGTTATTTTCCCAAGAGCATTTTGCATTTCCTGGCTTAGCCTGGCCCTCTGCCCACGGCTGAAGGCAGAACTACGGGTTTTAGGTGCCTCTAGAGTGTCTCTGGTCAGTGCTAACTAGCTTCTAGATTCTTTACCTCTACTTAGTCTGACTTCCCAGATAAAGGAGTCTCTCCAGCTTCTGCCTTTTTTTCCCCCAATCCTGCTCTGCATGAAAGTTTACCAATCACGTCCTTAATGTTTCTTAATCGTTGTTCACTCTGGTGCCATTTTTAGATCATCGATGAAGTAAATGTGAGAAAGCCAGAGTCTTTTATGACTATTTTTCACAACCATCTTGATCAGAAGTGTCTGTGTGTTATTGATAGACTGATGTGCTGAAGATTAACCTTTGCATAATTCACAATGTCATATGCTCCCAGCAACCTTGTGAGGTAATTAGCAAAGGTATTAGTTTCTCTATTTTCTAGAAGAAGAAACCAAGGCTCTGAGAAGGCAAGTCTCTAACCCACAGCTATATTAATATATATGTCAGAAATGGAACTAGAACCCTGACCCCCTGACTAAAAAATCCCTTTACTTTCCCACTATACTAGGAAACCTCTTCATGGATGGCTTTGGCTTTTCCATTCACAGGTGCACTGAAGAAAATCTTCTAAGGACTCCAGAAGTAGTTTTACCTGAAAAATAATTAGAAGAGGCGTAATGTTATCGCACCCATTCTCAAGCTTTCTATCTCAATTCCAGGGCCCAATTATCACTTCTTTAAAAAAGTTTTTTAAATTACTTATAACAAAATTAACATTCTTTTTTTTCCGCTTTTTGGAGGGCAGTTGGGGTTAAGTGACTTGCCCAAGGTCACATGGCTAGGCGTGTGTGTGTGTGTGTGTGTGTGTGTGTGTGTGTGTGAAGTGTCTGAGGTCACATTTGAACTCAGGTCCTTCTGACTCCTCCTGACTCCTGAATAGAGTCACTGCGCCACCTAGATATCCCAACATTTATTTTTTAAAAATTGATTTGTGTATTTACTTGTAGTTTACAAGATTCAGTTCCACAATCCCTTGAGTTTCAAATTTTCGTCCTTCCTTCTCCTCCCCACCCCACCATGGCGGCATGCAATGAAGTATAGGATCTGCGAATACTTTCACAGTGGACCTTAGTCTTGTTATATAGAATGATTGTAATCAATGGAATGAACAGTGGGAAAGAAGAAACAAAACCAAACTCATTAAAAAAAAACAAACGGAGTTCCAAATTCTTTCCTTCTCAACCTTCTCCCACACCCTGAGAAGGGAAGAAATATTATATTCATTATGTATATGAAGTCATGCAAAACATGTATCTGTATTAGTCATGTTATAAAAGACAAACACACACAGGAAAACAAGAAAAAATAAAGTAAAAAAAATATTGAAACTGCATTTAGAGTTGATCAGTTCTCTTTCTGGAAGAAGACAGCATTTTTCATCAAGGGTCCTTTGGAATTGTCTTGGATCATGATCTCCCTTGTCTAACTAAATCATTCTCATCTGATTATCTTTGCAATACTACCGTTACTTTGGACAATATTCTCCTGACTTCACTTTACATGAGTGCATGTAAGTCTTCCCATGTTTTTCTGAAAGCATCCTGCTTATTCTTTGTTTTTTTTTTTTAATTTTTAGGTTACAACATTCAGTTCCACAATCCCTTGAGTTCTAAATTTTCTCCCTCTCCTCCCTCTGCCACCCACCATGGTGGCATGCAATCCAAAATAGGTTCTACATATACCTTCACATTAAACCTTAGTTAAGTTGTAAAGAAGCATTATAACCAATGAAATGAGCTATAAGAAAGAAACAAAACAAAATGAAAAAGAGAGAAAACAGTTTGCTTCAATCTGCATTCAGACTATGTAATTCTCTGGATGTGGATAGATTTTTCTGTTGTGAGTCCTTTAGAGTTGTCTTATAACCTTGCATTGCTGAGAGGAGCCCAGTCTATCAAAGTTAGTCATCACAGATACAATATGTCTGTAATTGTGTACAATGTTCTCCTGATTTTTCTCCCCTCACTCAGCATCAGTTTATATAACACTCTCTAGGTTACTATGAAGTCCATCTGCTCCTCATTGCTTATCTGCTCATCCTTTCTTATAACACAATAGTATTTCATCACAATCATGTACCACAACTTTTTCAGTCATTCCCCAGTGGAAGGACAATTCTCTCGATTTCCAGTTCTTTGCCACCACTAAAGAGCTGCTATAAATATTTTTGCACAAATAGGTCCTTTTTCCTTTTAAAAAAAATTTCTTTGGGATACAGATCTGCTATTGATATTGCTGGGTCAAAGGGTATATACAGCCCTCTGGACATAGTCCTAACCAGTTCTCACTCCTTAACCCTAATCCTGACTGGGCTGGGTCCTTCCATATAAAACAGGTTTCCAGAAATACTTATGTAGTCATGCAAGTACAATGAAAATGGAAATTGTGCTAGTCATTGTGGTCTGATTATGGAGCAATTGACTGTGTCATCAAACAATCAATCTGATTTGGCTATTGTGGCTGAAAACCCCAAATGACTGTAAAAGGGACCACTTTGTAGGTAATACAAATAGACAAGGACAGACACACATATGGCTCCTGCTCTTGGGCAGTTTTTACTTCTTTCCCTGTGGTTTTTGTCATTCAGAATCAGGAAATGGAGGACAGAAGTAGCCAGACAAAGATCTGTCAGAACATAAAAGGAGCTACCTTTTTTTCTTTGTCTCCACAAAATATAATAGATACCTGTTAATTCTCAACCAAGGTCTGGGAACCAAGCCATCATCCCTAATCCAAATGAATTCCACAAGTGCCCTATAAATGATCACTATGTGAAAAGCACTCAGCAGGCCCTAGGGTTAGAAAATCAAAAGGAAAAACTGTGCCTGCCCTCAAGCAACATTTTACTGAGTGGAGTAGAAGGAGGGATCAAAGTATCATAGCTGAAGATGCTCCTTTGGTCTATAATTTGATTTGTGAATTCTAAAGAATCTTTGTTAAAGCTAATATGGAAATTAAGTAGTAATTGCTAAAGAGCCAGTTTTGAAAGGGAGCTATCAGACAATCTAGAAATGTTTCCAACATTACCACCAAAAAAATCAAATGATTCAGTTAAATTTCATTTCTGATTCATGAGGCTTATAGAAAATACAACTATGGGATTTTACTGAAGAAAATACTGCACCAATTATCACATTTTTAAAAGAGGGGCAAGAGAAGAATTAACCCTTATATGAAAATTCATTTAATTCATAAAAGAGCAATAGATGCCAAAAGCAAAATTATTGCATCTTGTACTGGATGGCATTATCTGGGAGGGTTGGTTAATCTTTAAAATGGATGCTATCTTTCATTCTTTGTTGGTTTTGCTTCTCATCTTTGTCATCCACCTTTTTTTCTGCTGAAGAATGTACTTGGGTTGGAGTTCTGTTTGCTTTTAATGCAATTGCTTCATAATTTGCCACCCACCATTTCATAATACATTATCCATCATAATACCAGTGGCATAAATAAGGTCACAGATTATCAGCACGTCCCCATTACTTCACCTGACAAAAGAATAGAAACTTAATAACTTGGTATAACATCACCTCAGGGCACCAATAGCTGGAAAAAGCCTAAGTAACTTCAACTCCCCGTTTTATAGATGAGAAAACTGAGGACTAGAGAGAGAGGTGATTTTGCGCTGAGGATGGCATTAGAAACGGGGTTTTCAGATTTGAAATCCAGTGCTCTTTCTATTGACTCACCCACAAAACTTTTCTTTGAATTCTGTTTTCAAACATTTTCCTGAAAAACACATGGTAAGATGCATACTTCAATGTAGACTTAAAGAAGGCAGGAAGTTTCTATCATCAAATACTTCTAATAAAAAAATAGATAGCATTTATGTAATGCCTAGTATTGTACTAAGCACTTTTAA
Source organism: Pseudocheirus occidentalis (assembly GCA_028646575.1). Classification (NCBI taxonomy): domain Eukaryota; kingdom Metazoa; phylum Chordata; class Mammalia; order Diprotodontia; family Pseudocheiridae; genus Pseudocheirus; species Pseudocheirus occidentalis. The sequence goes on from CM053600.1 coordinate 94,594,773, forward strand.
ATTATTATCTCATTTAATTCTCACAACAATCCTGGGATGTAGATTCTATTATTTATGCCCATTTTACAGGTGAGGAAATTGGGCCAGACAGGTTAAGTGACTTGCCTAGGGTCACACATCTAGTAGGTGTTTGAGGTGGATTTGAACTCAGGTCTTCCTGACTTAAGACCCTGCACTCAAGATATCTAGCTGCCTCTAATTGGCATTGGTCACTTTGTCTTTTCTACTTTAATTTGATTTTTAACAATTCTTTTTAACCAAAACAAAATAGGTTTACATCCAAGATCATCTTAACATAAAATATGCACTAGGTACAGAATTATGTCTTCAAATTTCCAGAACAGTGCTCTTGTGCAAATATTTTTAGTAACTTATGTTTCTGACTATGTTCACTAAGGGGTATGCTGGTGAATATTTAACTACTGAATTTCTAGGGGGAGGAAAGGAAGAGTGATTAACACACTTTTAAGTTTAATGTGAATTATTTACATTTTCCCATCGTTTCTTAAGTGTGGACACTTAACAGAAAAATAAATTAATCCTATGTTTTTATCACCTGCTGATTTCCAAAATGTAAATGCTCTCATTGAAAATTTAATGATCAACTCTCAGGAGTCATATAGCACAGCTCCAGTGTAGCACTGGTAGACACCAATATTCGATGCGTGACATATCACAGAATCATGGGTGTTGCAGCATCTGTCTTATCCAGAACACACCAGAAAGAATCCATTCTACAGTATGTCCGAAAATTTGTTTCCAAACTGTGCTCAGAGGTCTCCAAAGCCTGGGAAAAATGATCACCTCCCAAGGTGGCCCATTCTATGTTTGGTCTCCACACAGTTAAGAAGTTTTCCCTGAAAACAAGTCTGAATTTGCATGTTTGCCAGCCCTACCCTATTACTCCTGGTTCTACCCTTTGGAACCAATGTGATAAACAGTAATAATTCAACTTTTGTAGTACGCTTATTGCATTGGATTATGTTATAATATGTTCTTATATTAGCTGGAAACTAACAAAGGAATTCATAGTGCAATATCTTGTCAGTTCATTTCTGCTTATCCTTAATAAACACTGAGTTGAGAGAAAATACATCTTAACCAGCTTGTATGCATGGATATAGGTTTCTATATGTGCATAAACACACTTATCTGTATTATGTATTATGTACTATTTGAATGAATGAAAATTAAAGAAAAAGATTTGTTTAGTATATACTAATCCACTCTGCTTAGTGCATAAAACAAAAGTTAGAGCAGTCCAAGATTTCCAAGAACTGACATTTTAATAGGGGTTGATAACCATAGTGGGTTTCACCTCCAATTCAGATGGAAAAGCCCTTTAGGGTATAGTAGCAAAGCAGATGGAAATGGATCTTCTTTAATTTAATTTCCTTTGATAAAGTCATATACTTCTCTTACTTATCTCATGCCTGCTCTTTGTAATTTCATGATATATTTGCCTTTGAGGGTTCTGTGGTTATTCTTTCTATTTGTAGTGTTATAGTCACAGTGTTTATTGGTTTTGTGGCTCTACTTAATTCAGGCTGTATCAATTCATGCAAAGCTTTCCATGTTTCTCTGCATTCATAATTTTTGGACTTTCTTAGAGCACTATGGTATGCCATTGTCCTCACACACTATAATTTGTTTAGCCATTCCTTCAATCTGTGGGTTTTCACTTTATTTCTAATTATTTTGGCTATTAGGGAAAATGCTGTTGTGAATGCTTTGGTTTAAATTTGGGACTTTCTTTTTTATGAATGACCTACTTGAGCTGTGAGTTTAATAGTGGCAAGTCTGAGTTAAAGAATGTGGACATTTTAGTGACTTTATTGGCATCATTCCAAATTGCTTTCCATAACATTTGTACTTATTCAAAACTCTATCAACAATGCAATATTGTGGGGCAGCTATGTGGTGCAGTGAATAGAGCACTTGCCCTGGATCTGTAGGACCTGAGTTCAAATGTGAGCTCAGACACTTAACACTAGCTGTGTGATCTTGGGCAAGTCACTTAACCCCAATTGCCCTTCCTTTCCCCCTCCAAAAAAAAAAAAAGAGCAAAAAAAGCTCCACAAAAACCAACAATGCAATGCTATGCTTATTTTCCTACAATGTCTCCAACACTGACTCTTCACATATTTTCTCATCTTTATCAATTATCAGGGGATGAATTAAAACCTCAGTTTTGTTTTGTTTTTGTTTTTGTGCCAGATATAAGGTACATCTTCTCTTAATTAAGGAGTAAACAAAATAATTACAAAGAAATGTTGCATTTCTTTTATTTGTAATTTGCAACATTTGTTCACATAGTTGCTCATGCTTTGCAGTTCCTTTACATTCAAACTTAATAAATATTTTTAAAGTTTCACATTTTTAAACTTGCATGAATATTTACTAAAATGACTACATAAAAACATTCCACTTTTCTTCCTGCTTTTCTAATTCATGCATTAGCCATAATTTGTATGCCCATGAATTCATTAATTTAATTTAATTTTTTTTCTTTTGCATTTCAATGTGTCATTAATCTATTAGCATCTAATAAATTCCTTGCCTGGGGGAGATAATGCTTCAGTAAATGGTCACCACCCACCCAGGGAAAAGTGCAGTAATTAGACTGGATGGAGCATTAAATGATCACTGTTATTTACCATAATTTAAGCAGAAATTTTCTGTGCTATCACAAATTTCCAACAAAATCACAAATATATAATCAAACCTCTTCCCATGAATGCATTTTTGATGGAGTAATTCGCACTTTGGCACTTTTTCCTAAAGTTTTAAAAAACTTTTGTTTTATGATTGTACTATAAATTCATTTTGTGGGAAACTCCTCATGTGGAAAATTCTTTCACTTATAAAGATGAGCAACAACCTGTCCAGAACTTAGAGTCTTAGATACTTGAACTTGGAGGGTTTTAATGACTTCCCCATGGTCCCAGGACCCGTCTTTATCAGTTGGGATTTCTATTCAAGTCTGCCTGACTCTAAAGCTGACCCTCTATCCACGTCACTGGTAATGCATCTCACCTTGTTTGTTAATAATACACAAGCTAACACTGATACTTCACATATAAGGTGTTCCCAAAATTCTACTGCTACACTGAATTTTGGAGCACCCTGTATAACTCAGAGAAGCAAGAGTGAATACTAGGGATGGTCTAGGGTGAACAGAACTGTACTAAGTAATTTAGGAGTCACTTTTTGAAATAACAGGAATTCTCTTAAAATAATTATTTTTACAGTTACCTGGAGAATAAAAGAAACATAAACTATAGTTCTTATAGCCAGCATGGGAGTAAGTTTATAAAATAATATAGGAATTGAAATGGGTTTTCAGTGCCATTGATTTTATTTCTATCTTTTAAAGGCATGAATTGTTTGCTTTCTTAAAAGACCCTGGATTATTTTTAGGTGCATCATTTAGTCAAAAGGAAATAATACATTGTTATTGGCTTTATACAGACATACACCCTTTCCTTTTTGAGGGCATCCTAATACTTTTTTCCCCGACTTTGTCTCAATATACTCTTTAAGTTTATAAGATATCACCTAAAGCAAAATTATTTCACATGTAAGCACAATACAACATTATACAACATTAAAATCACAATCTCTGATAAATAATATTTAGATTTAGCAATTATCAGGTTAATTTAATCAGTTTAGACAGTAAAATGTAAATGGGCCAAAACAAAATTCGTTTGGGGATCTAGTTTGGCTCTCTAAATTAACCAGTCAAGTGATTCCCTGCCAAATTTCTATTTAGTTTGTGCTATGCTGGAAAAGTATGTGAGACTTTAAATATGACTAAAAAGAAAGAGTCTATAAAGCTTATATGATACTCACTGGTTACAGGTTGATTGACATCTTATGAAGTAAGAGATTTTTTTGAAATGTAATATATTAGTCTTTAATAAATTGGAATGACTACTGTCCTTACTATAATAACATTTAGAAATTCTTTCTTTAAAGGAATATTTAAAAGATTTCAGAAATATTCAAAGTTCATTTTGGAAATATTTTAGAATGATTGATGATGATGATGATGATGATGACAACACTATGAGGAAAATTACTGTTATTTATCAACAAACAGGATCAATCATTTAGAAGAAATGTCTTATTCTTATCTCTTAAATATTAAATCTGATTTGTTGATAATGACAACATATAACATTTTAAGGTTTACCTATTGCCTTTTTCACAATACCATGAGTTATATAGTACAAATATTATTATCTCTACCACACAGATAAGAAACTGAGTCTCAGATATTCTGTGTTTTGGGTAAGGTCACTCAGGCATGGTGTCAATGCCAGAATTTAAAACCAGGTTCTCTGACTTTAAATCTGTCTATCCTTCCAAACTTATACCACTTTTTCATGAATGCTACCAGACAGCTAAATTACTTTGTAAAGAAGTTACAATTCATCCATTTCTTATTCCAATATTTCTAAGCTAACTGGTTTGATAAGTTCTGCTGGTCATTGGCCAAATGATGAATCACCTGATAGAGTGGAAAGACTCTGGAATCAGAGAGCCTGAGTTTAAATTCCACAATATCCCCTTACTCCTGCGCCCAAGTTTATGCTATCTGCACAACCTTTACTTCACTCAGCTTCATTTTCTTCATCTATAAAAGCCTTCTACTTTTCATTTTCTTTATTTTTTTATGTTAGGCACTGGATATTTAAAGATAATATTAAAACAATCCCAGCTCACAAAGAACTTACATTCTATGGTACAAGTGGATTTTGTAGTGTTGGGCTTTTTATAGTAAATATTTGTTGAATATTATTGTTGAATAAGGACGTTCTTTACAGTTGAGTTGATCTATTCTCAGAAAAGTCAAGAAACATGTTAACTACACAGTTTTCAATAGAGACACTGTCAAATGCCTCTACAAAAATACCTTGTTAAGGAGATTTTACTAAGAATTTCAAATCTTGATCATTAGATCCTGTTTCCTAGATCTGAAAAGTTTAGATGAGTAAAGAATCTAATCCGGGAAAGGAGGCAGGAGTGAGAGAAGGAAAGAATCTAATGCTTTTACTCATTTTAAGAAAATGAATCTGATTCACATAATTACTGGACTTTCATAAAAAGGGCCTGCTAAGATAAAATGAACAAACATCTTAACCCTCAGCAATGACACAACAAATAAAATATGGATAAGGACTGGATCTGAGATTTTGCTGATATGGGGGATTAATGGATGAAAGAAACTCTCATGAGGCTAGTTAGCACCTACTCCTCAGGATATAATCTTAGAGGATTGTCTAGAGCAACGAGAAGTTGACTTGCTCAGGATCACAAAGGCAGGTCAGGTCAGAAGTGAGACTTGAATCCAGTAATTCCTGACTTTGAGACCTGCTCTCTTTTAACTACTCTGCACTTCCTCTGATCATCATCATTATCACCTCCCTTATCATTATTAGTGATAATCGTGATGAGGGTTATGATGATGATGATGAGGATGAGGATGATGATAATAAATTTTACTGGAGCTCATGATGAATAATGCCATCCACTTCTAGAGAAAGAACTGATGGAATCTGAATGCAGATCAAAGCCTATTACTTTTCATTTTCTTTTTTTTCTCGTTTTTTCTGTATTTTCTTTAGCAACATGACCAATATGGAAATATATTTTGCATGACTTCACATGCATAATCCATATCAAATTGCTTACTATCCCAGGGAGGGTAAAATAGGAGGGAGAAAGGGAAAAATTTAGAATTCAAAATTTTTAAAATTAATATTAAAGCATGTTTTACAGGTAATTGGGGAAAAATAAAATATATTCAAAAAATTTACCAGATACCAATAAGTGAGCTACAGAATATAAAGCCTAAAATAGGGCATGATTGTTAAAATGAGAATGAAACAATACCAAAAAAGCAATAATATATAGTGTGAAACATCACAAGATGAGGCAGGATAACCACAGAAAGGAAACTGGATTTGTTATCCAACAACTTGTGTTTGAGCCTATGTCTTCATTTTATAAGCTCTGTGACTTTGGGCAAATCATTTTGTCTCTGTGAGCTCCTGTTTTCTCATCTGCAAAATGTGGGCAAAAATGCTCATACTACTTATTTTTATTATAAAGATTGTTAGAAGTGTTTACTAAACTGGGAAGACAGTATATACATGTAAGCATGGTTACCATCACAGATCATGTTTCAGATACTAGAGATATAGTGTCAATCAATCACTAAATATTTATTACATGTCTACTATGGGCCAAGCCCTACTGAGGACTGTTGAATCAGGAAGGGGCAAAAGATAAGTCCCTCTGCTCAGTGAGCTTGAGGGAGACAAGATGGAAACAAATATATACAAGGAAACTATATACAGGAGATAATGAATAGAGAGAAGGCATTGGAAGTAAGTGTTTGGAGAATGAGTCCTGTAGAAGGATAGGGTTTTAGTCTACACTTTAAAGGAAGCCAAGGAGGTAGTAGCTGGAGTGGAGGAGGGAGAGGGTTCTAGGAGTGAGGGACAGCCAGAGAAAATTCCTAGAACCAAGAGATGGAGAGTATTATTTATGGAACACCCAAAAGGTTAGTGGTACCAGATTGAAGAGACTGTATTGGGGAATAAGAAGATTTGAAATAAGGGGGCTAGATTATGTAGGATTTTGAATGACATTTTTTTATTTTTTTATTAAATTTATTCATTTACTTTTAGTTTACAATATTCAGTTCCACAATTGCTTGAGTTTCAAATTTACTCCCCTTCCTTCACCTCTCCCGTTCTCCCTGTGGCAGCATGCAATCAAATATAGGTTCTACAAATACCTTCATATTGAACGTTAGTCAGGTTGTAAAGAAGGATTACAACCAATGGAGTAAACAATGAGAAAGAAGGAACAAAACAAAACACAAAACAGAGCAAGTAGTTTGTTGTAGTCTACATTTAGACTCTGTAGTTCTTTCTCTGCATGTTGATAACCCTTTCCATCATGAGTCTTTTCGAGTTGTCTTCTAATCTTGTATTGGTGAGAGGAGCCCAGTCTGTCCAAGTTAGTTGTGAATGACAAATCTTTGAATTGAAAAAGACCTTAAAGGTCAAGTCATCTCATCTATACAGGCACACCTTCTGCAACATCTGCAACACTAGATGTGCAAAGATGAAATCTAAGTGTGCCTGCGCACCCAGGGAAAAGTATTCTTCTGACTCTTTATCTATTGGGCTCTCTGCATGCCTGTATCCCCAACAAGGATCCCTCAAGTCTATGTTTGAGAATCTCAATTTCTCCTTTTGGTCAATTCTAATCATTTCTTTCTTCCATACATGGAACTGATATCTATCTCTTGATAACTTCCACACGCTGGAACTTTTGTAGCTGAGAAGAACAAACTAATCCATCTTTCAGGTGACAATCCTTCAGATACTTGACTACAAGTCTCATAATTTTCCCTAAATCGTCTCTTTAGCAGGCTATTTTATCCTTTCATTTCCATAAGTCTGTAAAGTATTGCAAATATTATCTCAATTTTATGAGGAAGCACTGTGTCTCAGTTTAAGTGACTCATCCAAAATCATAGAACTAATAAGTGACAGACATAAACTCAAGTCTCTCAGTTCCTCATCAGTCACTCTTTCCTGTACAATTTGTATCTGGGCTTGGTGAAAGGTGCAGTCTTTCATTTTCCATGCATCTAACACCAGGTCAGGCAACAATGTTTATTCAGCATGCAACCATTTTTATTTACTGGAAGGGTCTTTGGCTTTAGAATCAGACGACTTTAATAGGCATCCAAAGTCTGAAAAATGCTATCTGTATTACCTTGGACAACACACTTAACCTCTTCTGGGCTGAGATTTTTATTCTTCAGAATGAAGGGATTGGTCTAGATGATTGCTAACAGCTCTTCTGCTCTGTCCTCATATATTTATACCCAGTCTAGTACTAATTTGCTGTGTGGGTCAAGTGAGAAAGAGAAGGAATGGATGTAGAAGAGAAAGTTGACAGAAAATGTATAGGAGGGAAGGGCCTCTAGCAGTGAGAAGAGGAAGAATTGCCTTCCTTAATGCTCTCTACACCAGGAATCTTACCCCGGTTGAATTGGATGTAGGTGACTTGACTGATCACATTGTATGTGTTAGTTTTGTGCCATGTTGCCTTAGGATGTAATAAAGGAATTATATCTTCTGTGTTCCCCACAGAGCCTTCTACTTTGGGGTGTTCAGCAAATATGCATAATAAGCTCCATTAACATTCATTTCTCACAAATAACATTTCCAGACTCATTACAGTTCATGCTGTCAATTCTTGCTTCTTGGAACTAGTTCTGCCAATGTCTGTATTTTATAAGATGATTCATACATAGCCTTAAAACTTGTGTTTAGATTAAATATTCATATATTGCATTCCAAGTATTTTACCCATGTCCAGGAGATAGAGTGGTTTCTTACCAGGCGATAAGTTGATTCCCAAATAAAGAGAGGTGACTTCATCATTTACAAATTTTCCAAACTGCTGACTTATATTAGCAGGCCTTTCTAAAAGATAGGAGAGCTCTTTAAACCATGAATTTTTATACAACTATTCACCACTGCCAACTTCAACAGCATATTGAAATTTTTCAAATCATTTCATAAGATTCCCTTTACTAAGATGGATCAGATTTGTGTTCATCTGACTCAGAGATACATTTTTCTTCTTAGCAGGAAAGAAACCAACCATTTTAATTCTCACCATTGAGCCTATGTTAACTGATTAACACATTGCTCCCTTTGCAACATATGGCTAGCTTGCAATTTGTTGAAAAGAATTTAATGTTCTTGTTTGGCATTAATTCAAGTAAGGTTCCACATGAATTGTCCATGGCTGACATAAATCACAATTGTAATAATATCTTGGTTTAAATCATATCAGTTCATTTCCTTTTTGGTATTTTGTTTCCCATAGAGTTCCCTTCCCATAACTAGAAAACATCTCCAAACCCCATCTGTGATGGTCCAAGGCATGAGAGAATTTTTTTAAGAAAGTGTGTAGACTATATTTTTATTTATTTCAAAAGATGTTTTCAATTACCATTAAGTCCATTGTTGGTCTAATGTTAGCAGCTCAGATATTTGAAGTTGTACTTTGGAAACCAGACACCAACCCATAGATGAAGAAACTGGCAGAGACTTCAGGGTACTGTGGTTTTCCAGAATGACTGTTGATTGCTCAAAGCACTGAAATATTTGCAGAAGTCTGTTTGTTTGATGGTTCAGGTTTGATTCAAAGTATCAGAGTGGGTTAGTGGCAATTCTTTGAATTCTCCCTCATCTCAGACTCTTATTTCTTGCCATTCATCTCTCATATGGCATCCCTCCAGGTGTGTGAATTACCGAAACACTCTTATTACTAGAGCTAGGACTAAGGGGTAGGCAAGCTTGTCAGATGCCTAGGGCACAACACCTTGTGAAGATGCAATACAGGACATTTTTATGTTGAATTTTATAAGGTATACAAATCAGAAACTCTCATGTTTGCATAGCAAATGGAATTTCTTTTTTGATCAATTAGTTGGCATATGCTACAGTCAAGAGAATAACAATCTCTAATAAGAATAACATAGGGATGCAGTTTTCAAAGGAAAGCTAATAAATATAGCATTTTAGAAGGGGTATGGTATGCCTATTTGGCAATCTTCCTTTCTGATGATTTAACTCCTATCAAGGCAAGAAGTGTTAAACACCATCTATGTCCCTAATTCTGGGTCAGGACATCCTTGGCGAATACAAAAGAAGTGAAAACATAGTTCTTACTCTTCCCCACTTCTGGGTAATGACTCTGTGGGTCAACTGAAAAGCATATTGCAATGGGTTTAAACATATTTGGAGGCAGTGTGGTGACAGAACACTTGGAGGCAAGAAAATTGTATTTGAACCTCAGCCATAACACTATCTGTTTGACCTTTGTCAAACCACTAAATTATTTTGTTCCTCAGTTTCCTTACCTGTAAAATATGGGGGTTGAATTAGATCACTTCTAAGATACTTTCTAGGTTCAGATCCATGATCTTAGGTTCTCAAGTGAATGGCAAGATAAAAGTTTTAGAGAAGGAGTTCTTATCCAGTTTTGTTTCATGGAGCCTCTAGCATTCTAGTTAAGCTTATGGACCCATTCTTACAATAATATGTTTAAATTATTAAAATAAAGTTTACAGAATTGTGAAGGAAACTAGTTACATTTAATTAGGTGTCAAGATATTTTCTTTATCCAAGTTCTTGGACCAGTTAAAAACCCTTGCTTTAGAATAATGGCTTGAAGCAAAAGGACAAAAGCTCATTTGATTTTGACTTTCAGTATGAATACGGTGTGACAGTAGGAGGACCTTATGATCTAATTCTAAGGAGCAAGCTTTTGGTAGCTACTCTGGCATCTTTGTGGTATTCAGAAAGAATCAAACCTCTGCTCATGTTGCATGCACCCACAAATACACACAATGCATCTTGGTACAGAACCTCATAAATCATGGGGCTTGAAAACCTGTTTTCAAATGAAAAAATTCATTTTTACTCCTGAAAAGGCCATAGAGAAATTTAGCTCCTAAAAGTTTCTGATGTTAGAATGAGATGATATGTGTTCAGATTTTCCTTCCAAGTCATAACTAGAATATACAAAAAGAGATTCACTTTTAGTTTGATTTTTGGTGAGTTGATGGTGAGTTGTGGTGTTGCTTTGCTGCTATGCCTTATGCCTCTGTGTGTGTGTCTGTATACACATATCTGTGTTTTAATGAAAAAAGAAAGCATTCAGATATCTAGTTCTTCTAAATGGAGTTCTTGTCCAAATACACTAACCTTTAACATTTCTTTTTTTTCCTTTTGTGAGTCAAGACATCTGAATATTTCCCCCAAGTACAAATATGGGAAGATGCCAGTGTAGTGAATTTTCTTCTTCATGTTTAGTGATAATCTGATAGCTACCAGTGAACAAGCTAATGGGAAATCCAATAACTTGCAACACAGCAAATATGAAAAGGTCTCTTAAAATAATGCATTTCACAGGAAGAGATGGATTGCTCAATTTTAAAGAACATCTGACACGAGGCAGGTTTGAGGACTCTATCGTATTATTGAAGGGCATTTTCATTCTAAAAGAGAACTTTGTTGAATATCAATCCAAATTGCCTTGGGCCTAGAACATGCAGAAATGAAACTTTAAAAGTATATTATTATGAAAGGAAATAGGAGATTATAAACCCAAATTTAAAATACATTGCTTTGATTTTTTCCACTTGGAAAAAATAGATAACTTTTGTAAAAAATGAACATAAAGCATTTCAAGAAAAATTGTATGGGGAAAGGCTCATTTGCATAAATAATATATTTCAGTAATTATCTTTCAAATAGCCGTTGATATCCAAATGTGTGGAATATTAAGCCAGTCTTCACTTTACAAAAGATATTAATCAAAATATTGACAACCACCTTCCAACCTTAACTATGACTTTTAAAGACAGTTAAGGGATGTGACATAAGATAAACTCCTTTCATAGAAATATCTAAAAACATAAGACTATAAAAAGGAAATATTTATATTGGAATATACAAAAATTCAGATGCTAACATTAAGGAACCTGACAATACTCAGAAAACACATCCCTAGCCTTCTCTTTCTTAGGGAACATGATAACTGGCAGACTGTTTTTATGCCTTTTTTTTTTGCATTTTGTTATTGTGTCATAGAGTTGGAACTGAAAAGGACCTCAGTGGCTATGTATTCCAGCTCCTCCATTTTGCACGTGAGGAAACTGGGATCTAAGAAGATAAGTAACTTCTCCATAGCCACCCAGAAAACAATATCAGCCTGTTCTTTGAACCTCTGACCTCTGAATAGTCTTACTTAGTATTAATAATAATAATGTTTATTAGAATTATTTTGAAATTATGATATGTAAAATTGTATCACATTCCTAAGTCTGACTTTTCTAGAACGCATCTATTGAGGACAATTAAGTATATCTCTAATAGAAGCAAGTCAGGAATGAAAGTCTCAAGTTTCCAGATAGTCCAAGTGCTCCTCAAAGATTTACTGCTTCTCTCTTGAGTTAGATATATTTTATATATAGTCTGGTAATTTAACTAGTAGTATAATTTAATTCTTTCTAAAAATGATTTCATAGAAATCTATGTGTATTAGGAGATGGGCATAGAAAAATAAAACGACACTATCTCTGCCTTCAAAGAACATAAAATCTAATAGGTAGTAAAAAGGCACAAGATAATTATATAATACAGGGCAGAATGTGGTTTCAATTGTGTCCTGATCAGAGTGATGTATCAAGAAGTTTAATATAGCAGAGGTACATCAATTAAGTATCTGCAATGTGCCAGGCACTCTACTTCTTGTTGAGTTTAAGTTCCTCAAGGAACTTACAATTTAATGTAGAATGCCTACAGGATAGATTTGATAAGAGGATATGATAGTATAAGAAATTGACTGATGGTAGATAGACTAGTAAGGAAGCTATTACTATAAACCAGGTAAGAAGGAATAAGAGTTTTAACTAATTAGGTAGAGAGGAGAAGGATATTCTCTCCTGGGTACAGACAAGATGGATGCAATTTCATATTTTTATTTGTAAAATAAGGGGAGGAATGGTAAAATGTACTATAGGAAATATGAAAACATTCTGATACTGATGCATTCTATTCAGTATGCTTTGCTACCCCAACCTTCACAAAAATGCATTAAATTTGGTGTTGGTAAATTGTGAATTCCAAAATAAATAATGGTTGTCTATAAAATGACCCACTGCAGAATCATAGAATTCCATAGTCTTTTAGTCCTAATTGTTCTTGACTAAAAATACTGTCTTACAACGTGCCCAAGAAGTGATCATCTTGTTGCTTTTTAATGACCTCTAATAAAGGAAAATCCATTACCTCTTGAGTCACTCCATTCCAATTTTGGATAGCCATAATTATAAGGATGTTTTTTCCTTGCGTGGAGCTTAAATAAGTGAGAACAGCAATTCTCTTCGTTGAGTCCAAGCCATCAGGACCAAATGAATGACACCTTTGTGTACAAAAAGGAACTGGCAGTTGGAATTGCTCAACCTCTGTCAGTGATCTTTGATCTACTGTGAAGAATAAGTAACTAACAGTTGGGCAGCAACTGAAGTGTCAGTTTTTAAAAGCAGGAAGGAAATGAAATCTGGAAGCTATAGGTCAATGATCTTGACTTTGATTTCTAGCGGAATTTTCTAGCTCTCAAGTAGATCTAAGATATTTATCAATGTACATGTTACCTCCAACAATGCAAATTACAGCCTGCCCATGCCTGCCCAATCTATGCAATTCTTGCTTATTCTACAAGTTTACCAAAAGAAATTTTCCTGTTCTACTGAGGAATTTTCTCTTTTTCTTCTGAAATTTTAATAATGCTAGTGGAACGCATGATCAGTATTGGTTATCCCTCTCTGCTGATATGTGCCCATGTGTTTGCTTTGGTCAAGATTTCTTTGATGGCCTCTTTTACTCTGTTTTTTTTTCCTAATAATTTTTTATATATTACATGTTGTAGCTTGTTTTCACCAGTACCATATACTTCTCCATTGCCATCTGAGTGATATTAATTTTTAATTCTTCCACAGTTATAGTTTTCTATGACTTACAGCCATGCAACATTTGTTGCATGTTGGTTATTAAAAAGATCAATGTTACTTTCTGGGTGATTTGCCTTTGTGAAAGGTGCTTTGCAACAACACAAAAATATTGCAGCCCACTTTTCTCTAGTTCAATTCCAAACCTAAATCATTGTCCATTTTCAGCCTTTTTTCAAAATATAAATCCTTATAGACAAACTCTATAGGTTGTAGACTTTCTATACTATCTTGTTTTTTTCTTCATGTTGGTTCAGATAAAGTGACTTGAATGGTTATAGAACTTTTCTCTGAGGTTTGGCAATATTCTAGCAAAATTCCATCTGCAAATATAAACATCTAGAGGACTTTATCATACATAAGAAACCACTCTTCAATTGGGACTCTGAGGGAAATTTACTTTATGACAGTGACAGACTTTAACAAGCAGGTCTCTCGAGTTTATGCTTTTTCTTTCAAGCAAAAATGTCATCAAAATTATCCCAATTTTTCTCTTTCAAGAAATCTTGAATAATTTTGTTGAATGGATGAAAGATAAGTCTTTTCAAAGAAAGGCAGGATTTTGGTATAGGATATGGGTTCTTAACCTAATGTTTGTGGAACCCTAGATTTTAAGAGATACACAAACTTGAACAGGGAGAAAATATGTCATTTTATCTTCACTAACCTCTAACTGACTTTTCACATTTCTTTTAATTATTTAAAACTTTTTTTCTTAGAACGAATGGTTTGGCTCCATCAGACTACCAAACCGGATACATGACATGGAAAGATAAGAACTCCTCCTTTACACCAATATTATCAAATTGTTAGATGCCACAGAGTAGGTAGAAGTGCCTTAACTACATATGTGTTATTATGGCCAATAGGAACTCTTCCATCCTTATCTAAGGGAACGCTAATCTCTCCTTTCATCCAGCACCTTTAACTCTCTTGTCTCATATAGTTTTCATTTATGATTTCTTGAAATATAACTCCGTAAAACCAGACCTTGATAAAGCCCATTGGGATTCAAATGGAGCCACATCACTCTGGCTCTCACTGACTGGCCAATAATAATAGGTCCAGGCCCAAGCCTCACTTGCTCATAGTTTGGGTTCTGATGGCTCAGAGTGAGTGTAAATAGCAAATGTTTCTCTTCTCGCCAGAATCCTGAGAGAATTTACCTCCCAGACTGCTTTTCTTTTTTCTTTCCTTTCCTTTCCTTCCTTTCCCTTCTTTTCCCTTCCGTTTCCTTCTCTTCTCTTCCCTTCCCTTCCCTTCCCTTTCCTTTCCTTTCCTTTTCTTTCCTTTCTTTTTCCTTTCCTTTCCTTTCCTTGCAAACTAGGCCTCTTTTGCCTCAATTCTTCCCTAGCCTTTAATCACTTAATGGGTGTTTCCTTAGATAGAATGAGATCTGGGAAAGACCTAACTTTAAAAGTAAAAACCGTTCTGTGACTAAAGGCTAGGGAAGGCTAAAGATGGTTTGCCCTCTCAAAACAATCAGTCTGGGAGGAGAAGATTCTCTGGAGGAGAGAGTGAGGCTGATGTCTTTGCACAACCCTGCCCCACTTAAATCCAATTTACCTGGAAGTCAAGATATCACCTCCTGCAGTCCTTTGTACTCTGCAAGAAAGAAGATGAACAACAACAAAAATTAAATTGTTAATAAATATGTAGAGCAAGAAGCAGTGATCACAAAGTCCAAAGTGACTTGTAATAATGGCTAGCATTTATATAAACACTTAAAAGCTCACCAAAAGGCCCCTTTACATATTTTAACCCATTTGATCCTCATAACAACCCTGTAAAGTAAGTGCTAGTATTATCTCCATTTTAAAGATAAAGAAACTGAGGCTAAAACAGGTTAACTTGGCCAAGATCACACAGCTAGTGTCTGAGATAGTTTTTGAACTCAGATCTTCCTATCTCTAAGACTTACTCTTTGTCATTATTGTTCAGTCATTTTTAATCATATCTGACTCTTTTTGACCCCATTTGGGGTTTTCTTGGCAAAGGTACTGGACTGGTTTGCCATTTCCTTGTCCAGCTCGTTTTAACAGTGTTAAGTGACTTGTCCAGAGTTAGCCAGCTAGTAAGTGTCTGAGGCTGGATTTGAACTCAGGAAGATGAGTTCTTTGACTTCAGGCCCAGCACTTTATCTATATCCACTGTACACCTAGCTCCACAACACCACCTAGCTGCTCACCCTCTCTTTAGATATTGCACCATTTAGTAGCCTATAGACCAAACTAATCGTTAAAAAAAAAAACAAAACACAGAGTTACTAACTTGGCATATCAGAGAAATTCTGTAAATATAAGTTATCCAGATTTTATGAGAACATTTGCAAAAAATTTCTTATACTATTCATAATGTCTAAAAACATCTTCTAGATAATAGTACAATGTTATGAATTGGGAAATGGTTGAATCACTGGACTCAAAAAGTTGTCCTTAGTGGCTCCACGTCTACTTAGAAGAAGGCCTGCAGAGGAGTAGAACACGTCTCCACTTGGCTCTTTGCCATTTTACTTTTTTTTTCTCTCAGTGACTTTGCTAAAGTAGCTAAATATTATGCATGTAAATTTGATAGATGACACAAAGCAGGGGAAGGAAAGCCATCATACTCAATGACCAAGCCAAGATTTGACTAGAAAATTATTCTAAGTTAAATAAGAAAATTAGTATGGATAAATAAAAAAATTCCACTTTGGTAGAATTTTTTTTTCCAATGCAAGTACAAGATTGGAGAGGCAGGAATATAGCAGACCATATGGAAGAGATCTAGAGGTTTTAGGATATAATAAACTCAATACGTATGTGTATATTTTGAGACCTCTATTATGTATATATATATTTGGAACTTTACATATATTTGTGTATATGTGTGCTTCCATGTGTATATTCTCTAAAGTTCCAAATACTAAAATATATTTCAATATGTATTATTTAAGATTCCTGTGAGATATTTGTAGTAAGTGATAATAATGAAAGATCGCTTTCTTTTCTTCTGTCCTTACTAAAACTCTTGTTAGTCTGTCTTTGATCAGCTAAACAGGGTCCAGAGGAAAACAATCAAGATTATTCTCTACAAGGATAAGTTGTAATATATGTTTTGTATACATGAATATATGTGAAGATGCATATATGTATATATGAATATTTATTTATGCAAGTTTACATATGTGCATAGACACATATGCCATAAATGGAAAGAATTGTACTTTCATGTTCTTGAGTAAGATACTACTGACATCATCAAGACATAAAAGTAGCTCGAATAGGCCCTGCTTCTTAAGGATGGATTTGAAATAGACCAAAGTGGATACAGACCACAGTGGAATTAAGAAGACTAGGCCTGTGGCTGGGCTAAGTATTTCATTAGAAAAAAATATCAGAATACATTGAAAATGTATCTTATCTATTTGTGTCTGAAGCTAAGTAGGCTTATGTACAAAAAGGGCATTAAAAGGGGAGAGGGGGGAGAATGAGAGGGCAGATGGAGCATTCCTATATAACAGAAGAATATATACTGTACAGATGCCGTTCAATGAAAAATGTTCTCTTTTCCTCATCTCCTCTGGCCCTGACATCTGTGTTAAACATTTTCATATAAGTAAAGGAAAACAAATGTTTGCTCTTATTCCTTAATATGACAAGCTTAAGATTTGGAATATGGATGTTTGCTTTGGACCTCTAAGGTACATGCCTAAAACAAAAGTTGAGTATAATCTACAAATATCTGTAATAGGTATTTAAGGATCTTCATTACTTAATTACGCATTTAAAGTTTCTAGGAATCCCCAAAGAGAATGTCTGTGGTAAATATGCTTTCCATATGCCACATGTGATTGATGCAAACATTGGGTCCAAGTCATAGAATAATAATTAGCATCAACTGTTCATACACATTGAAATCAAGTGTATTTATGGAGACCCTTTTAAAAATTCTCTCCATGACTTTAATGATTGAGAAACGAATAATGGTCCATAACACATCTGCCTTTAATCTTGGTTTAAAGGGCAGAAGCTTTAGATGCTTAAATCTCAATCATAAAATGATTCTATTATTATAGTTATTCAAGGAGCACAGTAAATAAAGACAGACTCAGATTTTCAGACTAATAACCAGCCCGAAGCATGCCACTAACAGATGTAGACTGGACCAATAGCAGACAATTCAGCCATATACAGAGAATTCTTAAATGTGTGGTTGACGCTTTAGAAAATGCCAAAGTAAAGTTTTGTACACAGCTGAAAATATTTTGGAACAGTAAAAATTTGATTAAGTTGGAGTCGGTAAGAACTAAAGCCATTAGATTTTGTACTAACTAATCTCATTTATTAAAAAACTAACCTATAAAGACCTAGAAAGAGCACATCAAGAAGAGAGCTGAAGGGAACAACATGATATGCTCAAATGAGCCTGTTTCATTTGTTCAATGAATTCAGTCTTAAGTTCAGAACTACTATAGTTTCCACGCTTTTTTATGTAAATAAATTTCTCAAATCACAAACAGTATGTCCTAAATGCCTAATATACAATAACAATGAGTTAGTGTTATTGATGAAATCTCATACGCTTTTAGAATCAGGGATGCAATGAACCCCAGAGGCTGTCCAGTCCACTGCCTCATTTTATAAATATGGAACTGTAATCCAGAAAGGTTAAAAGCCTTCCCCAAATTTCAAAACACTTAAAGTATCAGCAGGATTTCAGCCCCTTGACACTGACGCCTGAGCTAGTGATCACAGTGAATAGAAATGAAAATCTCAGTCAGAGAATAGATGAGATTACCAAGGGAGAGGAGAAAATGGAAGACCAGAAAGCCTACTGTAGACCCTTAGGGGGTAGGCAGGATAAGGAGAGTAATCCAAACTAGAAGATAATGAGGAGAGAGTTATGTCATAAAAGTCAAAGAAGAGTGTGATTGACAATGAGACAAGCAAGACAGTGAGCACTCGTTAAGCACTTACTGTGGACTAGGTACTGCCTTAAGTGCAGGGAACACAAAAACAAGATGCAGTACTTTATCTCAATGGGCCTCAGTTACTCTAATGGCAAAAGATAATAAGAGAAGAGAATGGGGCTGGAAAAGGAAAGTAGATGTATAGGGGTATAGTATCAACATCAGGAAACTCAAAAGCAAAATTTGGAGGGAAAGTAAAGATGACTGACCTTTGCCCTACTCAAAATGGAGGTTTTAAGAGAAGTTCACTAATAATAGAGGATAGAAGTTCCAGGGTAAGAAAGTCAAAGCATCCAATCAATGTTGCAGGATGAGGATATTCCAGTCAGAATATGAGTGGTCAGAAACCCATAAATAGGGTATCTTACAGACAAGCTTATAAACTTTCTCAATGAAGTAGACTTTCCTTGAAGTTATTCTCAATGCTACAATCAAATCAGCTTTAAGAGAGGGGGAGTGAGAAAGAGGAAGATGCCATACACTTTCAGAGAATGAACTAATAAACAGAATTACACATAGTGTAATTTCGCATTTATTTATAAATCTGTGTCAAATGGTAGCCTTCTCTACTGAAGGGTGAGGAGGGACGGAGACAGTTTCCCACTTGAAATGTAACAAAAAATACAGATAAAAATGTCATAGAATATTAAAAATAAAAAAAAGTAATTAGGCTAAATTTGAGTTCTACCAAGAAACGGATTCTGGAGCTATTCTGGATTCTAGATTAATGAATTAGGCAATCTTCCTCCCTGACCATTTTCAGACTGTGGACCCAGGTTTCTTTTTTATTGCCTAAGCCCTTCATTTTCAAAGAGTACCAACGACAACATGAAGGTGAGGTCATCATCTGTGTGTGAATTGAAATTAAGTGAGGCAGAGTTACAGAGTTATGAGCCTCAATCTCTCTTCCAAAGTCATTGATATCCAGTGGAAGACAAAAATCAAGTTGACTGATGATGGCCCAGGATGCAGTGGATGCCCTTGGCATCTTCACTGTCTAACCAAGGACTTGGCACTCCACAACACCTACTTCAGATGCCTCCATGGCCATTGGTACATATTGTTCTCATCCACTCATTCTGCTGGGGGAATTATTCATGTCCTTGGAGTAGACATCCCCCTAACTCAGCAATGTGTTTGAGGCCCATCAGTTAGACTCAACCTGGCTTAGCCTATTGGCTGACATGTTTTTACCAGGGTGTGGATGCTGCTCATGCTAAGCTTCTTGGAACTATAGGTAGGAGTTGGGTGATAGGTGGACACCAATGGGAGATGAGCAGCCCTGAAAAGGACTTTGCAAGCCCTCGCTCCAGAGGTGCTAGCCCTCCTTGAATATCCCATATACCCCCATTAATAGTCATGAAAAAAAATAATAGTAAAGTCACCAATGAAGACATCATTGCTGAGCCTATACTAATAAAAAATGAAAAAGTAAGAGGGACATGTACGTAGATAATAGCAACCATACAGAAGTTCTACTAAATGTTGGAAAAGACATTGAAAGTTGAGCCTTCCAGAAGGGCTGCACTTCACTTTCTCCCTTACTTGATAATGCAGTGGTTGAACAAGAGAATTACTGAGAAGTTATGCTAATTTGTAGTATAGCAAAAAGTAGTCACAATGTTCCTGCTTTTATTTTGAAGCACCCATTCTGACCGTCCAACTAAAACAACATTGATTCCAGGAATATTTGACAGCCACACTTCTTTTAAAAATTTATTTTATTCTAGTACAAAAAAGTCTTAGTGTGATGAAGTCCAGATTAAAAGAGCATATCTCTACTTTGACTATAATTAAGTCAGGGCATCGATAGAAGAAATAAAGTTTGAAAGGATTTCTACTAAGAATAATAGAACTCATGGAAAGAGGATGGAGGGACATGATTAAATGAATAGTCCTATATTTGAGGCTCAGGTGGGAAGACAAAATAACTTGGGCTCATCTCCTTGCAAAGTTCCCCCTGTCGAAGTGAGAAAAATTCAGCAGGTCTAAAATGAGCTGTAAAGCCATCATTCCAGCTTGAAAAATCTAATTAGAAAAATAATTTCTTGTTATTTATCTCCAAAAAGCCATTTGAATCCACATTCCTTTTCAAGTTTTTGCTAGATATAGCTCTGCTCAACAGAGCTCAGAGCCCTTAGGAAAAGGTTAGTTAAACACACAGCCTGTTTATATAGATAGTAAGTCTGGTAAATACACCATAAATTGGAGCTGCTTCTTATGCTCTGCTCAGACGTTTTGAGATCACTCTCACCATCTGGAAATTCCTTTATCCTTTCACCCATATTCTCTCTTTTGTTTTAGATACACAGTTATACACACATTTCCATATTTACAACAGATATAAACACATCCATAAATAAAATCAGGACACCAAAGAAATGAAGGATGCAAGGATTGTGCCCAAACATCACTATGGAATCAACTGTTTTTCCTTCAAATATGTATTTTCCTTTTGCTTCTTGTAATGGCGTACTATCAGATTAGACACAGCTGATCTTGCTTAGTCATTAGAAAGATGGAACAGTGGACCGACTTAGTTTTTTGTTTTTTTTTTTTTACATTTTTCTCATCAGACATTGTCTGGAATGTGCATTAGATTGCCTCAACACAGGTTAGGAAATAACTAACCATTTCTCTTATTTCTGCATTTAAAGACCCACATTTAAAAAAAAGAAAAACTCTTCTAAAACGATCCTTCAATAATTTCCCCTTTTCAGATATAGCAATGAATAGTAAGAATACTATGCAGAAATACAATATAGAGGAAATAGTTGTCTCCTTAGTATGTCCATGGAAAAAGAACAACATACCACCATTTTCCTGTCCTTCTCTGGCTTCCTGGCTTCTCAGTTGTGTCCTATTATGCAAAGACATGTGGATAGAGGTTATCCTTGGAGCTATGAAGGTTTAGATTTAGCTCCCATCTCTTAAGGATACAAACTGTGAGACTGTGGATAAGTTTCTAACCCACTAAATTCACTGAGGCCACTCTGAAAGATTAAGTTATAGAAGAGTTTCTAGTTAGCATTCTCATTACTGTGAATGGATTGGAAATTTCCATTTATGGCTAATGATCTGTAGACGTAGCCACTCTTTCAAAACTTCAAGATTCCTTTGAAAAAGTAGGGGTGCCATTTCAGGTGGGAAAATGGTAGTTGAGTGAAATAAACTTTCCATTGACAGTTTTCTAGAGACCAATAAAACTGATGACTGCTAAGCTTATTTCCTTTACAAATATGCAGTTTGGCAAGTTTTCCTTACACATTTGCTGAACCACATGGTTAATATGTTCTCATGTGTCATACTTGTAAGAACTTGTTGTTTAGTGAATTTGCATAATAAAGGAAAATATTTGATTGTAGTTGATATTTATAGTATATACATATACATGCATTATTTTTCAGTATGTTTCAAAAATCAGGTTCAAGAAACGTAGTTCACATAGGCACCTAAATTTTGCAGTGAAATACATTTTGTGGGTTCCCCACCCTCAAATATCTGTTATTCTAAGGAAGAGAGAAGAAAAATCCACATATCTGACCTATGACTGGGGAACTAGGGTACTTGGGATGGGGAAGGGGGAAGAGGAGGCCCCGAAACCTTTCTCACATATAAGTGGATTAGAACAAGTAGGGAATTGAACAGGCCTGAATAGCCAGTAAATTTTATAAGTATTCAGGACTTCTGTTCCACTTAGGGATTTAAAATATGATTTTGAACTCTTCAATTGATAGCTTGATTTATACAGTAGTAGGGGGCAACTTGATGTCACAGGACTTTTAAGAGGGAGTTAATTCAGTCCCTTTGAAAGGTCTGTAATTCTAAATTGCTATAGGAATGGTTTTCATTCATTTTTTCTTATGAATGTAAAAAAGGTAATTTAAAAAATATTTTTAAAGTGCTGTGTTCCCATAATAACTTGAATTAGCGACTGTACACACTAAAATTATTAATTAAGCTGGTCAACAAATGCTTTAAGTTCCCAAAACATTTGATATGGATATCAATGCAGGTTTGTTTGTTTGTTTTTTCTCTCTGATACATTTAAGTTTTTTTTATTATTATTATAATGGTAATAACTTGTCCCACTTGCTTCACAGGTTTGGGGGGGAAAAGATATTGCAAACCATTAAATTCAAAGTTATGTGTTTGGCACTTTAAACTCTTTGTGTTATAGTTTTCATTTATCTTCCCAGACTTAATTCGTCTTTTTTACCTTTACCAAATCTCCACTCTATTAAAACTGCTCTCCTTACTCTTCCTTGTATATGACTTTCCAGCTCCCATTTCCCTGTCTTTTCATAGACTATCTCCACACCATTTCTGCATCTAAGAATCCCTAGCTTTCCTTCAAGGCTTAGCTCCAGAGCTAACTCCTATACAAGACCCATCCTGAAGTATCTGAAACCATTTGAACTCTGGTCACTCTGACTAGGGGATCATCAGTACCTCTATAGTGCCACCTAACCACTGCTAACATAAACTGATTTGCCCAAGGTAGCCAACTGAAAGGCCTGGAAATTCAAGTGTAAGGTTCAGTCTCTTCTATGGGCCATTTTCCTCTGTCTTTGATCTCTTCTTAATAGTATTATCATTGGATCAAAGGATAGGTGCACAGCATTGGTGTATGCATGATGTATTTTTAATTTTAAAGTTCATTATTGACATTTTAATGTCACTTACATAAATTTAGATGATCAACATACCAGTAAATCAAGTACTGCTTTGTAGTGTTTGTCAATATCAGAGACTTAAATACTCACCCTGGAAATTTAACGATGAGCTCCAGATATTCGAGCAGACTCAGACACACTCCTGTACAGTCTTTTATAACTCTTCTCTTCAATCCTTTTGTTATCAGCAACTTAATCAAAATGAAGTTAAAGTTTCAGTTCCATGAAACAACAGGATACCTGTAAAAAAAATCATTTAAAATCCATTTTCCACTAGTTTAAATGATGGGATGTGGTGTTTTGTAGCAGAAGGAATAGAGAAAAGACAATCTATGCTCTGGATAAACCCACATCTCAATGAATCTTGCTCACATTTTAACCATGTAAAAAACTTATTTAGGGACTATTGAAGGACATGCACTTTATATAGAATATAGTTTCTACAGTTATTTCATGAAAAGGAGACAATTTTGGATTTAAGTTTAATAATTTCATAAAATGAATTGCAATTTTACTGTAAAAACACAGTGAGGTTTCATTCCAAATATATTCAGTTCTTTTTGGAATCAGCAAATAATGCTTATCTCCCCAAATGAAGAACTTAAATCATATTTACCAAGTTGTTTTGATATGCAGTTGGATATGTAGAATGCAGCTGACACCTTCAATCATGACTGATTTATCACCAAATAGACTTTATTATTAAAATATTACTTGTCTTTCCACATTATTATAAATGTTTATATTGTTATTGTCAAATTTAATTAAGTTCAGCCCTAACTTTGAATCATTTTGGTAGCTATAAAGCCTAAAATGCATGCAAGGAAGAGACACAGATGGTGATTAAAGGATCTTGTTAGAGTCTGTTAAAATAAAATGACAGATGTACCTTGGAAATAGAGTACAGGTGCAACCAAAGGGAAGTTATTATTTTATATCTGACTTTGTCCAAAGACAGCTGACACTATTTGGAATTTTGTTAGATGAGATTTAGCATTTTAATATTTTTGACATTTGGAATATATTTTCAACATAAAAGATATGCAAATTCATTGTAAGTTGCTTTCATTTAAAAAAATAACAACAAACCTACATATGTGCTTTGAAAATATTTAATGAGATTTTTGGTTGTTCTTTTTTTAAAATTGTTTTAACCTTTGAGACTCTGCTAATTCAAGTAACTTTCTGTAGACTTGAAAAAAAATAAAAAGTGAAAGGAATGAATGCCTTTTTCAATGCAAAGTGCTAAGATTTCATCACCATGTGAAGGCCCAAAGGGAGAAGTATATCATTAAAGATTCTGTAGTTAATATATGAAATTTTTACTGTAATTCTGTGGTTTCATGATAAGAGAATTCTTACTCCCTATCCCCCAAAAAAGAAAGAAAAGAAAATACACTCAGATGCACTTTCCCTGGAAGCTAAAACATGGGATGGTATGTCTAGATTGTCAATGAAAAAGGAAACACATTGGCTTTCTTAGTGGATTTTTGGAAAGCTCAGCATCCTGCATCCTTTGAATGCCCCCCTTGTTGATAGTACTGTGATGTCTTATGTAGTGCAAAATGACTTCACTAATCTGGGCAACACTGGACTGCTTCCATTTTTCATCTGCAAAGTGATAACCACCCAAGAAGTCTGATGGAGCCTGAATATTTTCTTTATTTCAGGGAAATTTCCTTATTTAAATTCTAACAGTACAGTGTCATATCAATGATATAATTCAAGTTGAAAATTATACTTCTTAGGTGATTAAAAAGAAGTCGACTTTTGTCTTTCTGACTTCATATGCCACAAAAGGTATACTAGAGTCATTGCAAAGTACCCTTTCTGTCAGAGCCTCATCACAATTATAGCTACATACAAGACTATACTGCTCATCACAGTATTTCTCAATGAAGAAATGTTTCCAACTGTATTTTATACTGGATTCAGGATCATAAGTCAGAACCTATTAGATCTGCTTTTCTGCTTTTACCCATGTGCTTTTCCTTTCCATTTTCCCTTGAAACAATGCAACTTTTCTATGGAACAACTATGAAGGAAGGCAAGAGACATTCCAAGAGCCCCACATCACACCATTTACGTGAATTAGTTTGGCAAAAGCCAGTGGCAGGAGACTTATTGTTGTGCAGCTCTGCTTTCACTAATAAGTTTTACTGAAGTCAGCAATTACTTTCAAAGATTTAAGGGAACTGGGGGCTCAACCAGCCTGCCAAGAAGCACAAGCAATTATGAAATGTGCCACACGTAATTATGTTGAAGTCTAAGAAGTTCGTAATGGTTTATTGCACCAAAGAAATGAAGGAAAATCAGGATATACTATTTGTCATGGAGCCCACTTCTTCATAAAGTAGAATATGTATAAAAATGAGGCAGCCTTTGTTTTACAATGAACTATCCATGATTCCTGGTTTTATTTACATTTGTCCCTAGAGATAGGTATTTTTTTTCATTTGTTCATCTCCTTGAATGATTAAAGTCTCTAGGCTTCCAAACATAGAAAACACTGAACAAATGTGTAGTGTGAAAATATTTATAATAGTTCATAATATGGTGACTAGGAGATTGTTCAATGGTATACTGTGCCTGCACTCATGATAGGGGATTGTTTTCATCAAACTAGCCACATTTAATCTCATCAGCTATCTACATGCAGATACACTCAGCATTGATTGTAATTCTTCCAGCACATAAGCTGCACCCAAGCATTTGACTTAAAGTTGTTACAAGTTCTGTCTAGTTTGATTAGTTTTGTTCTGTTAGAACATCTTGATAAGGGGCCAAGGTCAAGGGTTTGATTTCTCTTCAGACTTCTGTTAGCTTAGCAGAAAGGGAACTTCTTGCCTAGCTATAGACTATACTCTAATTACTGGTCAGGTAGGTCTCCAATATAAAACACTGGTCATAAATAAGACCAGGGGACTACAGCGGTACCTGGATTTATGAGTTTAATTCATTCCGTTACTGAGCTTGTAACTCAGTTTGCTCTTATATCAAATCAATTTTCCCCCCATGAAATTAATTGAAATGCCATTAATCTATTCCATTCCCCAAACTGCCACGCCAGTATTTTTGTTGCGTGTTTTTCAATAAGAAAAAGTATTTAT
Organism: Pseudocheirus occidentalis; assembly: GCA_028646575.1. Lineage (NCBI taxonomy): Eukaryota > Metazoa > Chordata > Mammalia > Diprotodontia > Pseudocheiridae > Pseudocheirus > Pseudocheirus occidentalis. Next base: position 94,621,131 of record CM053600.1, read on the forward strand.
AAATAACAAATATTGTATAAAACATAATAAAAGAGAATGTAAAGAAATAAACTGGTTTTATAAAGTACATATTTACTTTGGATATCAGACGACTTGAGCTAACAGAAGACACTGGTGGAGGTAGAGGGTGGAGGAGATAGATGGAGGAGGTTAGAAGAGTTTTGTTTCATGTTTTTAAGGTCACATTCACTTACATATATTTCCTTCAACTATCCCCATATTGAGAAAAGTCTTATGAGTTACAATTTTCATTTTTTCCATGTAGGGATGTACATAGTTCAACTTTAATAACTTCCTTATGATTTCTTTTTTCTGTTTACCTTCTTATGCTTCTCTTGTGTCTTGTATTTGAAAGTAAACTTTTCTGTTCAGCTGTTTTTTTCACGCAGAATGCTTGAAAACCCTCTATTTCATTGAATGACCATATTTTTCCCTGTAGCATTATACTCAGTTTTGCTGGGTAGGTGATTCTTGGTTTCAGTCCTAGCTCCTTTGACCTCCGGAATATCATATTCTAAGCCTTTCAGTTCCTTGATGTAGAAGCTGCCAGATCCTGTGTTATCCTGATTGTGTTTCCACAGTATTCAGATTGCTTCCTCTTGGCCCCCTGTAATATTTTCTCCTTGATCTGGGGACTCCAGAACCTGGCTATAACATTCCTAGGAGTTTTCTTTTGGGTATCTTTTTCAAGAGGTGATCAGTGAATTCATTCCATTTCTATTTTGCCCTCTGGTTCTACAATATCAGGGCAATTTTGCTTGATAATTTCCTGAAAGATGGTGTCTAGGCCCTTTTTTGATCATAGATTTCAGGTAGTCCAGTAATTTTTAAATTATCTCTCCTGGATCTATTTTCCAGGTCAATAGATTTTCCAATAAGATGTTTCACATTGCCTTCTGTTTTTTCATTTGTTTGGATCTGTTTTATAGTATCTTGATTTCTCATAAAGACATTAGCTTCCAGTTGCTCCAACCTAATTTTGCAGGAGTTATTACCTTCAGTTAGTTTTTGAAATTCTTTTTTCCATCTGGCCAATTCGACTTTTTAAGGCATTCGTCTCCTCATTGGCTTTTTGAGCCTCTTTTGTCATTTTAGTTAGTCTGTTTTTAAGGTGTTATTTTCTTCCCTGTATTTTTTTATCTCCTTTAGCAGGCTGTTGGCTTACTTTTCATGAATTTTCTTGCATCATACTCATTTCTCTTCCCAATTTTTCCTCTACTTCTCTTACTTCATTTTCAAAATCCTTCTTGAGCTCTTTCATTAAGCCTGTAACAAATTCATATTTTTCTTGGAGCCTTTTGATGTAGGAGTTCTGACTTTGCTGTCTTCCTCCCACTCTATGCCTTGATCCTTATTGTTCCCAAAATAGGATTCTATGATCTGTTTTTGCTTCCTTTGCTTGCCTATATTGCCAGCCGATTACTTGACTTTTGAACTCTTTACCATGGTAGATCTCTGCTTCCAGAGGGGAGAGCTTTGTCCCAAATCACTGGGGTTTTCACAGCTGCTGGAGCTATTAGGAGGGCACCATCTCTACAGCCCCCACAAGCTCTGGCACACTGACCACACACGCTAGGACCACTACCCAAGACCACTATCCAGTTCTAAGCAAGTTAAAGCAAAAGTGATTACCCTCTGTGAATGGTCAGTCACTTGATCCCTTCTACAATCTGCAGGCCAGAAGTTCCTGAAGCAGCCACACAGTGTCAGTGGCTGCACAGCTGCAGTGCCTCTGCTGATTCTTTCCCCAGGGGCAAGGGCCGGACACAATCTTCTGCCCCACCCCCTCTGTTCTAACAGGCTTCTACACTGACCTTTTACTTTCTCTTTGGTGTCTATAGGTTGAGAAGTTTAGAAACTGCCACAGCTGCTGGTTATTCACTCTTCTGAAGTCTGCTCTGGCCAACACTGGTTGGGGGCCACTTTGGGGCCAGAACCATGGCTCGGGCTCACAGGGAACTGTGCTTGGCACCCAGCATGGTACAAAAGACCTTTCCTGTCAGCCTGCCAGGCAGCCTTCAGTGGGAGATTTGTTTCTGTCTGTCACTTTGTGGGTTCTGTAGCTCTAAAGTTTGTTTAGAGTCATTTTTTGTACATGTATTGGAAGTGATTGGAATGGGAGCTCATGCCAAGTTTGTGCTTCTACTCTGCCATCTTGGCTCTGCCAATAGACTGCCTTATTAAAGAGAGCATTGTAAACATCTGTCTTCTGTTTTTACACTTAATACTCATTAAGATGGACCCAAATATAGGTCACGCCTAGCTCTTCTTCTTACATGGTACATTCTCCAGGTTTGTTTTGGAGTTCGTGACAATTTTACTTACCTGTTAGTGCTTTATTAATTAGTTTCTCAA
>CM053600.1:94633603-94658114 GCA_028646575.1 Pseudocheirus occidentalis
TGTGCTGGACTCTGTGAACTTCAGTGTGTGCCAGGGACTGCCCTGAGGACTGGACAAGGACCTGAGAGCTGTCTAACCTCTGAGGGCTGGATGAGAACCTGGCAGCTGTCTGCTTCTGAATCCAGGTGACTGTTTGGTGGATTCAGAAGGGAGCTGGGACAATGAAAGGGGATCCAGGGAATCAGAGAGACCAGGCCGAGTCAAAATGAAGAAAAGACCTCCCCTGGGATGAAACTGAGGTTTGCTGGACACTGAGGGGTGGATGGTATGTGTGGTTTTCTAATGACTATTCTAGTGATTAATGATATTTAGTATTTGTGAATCTAGATTAGTGACTGATTAAGTTAATGGTTGCCCATGAGTGGAAGTTTGATTATTGTATTATGAATTGATTAAATTATTAAGTTAATGGTTGCCCCATGAGTGGAAGTTTGATTATTGTATTGTGAATTGACTGAATGATTAAGTAAGGAGAATTACCCCCTTATGGAACCAGTTCATTATTCTTTTGTTCTTTGTTCTACATATTGTGGCCACTGTAGCAAAAACTGTGTGGTCATTCTAATGTTAAGCTGTTATGAACACTATGTTGTGATTTTCTGTGATAAGATATAATGTTGTGAATATTATAAGATTGATGTATTTTGAATGTTTGCCTTGATTTGTAATGGAATAAATAGAGTGTTCACTATTACTGTGTAATCTGCACCTTAAAAGCTGTTGACAGTAGCATTCTTTTGGGAATCTGCTGGTGCATGGCATTACAGCCTTCAGCCTTTTAAGGGCAAGACAAATGTATACTGTTTCCAACAAAGACAACACAAATAAGAGGCTCAAAGGCACTTGGGACATCTGAAACAAACAGCAATGTGCTACTTTGCTTGCCATTACAACTGGCAAGCCTTTTGACAGAAAGGTTAGTGCTATTCCGAGTATGCCACACAAAATCTCCTTGAACCGAGGATAGGATCATGATAAGAATCTCAAGTCAAATATGAGTTTTGAAATTCAGACCACCTGAACAAGGAAGGTGTACTATTATATTTTATTTAGAGGCATAACTAACTTTGAAAAAGGAAATTAATAAAGTTATTGAATAATGAATTTGGGTGTCTAGATAATATTATGAAATATATCTGTGCAAAAAATGTAAGACATAGCATCTACCCTTCTGATAACACTGTGTTCTCAGAAATTAAAATTCAATGTGGAATTGGTGTGTCATTGTTGGCATCCTTTACCACTATCTTCAATCCAATGAGCTGACACTAGTTCATACAAATAACACTTATTGCTGAAAACATTTTGGGGAGGGGGGCACAAGAATGAGAATGCCAGAATTAGAAGCCAACTAGGTCATAAATGATGTACCAAATGTTTCAAAACACCTCTGGACTCATAGGGACCCAAGTTTGTGTCTTTAATAGTCTCATCATTAAGTTACTTCATCAGGCTGTTTTTATCCTTACTCAAATATTGTCAATAACTTCTAAAATCAGGTTAGGACTGGGTGAACCTAAATTACTAATGACTTTAAAACAGGACAGAAATGAAAAGTAAAGCAGTAGCAATGATTTGTTACCCATATTACTGGTCTTTGTTTTCATCTCAGAGTAGTCCATATCTGAAATCCCTCCTATATAAGGTCTTTGGGGAAACTGACTCTTTCATTTCTGTTTGCATCAGCAGCATCTAGGGGGCTGGCACAGCGTATTCACTAAATAAATGCTTGTTGATTGATTTATTATTGTTCAAAGGGAAAGCTTGGAGAAAGTCTCTCTACAGATAGAGTTGGAAATTGAGAATATTATAATGATAACTGCTCAGCTCTGGCCAGATTCCAGGTAGCCTCGATGTCCCTCTGTACCTCAGTGCAAGAATGTTCCCTTTGCTTATTCTGTGGGAGCTCAATGATGTTCTGGATCTCCTAGATTCTGGGATGCTCATATACCCTCTTGGACACTCTTTGAAGATGACCTGTTTCCTAGAAATATCTTTGTTTTTTTCTCTTTTCCAGTCAATACCTGGGTCATGAACATAAAGACTCAAGTAAAGTGGGATGCTAATTTTCCTTCAGTGAATACTTATATTCAGAGCCAGGAATCCTGGGAAATGTAATACGAGATGCTTTTTTAGTAACAACTATTGACACTTATATAACAGCCAATGAATTAACAAATATTTATTAAGCTCTGTTTATCAGCCACAGTGCTAAGTGCTGGGAAAAAATATCTAGTGTACACACACACACACACACACATACATGAGTGTGGATATGGATTTAGGGCTGTGACTGTGTGTGTGTGTACTTTTAAAAGCACTATTATCTGCATTTCAAAAATAAGAAAACTGATGGAGGCAGAGGTTAAGTGACTTACCCAGGATCACATAAGTAGTAAATGTTTGAGACCAGATTTCAACTTGAGTTTTCCTGACTACAGATCCAGCACTCTATATTCTAAGCTATCTAACTGAATAGGATTAAAGACAAATGCTTTACAACACATTTTCCTCACCACAGTCATATAAAATGGGACAATAACATTGTTTAACTGTCCTTCTTTTGTTTACTGTCCTTCTTCATAGATGAAGAAACTGATGCTCAAACAGCTTAGGTTATTTGCCCCATTTCAACCAACTAATATGGTCCCCTCCTGATAAGAATATTTATAGTAATAATAGACTTGCAAATAAAATCATTGAAAACTGATACTGGAGAATGCTACACTGAGGTATTTCTGTATGTATTTTAGCTTAGAATGTGATGAGACATATATGAATTATTTAGTTGTCGCTCAGTTGTTTTCAGTTAGGTCTGATTCTCCATGATCCCATTTGGGTTTCACTTGACAAATATACTAATGGTTTGCTGGTTCTTCCCCCGGTTTTAGGCAGGCAGGGCTTAAGTAACTTGCCTAGGGTCACACAGCAAGTAAGTGTCCAAGGTCATATCTGAACTCTGTCCTTTCTGATTCCAGGCTCAGCGTTCTGTCTGCTGCACCACCTTGTTTTTCCATGCATCGCTTATACTCCTGTATAAAATAAGAGAAAATTAGGTGTCAGAGTTGGAGGAGCACTAAAACTGAAGTTAGGAAAATTTAAGTTCAAAACCAATCTTTGATTCATAATAGCTTTGTGACTTTAGACAATTCACTTAACCTCTGACTTTCTTAGGTTTGTCATATGTAAAAATGGGGATGATTATAGCCTCTAACTCCCCAGGTTGTAGGGAGAATTCAACAAGATTGCATTAGTAATGGGGCAGCTAGGTGGCACACTGCGTAGAGCACTGGCCCTGGAGTCAGGAGGCTCTGAGTTCAAATGTGGCCTTGGATGCTTGCCACATTTACTAGCCGTGTGACTTTGGGTGAGTCATTTAATCCCAATTACCCTCCAAAAGGAAAAAAAAAGATTATGTTAGTAAGATACTGGCAAAATGTTAAATGTATTATTTTTATTATCACCGTCCCCATCATCATCATAATACTCAAGAGACTATAATAGACATTTTCAAGTATTTGAATAGCTGTGATAAAGAAGAAGGTATTTAATTTATTCTCTTTCTATTAGCCTACTAAAATAATTCCAGGCCTAGGAACTCATTCATGTGATTATTCTCTCCAGTGATTCAAATTGCAGTCCATCCATGACTTTTCATCCTGTCTAATTCTTCTGTAGTTGAACAGTAGTAGATGCTGGTAATAAAAGGATAAATGATACAGTCTTTGCCTTTTTCTTGTCATGCATGTTCTTGAAGGAATTTTTACCCCTTTTTCACAAGTGATATCACCTTGAGTGGTTAAATTGCAGGCTACTCATACCCATATCCAGTGTATAGTTATACCCATTTTCTTTTGTATCACCCCAGATTTGATTGTGCTATTCCATAATAGACAGCTGTGTATTTTCACCAGTAGAAAGTGAATTTTAAAGTATAGGTCTTTGTCAGAGAACAGCTCAAGATCATTGAAAATATTGAAAATTGAAACCTTCAGTTTCCCAAATAATAGCCAATTTGTTGTGTTTTTTCCTGTCCAACTTTGACCCAGCTTATCACATGCATATACGTATATGTAAATACACACAGACACATTGCATACATGTAAATGCATGTGTGCCTGTTTGTATATGTGATGAATTAGTTATATATGCATATGTGTATGTGTATATTGTATACTCATCAATTTTATACATCAGCAGATATATATACTGATGAACTATTTTATTCACTAGCTCAATAAGTTTTAATTCATCCAATTAAAAGTAATCATGTTTAAATAATCAAATAAAATCTATATAAACTTAGCTTCTCTATTAAATTTCTGTGTAGTCAAAGATTATTTTTATCCCCTTTGCTAAATTTTCTTGTTGGTCACTCAGAAAACCCATTAGCCAACTGAAATCTAGATAAGGACTTATAATTTAACACTGGCCATTCATGGTCACTTTATTCAACCTCTTTTATGTTGTTTTCATCATGTTCCTTTCTTAATATTGCCAACTTCTTTTTAAATTTAGTTTTTATTTCTTTATTAGCCTTAGGATTTGGGAGAGCTTTGATTCAATAAATAAAATTTCCAAATGCTAAATACACCAAATGCATGTACATTATGATATTTCTCTTTTGGGATGGATACATGCCAGCTAAATGTATTTCTTCATCCTCTAATTGGAAACTGTCTCTTTCAAATGGTCAGGTTTTTGTATACTGCCATTTATAAAAATACTCAGAGTTTTTGTTTAACTGAGCTTCTGTTAAGTTTTGTGGAATTTCTTTTTGGCTTTCTTCCTAGAAAACTCAACATTTATTTTGGAATGCAGATGATGTACTACATATGCATATAGTTAAAGGCAGCAACAATCTGCTTTGCTTAGAGAATTCTGGACAGTTACATTTATGGAGAACAGAAACCTATTATTACTGGAAAAGGAAGCCACTTCTGTCATGTGGTCATAATGCAATTTGAAAAATATATTCAGAGGCCTAATTCACAGCACATTCTGAATTACAGTATCTACTGGAGAGTCATTCAAAATGGAGGTTCATATTCTAAGATCAGTTGGCATGTCATCTTTCATCAATTCAAATGTTCAGGTCTTCAATAGAAGAAGCTTAAACAAAGTGCTTAAAAAAAGAAATCTTTATATAAAATCCTTATCTGCTATGGTATCTCAAGGGATAGTTTTCAGAATACTTGGAAGCTGAAATTAAAATGCTGAATTCTAAACTTTTAAGTCAAACATGCATGACTTTGATAAGTCTTGAAGTCAGCATCAAGAAAAGAGGGCCTGCAAATTTGCTAGTATTGCATATATAAATATGTATACAGACAAAATCACTATTGGATTGCAAAAGCCTACACTGGGATGGTTATAGGAGGAAAAATTTAACCATAAGTTTTATATACACCAGAAACTTACTATATTTTCACTTGCTAAAGAAGGGAATTAGGTGTAGGGGTTGCTCACCTGATATAGAGGAAAGAAAACTGTATTGAAGTCAGAAAGGTGAATTGAATTCTTAGGCACCTCACCTTTATGAACTCTATCAGTTCAGAAACATCACTTCACCTATCAAACCCCTAGTTTGTTCGTTAGTAATACAGGTTAAATAATCTGACTGTTTACCTTATAGTACCTTTGGAAAAAGCACTTTGTATGACTAAATGCAATGTATAAATGTCCGTTGTAATTATAAATACTATTAAACAATAATATATATATTATCTATATCTTAATAAAGAATTTTTTCTAGTCATCAAGTTAAATAAGAGACGTATAGCTCCATAAAGAATATGATTTCCAAGGAAATGATGATAGTTTTGAGAACAGAATACAGTCATCCAAAGGTGCCCTTCTGATGTATCAAAATATCACGTGACTTATAGAGCAGTGGGGACACCATTCAAGGGTATAAGTGTGGGCCTGAATACTCATGGATATGAGGAAGCTCCAACATACCTGCAATAGTAAGTTGCACATAAAAAGGAGGGCAAAAAGTATTTTCAAAAATGTATATAACAAGAAAGAGGAAAATACTTTTATCTTTGTATTCCTAGTACCTGGTAGAGCGAGCATTCAACAAAATAGGTAGGTCATAACCATGACCTCGTTATATATAATCCAGAATGTTTGTTCAGTTCTGGACACCGTGGCTGCAGAAAGACATTGAAAAGCTAGAGAGTATATGAAGGAGCTGTTCAGAATGTTGAAGGGCCTTCAGTCCGTGTCATATGAGGATTTGTTGAAAGAAATAAGCATGTGTAGCCTGGGGAGAAAAGACTTCTTTTCATGAGAACACGTAATTGTTGTCTTGGGTATTTGAAGAGCTGTCATTTGGAGGAGGCTTGCTCTCTTTGGCCTTAGAGGGAAGAACCAGGAACATTGTATAGAAGTTGCAAAGTGGCCTTCTTAGAGTTCGTCTAAGGAAAAAAAAGCATCCTAACAATTTGTTGTTGTTCAATTATGTTCAATTCTTCATGACCCCATAGACAGTGTCTGTGAGGTTTTCTTGGTAAAGATAGTGGAGTGGTTTTCCATCTCCTTCTCCAGTGGATCAAGACAAACCAAGGTTAAGTGACTTGCTCAGTGTCACACAGCTAGTAAGTGTTTGAGGCTGGATTTGAACTCAGGTCTTCCTGACCCCAGGTCTTGCACTGAGCCATCAAGCTGTCCCTTCTAATAATTAGAACTATCCAAACGTAGCACGTGCTCATTTTAGAGGTGATATTTTTACCCTCATTTGAGAATCTTAAAACAGTCTGTTCAACCACTTGTGAGGTATGTTATATTAGGCATTCTTTTTGTTTATGGGTTGAATCAGATGCTTATAGTGTGACCTCAGTCAAATGTTATGCTTCTGTGCTACATTTTAACCATGATTATACTTCACCAGCTAGTATGTCAACCCAAAAGATTATGTTAGTGAAATGCTAAAACAGCTTCATCATAATGCAGGCCCGCAGCATCAGCCCTAAACGCCAGTTAAACTCCATTGTAAATCTATTCACCATAATTTGAAAAAAAAATGGGTTACAGATTAAAGATGACCTGAAAACATCAGAAAAATTAATGGAAGGAAGCAGAAGATATTCCAGTTTGGTAAGATGGAAAAATGACAACTATTTTGAACCCCTGGAGATCAGCCTTCTGGTCAGAATACTTCTGCATATCATAAAAGCAAAGAAATTCTTGACATCCATAACTCGTTCACCAACCACTTAGTGTTAAGATATATCTTAAATATGAAAATCCATAGTCCAAGCATCTGAGGACATAGCTGAAGCAATAGTATGCCATTGGATAATTACAGTATGTTCTCAGGCCAGCCATCATTTCCTTCAAAATCATTTCCCTTTTTTTAACCTGCTTCTGTATACCCTGATGATATACTGTCAGTACTCATAATTGTAGGTGGGCAGATGTTCATTTTTAAGGTGTCCTTGAAAAAAAGTTTTCATTTTTTAAAAATGTGTTAAGCATACATGAAAATTCAAAGTGGCAAAAAATGGGGGGGAAAGCTGCTATCTACTCCTGCATGGTATAAAATTATGAAAGTGCAGTTTGGCAATCACTGCCCTAAAGTGTTTCAGTGTCTGCTAAATTGAAGTTTTAGATTGTGTTGGCATTAACCCCCACATATCCAAATGAAAAGTGAAAAAAATCATCCACCTCCCTGGATTGAGTTGTCTTAACACACTGAAGAACTGGATTTTTAGATACATCCTACATAGTTGGTACTTTTCATTTTTCATCTATAGGTTTCAGTGTTCTGTAAAGAAAAATCTCCAAACTCTGGTAACATGTATCATTTTTGAGAAAATGTCATTTCACTAATTACTCTGCTTGATTCTGCTACCCGGATAGCATCCACTTACAGTGCCCAGAGCTACTTCTCCCTTTCCAATGTTAAATAACAGAGCAGGAAGGCTGACATCAGTACTGAAATTCAGCCAGTCTATCGGCATTGAAGTGGTGCTTATCACAACACAGTTCTGCTGAAATGAATTTGGACGGTGAGTGGGAACAGTAGGGTACCCAAGCAGCTGCCATAGTCTGTGTGAAGGAGAGGTTTTCTTTCTCAATTCAATGCTCTTCTTTTTGCTTGGGCAAGCACAATAGCAAGCAGGGATGGATGCCTGTGTCTCCATTTCTGGCTCATGGGGCAAGTTAGGTTTAATCCTCAAAGCCCTAAAGGATTATTTAACCCCAAAGCCACATGTTTGACTTCAGGAGTGGCCCACAAAACTATTTTGAGATGGCTACAGGAAAGTAGGGTGTGTAACAAGAGCTATTCCAACAATGTGCAACAATTATTTTGTGTCCTGAAATATTGCCCCAGTCTTACCCTATTCCTACCCAGAGTGTACCCATCGCATCCATCAGCTATGCTGAGGAAAGCAGAGAAGATTTTCTGTCACTTCATTTTTAAAAATAAAGGAAGAATTAATATACTGGGAGACTAACAGTCATCAACTCATAAATAATGGCAAAGATATACTTTGGAACCAACTTGCAGGGTTCACTTGGCTGGGATCTTGAAAATCAGACTGCACCCTTCAAAGCAGGTACTGAGAGAGTCTTGGGAGTAAACATTAGGATGGAAAAATTCAATACTTTAAATAAATAAACTCATATGTAAATCCCTATAAATATGTAAAATTGTTTAGTATATGGTAGCTGGAAGTGTTTTTAATAGAAGAACTTGCTTATATTTTGGAAATCACAGAATGTACAAGTACCAAAAATCATTTGTCTTTGAGTATATAGGTATTCCTTGTGAAAGATCACCTTTACTTAATGACATTTTATAGTAACTTCATTCATCTATTATAACCAATCCCAACTGTAAAATTATAAAACACTTTCTGAATACAGTTTGACCAGTTTATAACATATATTACATCGTTTCTATGTAACATCATTCATGTTCCCCCACAATATCCATGTTTCCTTTCTAACATAACTTATCTTCTCATCATATTTTTGTAGAACCAATTAATAATACATGTAATTCATGTTCTGGAACTGATATCCCACCAACTCCTTTGCACATTGTTGAGTAGAGTTCCCAGAGCTTGGTTACCATGTTTAACCCTGAGGGCTTGGAAGGTGGTTTACTATGGTCTGACCATACTTGTATGCTTTGGGGCATGATTGTTAGTTGATTGGTCATCCAGATTTAATTACATGTTTAGAAAGGGGTTTTTACTAATACTGATGTGCTATTGTAAGGGCAGTTGGTTCTAAAACTTCGCTTCAGAAGACCACAATACATGAACATAGAATCCAGGAGAAAGTAGAATAAACCTTAGAGAACATATGTGGCAAAGTGGTAACTCAGTATTCATGGAAATCCTTTTGGTGGAATTCTTAAAATGTTCTCCTTAAGCATAGTGCAGTTTCTCTGAATATGCTTTTTGTGGATCCTTTAATCATCCAGCCTGTCCTTGACTGCCAATACAAACCCAATTGTCAACTTATCTAGGGAAACTACTTAGATACCATTGAAAAGATGGGGCATATTCCAAATTGACAGTTTACTACGTCCTCCTCCAGTCAAGGATGGAGGAGTAGAAGACTGAAAATGAGGCCCAGGTTTCTACTTCTTCCTCTACACCAGTGGTTCTCAACCTTCTCAATGCTACCACCCTTTAATAGTTGTACGTGGGAGTGTCTGCATGTGGGCCAACCTGCCTGGACACAGAGGAGGTTCCTAACACCATCAGAAATATGTTTTCCAATGGTCTTAGGTGACCCCTGTGACCCCTGTGAAAGGGTCGTTCAACCCCAAAGGGGTAATGACCCACAGATTAAGAACCCTCGCTCTACAGTTTCTCTACCCACCCCCATTACTTTTCTTTTTTTCCTTTTTAAACATGTTATTGGTGTATTGTTGCTTTTTTATCAATATAATTATTTACAAATTACTTTCACTTTCCTAGAGGTCTCTTGTAACAAAGCAAACAAATTAGTAAAACTTAATATTTGTAGTGACCTCATCTGAAAGTTTGTTGCAAGATTTTATATTTGTTATTTCTCCATGTCACCATTTTTAAAATGAACAGAAATCTATTTTCCCTCCTATTTCCTATACATTTAAAGAAACAATTTTTAATGGCTATGTCCAAAATATGTGCATCTCATTCTATGCTCTAAATAAGTCACCTCTCTGAAATGGATATCTTGTTTTATTATTGATCATCTGGAATCATGAATGATTATTGAATTGTTCCTAGTTCTTACAACTTTCAAAGTTGTCTGTTTCTACAGTTGTTATATAAATTATCCTCCTGGTTCTCATTTCATTATTCATTAGCTCATAAAGTCATCAGAACTGTTCATTTTTTAAATATTGATGATATGATATAAATTGCTCTCCTGGTTCTTATTTCAATCTGCATCAGTTCTCATGGTCTTTTCTGTCTTTTAAATCATGTTTGCTCATTTCTTGCAGAAAATCATATTGCAGTACTTTCGTATACCACAATGTACTCAATTGTTGTCCATTCCCTTAATTTCCGTTTTGTGACCATAAAAATGTTTATATAATATATATGTATTGTGTATATATGCATGTGTACACAATACATGTATATCCATATCCATGTCTGGATCCATATCCATCTCTAACTGAACTGACTTGATATTTCCCTCAGTTAATGCAAACACGTTTCCAGTTGATCAAAGATGTTTTTTGTTCTTAGTCAAAGGCCTATGATTTAATAATTCAGTAGAGAAGTGTTTTCGCCTAGTGGTATGGAAGTTAGCGTTCTAACACTTTAAATGGGGTGGGAAGATTTCATTAATTTGCTTAATCAAACTTCACCTTCATAAGATGTGAAATTTTGTATATAACTATGTTTTTTTCATGGAGAATAAGTGTAGAATAAGCAACTGGATGTTGGTCTCTTAAACTGGGACAAAGACCATCTAGTTTTTAAAATAAATTATAGTGTGGAAAAGTAAATCTTCCCATAAACTCTATATGGTGTCTTGGGGATTACCTTCAGGGGAGATTCTTCTGTTTTGGCTTATTGGGCTTTGTTTTTGCTGGCCTAATAATTTATCATATAACAATTAAGCTTTTGTATATATCATTGATAAATATGGAGTATATATGGGAAAACCATAGAAATTTAAATGCTGATTCACAAAACTATGCTAATCACTAGAAATCATGCCAATATGCATGTAAACTTTGCAAAGCTTTTACAGAAGAAATTCAAAACCTTATCTAGGCGGTTGTCAGGATGTGATGAATGAGGTCAGTGGTTTGTTGACCCCAATTCCTTTCCCTTGGGTGCCTCTGGATCCCTTGAAGTATCTGCTAGTTTCCCATTGCATATGCAAGGTTGTCCATATAGTATCTGTGGAATCCTAAATTTCATGTGGCTGCTAGAAGAAAGAAATCCTATAGTCAGAAGAACGAGTACATATAACTGAGCTCTTACCTGAATAGAGATAAGTACCTGTGATAGGCAGGAGTAAACAGAATTGGAAAGAAAATTGGATTCTGAAAAACTAAACTATTCAAGGGGAGTGTAGTTCCCTACAACTCACTATGCCATGGCATCTCAAAACTTGTTTTCACCTTCTGAAAGTATATTGCAAATGGATACTAAAAATACAGAGTCTGCCTGCTCTTTAAATAGTCACAGGTACAACACACCAACCATAAATCATAGCTAAACCTTAGGAAATCCAGTCTTTAAAAAAATAAAAAATAGAGCTGCAGCAGTTGGCATATAATAAGAATAATTTTAGCTCTTAATGATTTTGTCTGAAAAGGAAATCACCAAATTTTGGTGTTTTGACTTTGGAAGGGACATGGAAAAATCCTCCCCTTTTCTGACACCACCATTTTCAAGCCCTCTCAGCCCAATGAAAATTGATCTTATTTGTAGAGCTCTCCAGGGAGAATAATTCACAAGCCTTTTTCAGTCACCCTTATTTAACAGCCTTTCATAGTTTGTGTAGAAATATGTTTCTTATAACTAATCTAAATTCCTCATACTGGTTTTTCCAGGGGTTAAAGATCACAAATTATGGGAGTTAGTAGGCATCATAGACATCATTTAATTGAACTCCCTCATTTTGTTCATGAGAAGGCTGAGGTCCAGAGAGAGGTAAAAAAGTTTTGCAGAGATCACAAAGTCAGCCAGTAGCAAAGCCTAGACTTAGATAGAAGGCATTGGACTTTGCCTGTTTGGGTCTTCTAACCCATCTACCTACACACTGCTACATCAGTCTTCCAAATGCACAGAAATGATCCCTGTTCAAAATCCCCAGGGGGTCTCAAAACCTATGAAGTAAAACCCAAACTTCAGAGCCTGCCATTCCATACTATGTAAGTTCCTTAATGGCCAGGACGGTTTTTGTTTGTTGGTTTTGTTTTATCCCTAGCATTTAGCATGGTGTCCAGTAAATTGTCATTACCACTAACACTATCACTCACTGTCACTACCACTAACACCCTCAACTTACCCACACACACAGTGCTTAATTAATGTGTTGAACTGAATGAAATAGAATTAAATCACCGTTGAAGAACCCTCCATAATCTGTTAGAGAATTCAAACTCAGATTTCCTGTCTCCCTTTCAAATGCCTCAACTTTCTTAATGAATGGAAGCCTTCAAACGCAATAACTATCTAGTTATAAACTGAAGATTCATTTTTAATATTAAATTCATTTGAAATGAGATTTATAAGACAAGAAGATTAGTTAGGTAATCTCATCCTAGTTTCTTTGCATGTTCTGGGATAGCAAGATGGTTATCAAAGTTGAAAGAATTCTAGACCCGGAGTCAGGGAGACCTGAATTCAAACCCCACCTTAATTATTTCCTAGCTGTGTAACCCTGGTGGCAGTTTTACCTCTGCAGACTCAACCTAAGTTTATTCATCTGTAAAATAGTGGTTAACAATAGCATAGGGTTGTTGTGAGGATTGTAAAATACTTTACAAATATTGAAGTGCTATATAAATGCCAGCTATTACTATTATCAGTAGCATTATTGTTATTTAATGGAGGGTACTGGACTTACAGTCATGAGGAACTGCATTCGAATCTAGCTTTGGACACTTACCAGCTGTGTGAGCCTAGGCGATCCATTTAATCTCTTAGCTTCTGTTTTCCCATTTATAAAGTGAGAAGAATGATGATGATGGTAGGATTTCTATATCAACGTAAGGTTTTCAGAGAGCCTTGTATGTTATTCCATTTGATAATATCTCATCTACCTCAAAATGTTTTTGGGTTGATCACGTGAAATAACATATTTAAGTAAAGTTTGCAATCCTTAATCGTTATGTGAATGTTTTGTTGTTGTTGTCCTTGTTCTCGTTCAATAGGAACCAACTTAATGTGACCCCGTGGAATTTGCCCATGATATTTTATTGGCAAAGATACCAGAGTGATTTGCCATTTCCTTCTCCAGAGTGTCCCATTTTACAGATGTGGAACTGAGGAAAATAGAGGTTAAGAAAAGATAGGGTCTGAGGGCAGATTTGAATTCAGGACTTCATTATTCCAGACCCAGTGTTCTATCCACCGTACCACTTAGCTGCCTAATGCTAATGCTAGCTATTATCTAATAATATTTTGCAGCAAGTAACAAAGAGATCCCCATTTTGGCCAAATGATTTTTTTTTAAAGTCCCTAATGCAATTAGTACAAATTTTAGTATTGCCAAGCAGTCTAGAATTTTATTTAAAAGCAAAATGCCAATATTAATCTTGGAGGCTACAGCATCCAGACAAATATTTTATCAGTTAGTTACTTAGCAGTCCTGTGCTTCTATGATTGAATATACAACAGCATTTTTCTTTCTCTCCCAAATATATGAACACGACTGCTTCCGTTTGGCACACATATCTTGGCCACAGTTAAGACAACTGAATTATAACTGGTTCGTGCGTGTGCTGAGTTTTCACAGGGTAATTCCTGCAGGATTCGACAAGGATAAAAATTGATGTCCCTCTTGAAACAGAGTGGTACAGATGGTACTGTGTTATAGCTGTCTCCAAACACCAAATGCCAAACTGCTCCTATGATAAGACGAGACAGTGGAAAGGTTTAAATATGGTCTTTTTGTGGAATGTCAGGGAATGATAGATCCCAGTACAATTACCCATGAAAATGCTCAGTGGCTTTTTCTTGGGAAGTGGCAGGGTGGGAAAAAGAGAAACTTTTACAACCTTAGCTATGAACCTTCTAAGTCATGAAATTATACATGAAAAGAAAAGAACACAACCTGAATTAAAGAAATCTAGGTATGTGATAAAATGAATTAGCTTGAAGGAAGCATAATTATGACATACCATTATGTTTATGGGTTTTAGTATAGTTTATTTTTTCAATACCTGCCACAAGAACTATCGTAAATTCATAAGATGCACTTTTATAATTAGTGGGAAAAACTGGAAACCCCTGTCTTGAGAGAAGAAGGTTAGCTGTGCATTCTTATATGTTTATTCTCATTCCCACTGCCTACCCCCCAAAAAACTGTAATTCTGCTCTGATGTGAGGACTTAATTATGACTCAAAAGAATTCTGTCACAGGGTTGGGTAATTTCTCTCAGAATCATGAGGCAGGCAAAATAGGTAAATTGGTAGGGGAACTGGGGAGGTAGAGTGGGTTGCAGTTCAGATTTGAATTGGAGGCCTCAAATCCTGAAAAATAATCAAATTACTCTCAGCAGCAAATGCATGTATATTTCCTAAGGGATTGTTTTTAGAAAGCAGAGCTAGATTAAGGCATTCTCTTCTGACAGATCTTTTGATCATGTACAATAAGGATTGTGATGCACAGTCAAGAAGTAAAAATTTAAACCTGACAGCCTTGTCAGGTTTTCTATTAATAAAAATAGTTAAAGAACTTCTAGGCATAACTGAATTATAAAAATACTGGGGGCAGGTCCATGTAAAATAGATAGAACCTTCAGAGGATTAAGGAATACATTTATTTGAAATTCTTTGAGCTATTTTGAAAGTAATTGTGAAATGAATGCTTAAAGAGCAACCTAGCCAAAATATAGTTGTAATATTAAAACTTTAAAATGTCAGCATTTCATGACATGCAGTTCAGACTTTGAAGTCTGCTAATGAGTTTTGAATGAAATGTGTGCTGTGATGATGAAATCTTTTTTTTCCTTAAAGCATCCAACAATGAGGTAACAATTCTGCCATATTAAACTCAGTAACTTGTAATTTTACATAAAGAAAAATTAATACAATAATAAAAGAGATGAAAAAACTAGAAGAACAGGAGGGCGAAACCTGCTCACTTTTATTATTATGTTCTCTAATTAAACTCAACAAATACTTATTGGCCCTTTATGTTGAAGGCATTGTGTTAGGTGATGAAGATATAAAGACCAGATAAGGAAAACAGCATTTACCTTCAAGGTACTTATATTCTGCTGGGGGTTATAGTAAACAGATAAGTAAATATATAATAATTTGAGGAGGAAATGAGTGCTAACAACTGAGAGATTGATAATAGGAGAGGCAGTGCCTAAGGTGAGCACTGAAAAAAGCTAGAGATTTTAGGGGACAGGAAATGAGGAAGAAATGTATTCCAGACTTTTGAAGGGGAAAGAGAGAATGAGCGGCAACCACCTTACAAAGATTGAGGATGCAATTCTGTGTTCAAAGAAAAGAATGTAGGTCAGTTTGGCTGAAATGTAGAATGAGGGAAGGTCAATAAAGAAATGTAAGTCTAGGAAGGTAGGTTGTATTCAGATTTTAAAGTGTTTAAATACCGTTCAGGGGGAATTTATATTTTATTCTACAGTGGGGGAGACAGAGGAAACACTAGAGGTTTTTTGAGAAACAGTTCTATAGTTTGGGAGTAGTGACTCTCACTGTCAAGGTGGGTGTGAATTTGTGGATCGCCCTAGTCAGAATTTAGTTCCCAAACCCCTATCTACTGGCTAACCCCACCTCTCTTTAGACATTGTCTATTTTAGTAAGTTAGTGGTTTGCATGTGACTTTGATGTAAATGGAGTTTGTTTCACATAGAAGTTGACAGATACTGGAATGCATACATACAGAGTTTTTAGTCTTGGCATAGATTAATTAAGGAAGTAAATAAACATCATTTAATAACAAGGAGGCCATAATGAACAATAGATATCTACCAGGTGACTACGGGCTTTCTCCTCTTCTAGATACCATAAATAGCTTTTTACTCTTACCCCAGATATAGAAAAAAAAAATCACACCCCAGGAGTTCTGAGAGATAAATCATCTGAATCCTCCCTTGAGCAGAGAAATGCAACAACACAGTTCATATGGAGGGTCTACTCCATAGAAACCAGCTAGGTTTAAGTAGTTACCATTGTACTGACTTGTATGCCTCGTACTTAGTTATCAGATACAAACTCAAAACCCTTGAAATCAGGGTCTCAATGAATTCATGTCATGGGGGCATCAAAACAAACAAACAAATAATTGGGTTATTTCTTCTGTTTCAGCTGCCTGGTCATGGGTTTCAGACCTTATCATGTGCCGGGCATTGTGTTACATACTGGAGATAAGAAAAAAAGCAAAAACATGGTTCTTGGCCTTAGTCAGTGTCCATTGTAATGGGAAACAGCTTGCAAAAAAAATGTACGTGCAAACTGTATATAGTTTAATTGAGAGGCAATCTCAGATATAAGGTATGAGCAGTGGAGGTGGGGAAAAGAGGCTAGGAGAGACTTTAAATGGAAGGTAGGATTTCAATTGAGTCTTGAAGGCAGGCTGGGGAAGCTAGGTTTGGAGATCCAGGAAGGAGAACACTCAAGGCATGGAAGTGACTGGTGAAAATGCAAGTAATAAAGAAATGCAATATGAGCTAAAGAAAGCAAAAGAAAGTAAAGAGCAAGAAGTCTAAGCATCCAGGTTTTGAAGGGCTTAAAAAGCTAAACAAAGTCTCTTATATTTTTCCCAGAGTTAATATGAAGGCACCACTAAAATTTATTCAGTGGCAAGGCTGTTGCAATATTATAGATGCAAGGTGATGACAACCAGTACCAGGGAGGTAGCTATGTAAATGGAGAGAAAAGGACATTTATCAAGAAGGTAGAAACAGCAAGATTTGGCAACAGATTGGATAAGTGACTTTAATGTGATGATGAAGGAATTAACAGTGACCCCAGAGTTGTGAGTCTGGATGATGGTGAAGAAACTGGTGCCTTTACAGGTGACAGACAAGTTTGGAAGAAGGGAGGTTTTGAAGGTGACATACTAAGGACTGGTTTTTATATATTGAGATTGAGATTTGTACAGGGAATCCAGTTTGGGACGTCCAAGAGGCACATGAGGATATAGTACTAGAGCTCAGAGAGAGATTAGGTAGATATGGGTATGTATATTTGGTTGTCATTTATATAGAGAGATAATAATTGTACCTATGGGAGGAAAGTAAGTCATTGAGATAGAATAAAGAAAAAAAATTAGAGGACCTAGGGCAGAATCTTGGAAAACAACCAGAATAAATGGCCATGACCTGGAGAAAGATCCAGCTAAGTAGGCTGAGGAGGTAACATAACAGTCAGTAGCACAGAATTGACATTTTTGTCAGCAGGTCTTCTAAAGCTTTGCGTTGGTCCCTCTGCTGCATTACGGAGTTTGTTTCTTAGTTCTTAACTGTCTTCGTGTATGCATATAATAAGGCTTTTTCATATAGTCATTTAGAAATAAAGATTTTTGGAAAAACTCAGTCAACCATTGCATGAATAGGTACTTTCAATGACTTAGCAGTGATTAAAGCCCCAAAGGATTTATTGTTACTTTCTCTGTTAATGAGGGAAGTGAAGCACCAAATCTTGCGGGCCTATTTTTTGTTGATTTGTTTTGTTTTGTTTTAAAGGAATTGCATAAAAATTCCTCAAGCAATTTTTCCATGGTTTTCAAAAACATTTTTAGTAATGATCGTTTTCTAGAATCATAATGTATCAAGCAAGATATTAAAATTCAAGTTTTGTCCTTGAGATCCAATCTGCTAGTTCAATCTGCTCACTTCTTAGAATCTTTGGAGACCATTTCTGTTTTGCTCAACACCTCTACAGACCTTTTTTCTGTGTTCCAGAGCCTTACCTTGTCCAGAATTTCTGAAGATATATGTATAGAGCTGCAAACATAACCATTATTGCAAAATATTCCAGACCAGCTGGAGTGTGGTCTTCTCTAAATCTTAGATTGTAGAGAAATTTACACGTCTGGTATTTGGATTTGCTCTGCAGAGAGTGGAATATTCTGTATCTTTGTATCTCTATCCCAATTCATCCAATATGCAATACTTGTAGGCACTTAGGAAGGAGGGAAGATATATAAAACACATATTATTACCTTTGAGGTTGGATCATTAAAGGAAAATGCAAGGGACAGCTGTTGAGTTACATAAGGAGATAGACATGCAATAAACATATTGTTTTATCTTTAGGCTTAAGGCTGTCTTATACGCCCTTTTTGTTCTGATTAATACTTTTTTCAAATAATATAGGACTTAATTTATTCAGAACTCATCCTTGTATTTAAGAATTCAATTGGAATGTGATCATACTAAGTATATAGGTCAACGAAAGCTTCTACTTGTGATAATACAGTCTCTTAAATATATTGGGTGTGGTGGGATTTGGAATGGAATTTAATAGTTCTGCATCCAAGAGATAAAAGTCAATCTGTAAGTTTGAAACTACAGAATACTCTCTTTATGAACATCTCTTCCCTTTTCTTTCATACCTAGTAAAATTGTACATGGGGAATGTATGATGCTTTAGCTTCTTTGTATATGACAGAAACATATATTTGATGTTCCATTACCAGTGGAAATGAAAATCATAGAATGTTTGAGCTGGAATAGACATTTCCAGTCATCTAGTCTGAGCTCATCATTTTTCAGGTTGGGGAAACTGAGGCCCAAAGAGGTTAGCTGACTCATACAAAGTCACACAGCTATCTCAGTTAAAAAAGATAGCAATGTGTTTTTAAATGTTGTGTTTGAATGTGATTCAAGTTTTTTTTAATCATTTCAGTAAATATTTTAAACACCAATTATAAGCCAAGCACCATGGTGGGGAAGAAACAAAGACAAATAGGCAAATGTAAATGAATATGCATATGATATATAGAAAATAGATAGTGGCTTTAATAATGATGATGATGACCATAGACACACAGAGAGACAGATGGAGAGAGAATTTGGGAGGAGGATGGCTTGAATCTCTATTGTTAAAAATGTTATATTGAGTCTAACCATGTATGAACCAGGTAGAACTCAATACCTCCATTTCCATCTTTGTAACTATTATGCTGAAAGAGATGATCCTGTTTTCCTCTCTGAATAATTCTAACCCTGATGTTTGCTCCCAATAGAAATCAAATTGTAAAAAGTGAGAAGAATCTGTTGCAATATCTCCAAAAATAGATATGATACAGCAATATTAAATTTTGTTTGTGTTAATATAAGAAGGCACATCTGCAGGTGTTTGACTTGAGACAGGTTATTGGAAGTCATGAAAAATCAGACAGTTCCCTTGCAAAGAGAAATTGTTTAGATAAACATTGTAGTCACAGATGTATTTCTAGGAGGGAATAAGAGAAAAAATAATAAAACCATCAGTGATTTTGCAGGCATCATCACTTTGACAGTGAGTTTCTGTAGGAAAAACCATCTGCTTATGCCTAGTAAATAGTAAGACTACCCAGGTGGTGGGGATGAAATTGTTCCCTGAATCATTTGATCTAGAACCACTAAAAATGTAAAGACTATTTATCTCCTTAAAATCACTGACAACTTAAATCGTTACAATATTTCCTCTAACAGTACCAATGATGCCATCATTCTTTTACATCGTAGTTTTACAATCAGGTGAATCAAGGCACAGGTAACCCTGAAAGATTGGGTTTCTTGTATTTCCCCACACACACTGATGTGCTGCCCTGTAATAATTATCTCATGACAATATCTTACTCTCAAGATAGCATTTAGCAAGGGTATTTATTAATGATAAAAACATTCTCTTCAAAGACTTGGAGTGTAATCATTCACAGACATTCAGTCTCATAGAACTAAGGGGCTCCGTCTTAGACTACAATGGAAATGAGGTACACGTGTAGAATACAAATGTGGCTAGAGCTAATTCTCAACTCAGGGTCCTTTATGGCATGAAAAATCCTTTATTGGGCTAGCATTCTTCTGTGGTTTATGGGCTCAAGGTCCTTGAAGCTGTCTTCCCCCTTAAGATTTGACTTTCCACCCACTTTTGTCCTCATTCCATTCATCTGATTAATTGTCTCTTACTTCATCAGTCTTTCTAATCCTAGCTAGATTCATTGTCTGCTACAGTTCTGACCTGACCAAATGATAACTTGGAGGAGAAGGAGAGAGAAAGAAAACCATATCCCTTGATAATAATTCTACTCCTCAGGTTCTTGTTTCCCACTCTAGAACTGGAATCATCATTTCCAGAACATTGAACTCACCACCAGGCTTGGTTCACTACTTGACTACACACTCCTAAAATTCCTCCATCTCTTTAAAGCAGTG
This sequence comes from Pseudocheirus occidentalis, assembly GCA_028646575.1. Classification (NCBI taxonomy): domain Eukaryota; kingdom Metazoa; phylum Chordata; class Mammalia; order Diprotodontia; family Pseudocheiridae; genus Pseudocheirus; species Pseudocheirus occidentalis. The sequence continues at coordinate 94,654,143 of CM053600.1, forward strand.
GTTCTCAACCTTCCTAATGCTGCTACCCTTTAATACTTGTATGTGGATGTATCTGAATGTGGGCAGACCCGCCTGGAGATGGATAGAGGAGCAGTGTCTTGGTTCCTAAGACCATGGGAAATATTTCATGTGACCCCTGTGAAAGGGTTGTTTGACCCCCAAAGGGGTTGCGATCCATAGGTTGAGAACTGCTGCTTTAAAGCCTGAAAAGCATAGGTACCTTATTCACTTCAATTAGGTGTTTTGGGAAGGGGGTGTTTTTGTACACTTCTGGACCCAATAAAAGAGGTTTATACCTCCAAATTCAGTCAGAAAGTAGAGATTATATTATTTACCCGTGTAAAACCTCATGAATTAAGAATAATTCAAGTAGGAGGTATGGGGAGAGATACAGAACTCCCTTTCATTAGAATTGGACCCCTGACCAGTAGAATTTGACCCCTGTACTTTGAGGAAACTACTCTCTTCCCTTTTAGAAAATGGGGAAAAGTCAGTATTTAGCTTCTCCCTTGTTCTCCATTATCTCTCTAAAATCACGCACACACACTGTTCAGTGGTAACATTGAACTGTTCTTTCAGGACCCTAGGATAGAGTTTGTCTATACCTGGTAATTTGAACCCATCAAAAACCACTATGTGCCTCACTTACCTTAGGCTTCAGTGCTCTGTTGACTGCTTTTGTTCTGTCCTTCTCAGTCTGAAAATCTTTTGTTGTTGTTGTTGTTGTTGTTCATATAGAAAATAGAACCAAATTACAAGTTGAATTATTCTGCCTTCATTTCTTTGTCCTTTATAATTATCCCAGGAATCTCATGCTATTCTTCTACCCATTTTTTATTTTTTTCTTATTCCCAAGAAAGCTTTAAAGTTACTTTTTGTCATTCTTAGTATTGCCTGGAAACCTCATCTACTTTCAGTCTTTAAACTTCCTCCAGTTATCCTAAACTGACAATACCACTCTTATATTTCTCCTTTGTTCCTTGTCTTTGCTCCCATTCTCCTTAAGACTTTTAAAAATTGAATATTATGAATGGGGTATTTTTTTTCTCATTAGATAGCTTTCAGTCTTCTTGAAATCAGGCTTTTTCATAGGGAAAACACAGAGAAAATCTACCTCAGATATCCCTTTTATTCTCAAGAAAGAGGCCATTGATAATGGACATATTGCAAATTATTTCAGAAAAAAAAAACAAAAAAAAAACTTCGACCTGAGTTTAAGCAACAGAATAATGTGGGCTGAGACTATCTGCTGACCTTTAACTCTGTAAATTTAATTGTGGAAAGTCAATTTTTAATTATTCATCATCCTTGACATGAATAATTTATAACAAACGAATGTATTTTCTTCCAGAACCATTAGGGATACTGATTCCTATATTTTAGCTATTCAAGAATATTTCTTTAGAATGGAAAAATCTTAGAAAAAAATATTATTTCCTTAATCAATCTCATAGAAACATACAAAACAATGCTTGTGTGGGAGTAAAGAGATCACCCTTTTTATAAGGCCCCGAAAATGATGGTATCATTCTGTTAGTGTGTTTTAAAATCTTAGTCATTATGTGCAATTCCTCCCTTTCTTCACTTTGTTTTGGGTGCCCACATACCATGCTCTCCCACTCTTGGGATTACCTTCCTTTCTATTTTCTATCTATATAACAAATACCAAAACTGATTAAGATATTTTTGGTAAAGACAAAACAAAACAAAAACTGTCTGTTTTGGAAGGTAATTACTGGAAAACAACTAAAGATACAAAATGGATATAATGCCAGGTCTTCCCGACTTCAAGCTAGCTCTCTGTCTATAATGTCGTATTATCACTGATTCCTTAACATTGTTTAAAACCTTTTCTTCCTATTCAGTTAGACCAAAAACTTTACATTTTTCATTGATCATATTTGAAATTGCTTGAGATTTTCTGTACATAGGCAGACTTAATCATTCAAGGAGGATTATTTTAATGACACAGCAACAAAGCCCAATCTATTTTCTACATGTATTGCACTTCCCTTCTTGATCCGGCAGGCAGGATGGGTTGCCCTCACCAAGTTACCTGAACCCAAGAACTTTGGGACATATTATACACAAAGCTTGGTGAAGCCGTCCTGTCCTCCCATTTCTCAATACTAAAGCACACTATGGTTTATAATAAAAATAAGCTCTTATGTCCTCTTATGCCTTCATTCTAAAATAGACAAAATCAATCTCAGGTTTTCTTTTGGAAGTGGGAACTAAATTTAATTTTAAATACTCCATGAAATGCCACTTAATTTCTTTTGAAATTTTATCTGATTTACAGAAATATTATTCAAGCATTATGAGTTTTGATGACCAAATGGAATGTTTTCTTATCTGATGATAAAAAAGGAGACCAAGCTCACTTGGAAATGCATAGATAAAGATAAAATGTTTTTAGCTCAGGATAAAGATGACCCCTTTGCAAGACTGATAAGGAACAGTTTTCTATCTTTATTAAAATGAAAGATTAATTTATTTTTAGATCTTCTGGCTTGCTTTTAATCCAGGAAAAGATTGGCAAGGAATATTTTCTATTAACTTGATCATGATAATGTTAGCTAAAAACTATGGGACTTCCAGGGCTCTTTTAAAAAAATCTACTAGGATTCAGTCAGAAAGGACAGGTATAAGAATAAGAGAATATTCTATTAAATTGATGGAACTGTTTTTTTCTCACTCATAAATATTGTGCCTTTCTGTTTCTGTGTCATGTGTTGTATTATGGTGGCTTACAGAAAGAAGATTCCTAACCACCATTCTTGATTTAATACCTTCAAAGTGATCCTATCACTATACCTTCTTTGAACATGATATCTCAGTTTCTATGGCATAGGAAAGCTGCCATAAAATTTCATTGGTCCATTCCTTTGTGACCATCTTCAAACCATATAAACCCCCTTTTTTAATGAGAAATTTACATGATAATTTTATTGTATATTTGAAAGGAATAGCAAGTTTTACATAGTAGATTTGTAATTTCATGCACAATCATCTTTTTTATTCTATTATGTTATGGAATATTTGTTTTATTCCATGAATTAAAAATAAAATTAAAGAAAATTATGAAAAAAAGTTTAAAAAGCATGTAAACCAATTCTTCTGAATTCAGCCTACATGACTTAGCTGCATAAAATATGGAGAATTATACTTAGACAGTTTTATAATCTATTTTGATTTAGTCAGTCTTTCACAGAAATGTATTATATCTGCCTGAAAACAGAATACTTAGAAGAGGTAAAATAATGTATTTCAGCTATTTGAAGAGCTGGTAGAGAATAGGCTTATATTATGTTATGCTAGAAAGTTGTAATAGGTGCAGCAAATGGAAAGTATAGACAGCCAGGTATCACTTCAGTCTAAGGAAGTATTTACTAACATGGAGAGCTCTTTATCAATGAGACAGTAAGTTCACCATCATTTGAAATGTTGAAGGAGAGAATGGATGACTACTACCGACCAGGGGATTTACGAACCAATTTACTCAACACAATACGAAGTTGAACTTACAGGGGTGAAAGGCCCTTCTTTACTCTCTAAGGCAGCGGTTCTCAACCTTCCTAATGCTTACCCTTTAATACTCATATGTGGGTGGCCTGGCCTGGAGACAGATAGAGGAGCAGTGTCTCACTTCCTAAGACCATCAGAAATGTGTGTTTTCTGATGGTCTTAGGTGACCTCCAAAGGGGTTGTAAAGCCAATCAGCAGTAGATTTCTGAGAGAATGCTACTGTGAGGAGCTTTTAAGATTCAGATTACATAGTATTAGTGAACACTCTGTTTATTCCATTACAAATCTTTATTCAGTACAATGTTCACAGTTTCAACAGTTCACAATATTATATACAATTTTCAGAAAAAAGGAAAGTCTCTATATTATATCTTATTTCAGAAAGACACAATATTTGGAACAAGGAACAAAAGAAGAATCAGCTGGTTTCCCTAAGGGAGAAAC
>CM053600.1:94658614-94686593 GCA_028646575.1 Pseudocheirus occidentalis
TTTTTTTTTCATTTTCAGTGATTTTCAAATAGCTAGTCAAAGACATACCATGACAAATGGACTTTTGTGTAATCTTTATATGTATGTTGGTTTTTAGTCTAGTTTAGTTTTATATTAATTTTAGTTCTACCATTTCTAGAATTTTATTATCTGCTAGAGAAGAAATTAACTTAAAATTCTCAATTGCAACTTAGAACTCTTCTTTAAATGTCTCGATGACTGTTTACATAAAGTTGAACTAATCCACTAAAGAATGTCCTTTTGGAGTGGCTAGGTGGCACAGTGAATAGAACACCACTCCTGGAGTCAGGAGGATCTGAATTCAAATCCATCCTCAGACACTGATCTGCTGCAAGATCTTGGGCAAGTTACTTAGCCCCGATTTCCCTGCCTTACCCCCCCCTCCAAAAAAAAAGAAAGAATATTTTTTCAGGGGCCTCTCTTTTTCTGGAAGTTGGACAAAAACAGGAATCCTAGAAGAGTTCAAGGTTTAATTGACCTTGTCCTGGAAAGGAAGGTGAGAATTCCTAATGTTGCCATACGTATAATGACACTGTATGGTATATCAGTACTATACAATTATTTCTGCACAAATCAGTAGCCAGTTTTAACATATGGAGCAAATGGTAAGCATCCTGAAAAATCTTAGCTTATGTAATCCTCTTCTAGTATATGATTAGTAAGCGTTCCATCACTTTTCTGGTCATTGTTTCAGCCCCTAGTCCTGATGGAATCCTTGATTCTTTGACTGCATTTCTGAGAAAAATCTTACAGTAGCTTAGTGTAGTTCTACTACTTTTAGCTCTACAAAGGCTTCTAAAATCAGTGCAGGACAAGAAATTATCCCTTTGGTCAAGGAGCAGCTGATTACATTTTGACAGAATCATCTATGGAAATAATTTCAAAATGAATAATTTCAAACACAGTGTCTAGCATATACTAGGCAATTAATAATTATTTGCTCTCTGTCTGATAACTGTTATTACAGTAAATCATGCTTTACATTAAACTCTTTGACCACAAAAATACTTGGTTTTACCCTTGTGAGCTCCCAGAGGGCAGTGTTTCTTTTGCCTCTTTTTGTATACCTAGTACTTAGCACAAACCTTGGCACATAATTGGCAATTAATAAATATTCACTGTTTAATTCATAGTATATTTTAAGTGAAATCAACAAGTATTTATTTATTAAGTGTTTACTTGTGTGTCAGCACAGTGCTAGGGGAGGAAATAAAAGAAGATAATGCCAGTTTGTGAACAATTTATATACTAATGGGGGGAAGGGGCAAGAAGGAACAATAAGGACATATCTAAGCCAAATATATGGAGAATAATTATAGATATAAATAAAAGATCATTTGAAAGAGTATAATAACAGTTAAAGAATTTGGTAAAGTTGTCACATAGATACCAGGTGGTGCTTGAGTTGCTTTGAAGGTTGAAGGAAGAAAGGGATTCTATGAGGTAGAGTTAACAACCAGTAACAACCAGTGCAAAAGTCCAAGAGACAGGGGAGATGGCACATCCTGCTTGTGGAAGTGAGAGAAAGCCAGTTTGAATAGATTATAGAGTGTGGGAGAGGGAGTAATGAAGAGATTGGATTCGGATGTGAAGGGTTTTAAAAGAAAGATAGGGAAATTCATATTTGATTATAGAGATTATGGAAATCACTGGAGTTTATTGAATAAAGGACTGACACATATAGAATTTGTTTAAGCAAAATCAATTAGACAACAGTATAAGGGTAGCTAAGTATAAGGGAAAAAAATGAAGCAGGGAGTCTGATTAGGAGGAATTTGCATTGAATGAGGAAAGAAGTAAAAAAGGCCTAAACTAAGGTGGCAGTTATGTTAACAGAGATACATGGTTGCATGAGATGCTATAGTGGTAAAAACTCTTTGGATGTGTAGGGCAGGGTAGAATGATGAGTGTAGGATAACATCAATCATGATTACAAGAAAAACCTGAAAGAATGGATATGACTTCCATATAAATGAGAGAATCTTTTAAAATAATTAACTCTAATTTCCAGACTTTGTGAAGTATTAAATCTAAATGTTATTTTCTTTAATATTTTTGAAAAATAATTCTTTTAATTAACTCAAAGAGCTATGCAGGGTTTTTAATTAGAACTAAATTGGATACACCAATGAAATCACTCTTCTCATATGTTTATGGGCCCCTTTGTTTAATTTGATCAGAAACTATGATTTTACTTGTTGACGGACACTCCCTCCAATGGAGTACACAAGCAACTCATTTTGTAACTTAAGTTCTTAGAGAGTTGCCTGAAATATCAAGTGACTAGAAATATTGAGTGATTTGTCAAGAGTCACATACCCAGTGTGTGTCAGAGGAAGGACATTGTACCTGAATCCAACGGATTCCTAGTCATCCTCTCCCTCCCTCCCTCCCTCCCTCCCTCTCTCTCTTTCTCTCTGTCTCTCTAAATATATAGATATATGTGTATCTGTATATACACAAATGTCTGTATATTTAAATAAAAACAAAATCAAGTCTAAAATATAATTAATAAAATGTGGCTTGTATTTTTTTAAGAAATGATTTTCCACTTGATGTCTTACTCTGATCCTATAATATAGCATGAAGGTGGTTGTTCAATATCAATGAATTAACCCTGATCTCAGCATGATATATTAGACAGAGCATTGGTCTTTGAGTGAGAAAGAGTTGGGTTCAAATCCCATCTCAGAGACCAATGATTTATGTGACCAGGGAGAAGCCATTTCATTGATCTGATTTTCCAAACTGCATCTGAAAAATGAGGATGTTTATCAGTGTGAGGGAGGCACAGTACCTAACTCACAAAGATTGTCCATGAAGGCAAAGCAAACCTGAGATCCGACTAAGTGGAACCCCATATCAGTGAAATTATATATGCCTGAAGTTTTCAAGAAATGAAATGGGATCTAATAAAGCATGTTGCTATTAGTTGTGCTGCTAGGGTTTTGGATGAACCATATCATCTTAGAAATCTTTAAGTTCATAAATCAACCCTCTTGCAGGTAATAGAAGATAAATATCCCTTATTTATTGTTATTTTATGTGTCATCTCATTAGGCTGAAAATTGCAAATTGATTAAAAGTTCTATAAACCCTCTAAAAACCAAGACACTTTTAATTATTTTTAGAGCTGCTTAAGACCCTTCCACCTCAAGTACCATCATTTTATATTGCCTGAAATGCTTGGATGAAAAGTATTATGCAATCCATTATATTATCTTCGGTTAATGTTATGACATTCATCAGTCAGAAATTCAGGGAAGACATCTTCCTACAGGTTATACCAATAACACTGAACAGGTTCTTATTAATTTCTGCCCTTGTGTCAAACAGCTCGTCATATCTATCAAATACCAGACAAGGAGAATTATGAGATGGAAGTGTTCATGGTATTAGCTCTATCCAAGAAGGAAGTTGAAAGAAAACAGGGATCCTAGAAGAGTAGTAGGCTTAATTGGCCTTATTCTGGAAAGGAAGATGAGAATTTCTAATGTTGTCACGTGTATGATGACATTGTATGATACTACTACATAATTATTTCTGCACAAATCAGTAGCCAGTTTTAACATGTGGAGCAAATGGTAAACAAACTGAAAAATCTTAGCTTACGCCATCCTCTTCTACTACATGATAGGACTATCAAAATGCATCTTCTATGAGCTTTAATATTTGCTACAAAATAGAAATGCTTTCTAAAGATCTTAGATATATGTCCATACTAGAGCATACTTTAATGGAGTTACTTATTAAAAAGATACCATATTTCTTTAATCAAACATAACAAACTATATGGGGAAATATATTTTGAGATAGGAAATGAACTTTAAAAAACCTATTTTCTGAAACCTATTTCTCACACAGATAAAAGCCTCACCAAGTGAACCCATGAAAGAAAGCCTTGTGGGCTCTATTCATCACAAGGCATTCCATTTTAGGGTACTTTCTATGCAAATCAAGAAAAAAAAATTTTCACCATAACTAAGAAGAACGAAGCACAATTTACAGAGTCCTCAACAGGAAATGTTGTATTTTTTTTTATTTCCAAGAGATTAACAAAGAAAATGAGGACAAATGAAAAGTCAGGGGCACACTGCCATTTCTCATTCATAAATGATATAAGATTATACCAAGTATGCGGGAACATCTATGAATGATACTAAAAGCAGAGTTAAATGGGGAAAAATTTTAACACAGTGAAAGCTAATTAGATTGTGTTACATAATACCAAAAATGGCAGCATTTATAGTAAAAGTTTAATGGAACATTGAACATGGGAGAAAATAAAACTAGCTCATTATGCTGATTCATAACAAAATATGGACAGGACTTCTTGTAAGTTATTTGTATGTATATATTCAAGGAAGGGTTAATTGATTTAAGAAAATCAACTTGGAGTAAAATTGAGAAAGGACTGCTGACTGACTTCTGAGAATAGTTTGAAATGACTAGTAATAATTGTGGATAACTCTTGTAGATAGACTTGAGAATATCTTATCAGTTATTATCATGTCATTATCAAGTACTTTTACTTGCTATATGCCAGGCAGCATATTAGGTTCCAAAGAGTGTAAATAAAAACAAAACTTAAACATTACTTTGCCCTCAAGGAGATTACATTTTATTGGGGAACATAACATGTCCATTAGAAGATGGGGACATTAAGAAAGTCCTTATGTAAAGGCAGTAGCATTTAATCTGAGCTTTAAAGGAAAGTAGGGATTCTAAGAGGCAGAGGTACATTCACCAAGTCTAGGGCACAAATGTTATAATTTTTAGCTCTTATCTCCTGCCACAGATACAGAATAGGTTGTAAAATTTGTATGTGAAAATTCCATATTCCAAACTTCTGAAACATTCTTTAGGGCAATTTATTTACTGCCACAGTAATGGAAATCCTATCAACTATCATTTCCTTATTGTAGATACTGAGTAGTTAAATTTGGCAGTATTTATTTGCACATGTCATTCCTACCAAACTTCTTTAAAGACCTTACCTCAGAAGGGGATATAAAATAACAATTCACAGACCTGTACAGCACAGTAACAAATCAGTTATTACGTTTCTATGAACAAAATCAAGGGCTGTTAGATATAATTCAAATTTAATCAGGAAAACCTCTGCAAATAATGAATATTTGAGTAGAGTGATTTTTCATCTGTAATCTCAATTTAAATCCAAAGCATTTTTTAAAGCAAAACTGAAAATTATCATCCACGCAAAGTTCTTGTGGGCAAATGCACCAAACATATTTTAGACAGTGTTACCAGCAATATAGCAAATACAAAGCCTTGATTATTATTATAAGAGAGAAACCAGAGTGAATTTCATTAATACCAGCCCAATTCCTCTCCTACAGAGCTAGGAAGGTGGACTACATTATAATTGTGTGTGTGTGTGTGTGTGTGTGTACAGATACACATTCATACATATATTATATATGCTTATATATGTGTATATATGTATGTATAGTACGTGTGTGTATGTATGTAGATATTTCCATACCCTCTAGTTAAGATGTGGCAGCTTTACAGCAATATTGAATTACTCTGATAGACTTCAGATCGGAGCTAGAAATATGCATAACCAGTATTTCCCCAGCAAGGCAGTGGTTGTCATTATATACTCTTAAGAAAGTTTTCCTGCTTTCAATTTAAGGTAGAATAACAAGTGCAATGTTTATTTAGCACCTATACATACAAGAATTTGTATTAGAATTAAGGGATATATACATAGATTTAAAAAAAGTGCCTGTCCTCAATCTAGTAAACTTCACAAAACTTTATATAACTTCATATAAATGCTGCACATGGTAGAGTTAGATAAAGGATCATAGGATCATAGCTCAAGAACTAGAAAGAACCCCATAAGATATATAATTCAATGGTCTCATTTTGCAGATTAGGAGACTGCAGGTGGTGATTGTCAATGTAATAGTCAAAGGTAGCATTTGAACCCAATTCCTCTAATTCTTGGGCCAGTCCTCTTTCCACAGTTACTTGTTGTTATTTTTGTGTTGTTGTGTTAGTCCTTTGTTTTCAAAGAGGACAACAGCATCAGGAAAATAATGACATGACTTGCAGTTGACTTTGATTTGAATGAGGGAGGGCTGTGCAAGGTCACCAGCCTGTCTTTCTCCTCCAGAGCCATCTGAGTGCAGTGACCAGATACTCATCAGGATGACCGGAGATGGCCAGGATGCAATAGGAGACCCTGACCCTTTTAGGCCTAAGGTGTTTTCATGTACTCACTTAGAGTCAGGTAAAGCTCATTCACTGAATAGGCCTCTTTAAGAAGTGAGTCAAGGGATGGCTTCTTTAATCATAAAAAAAAGACAAAAAAAAACAAGCTGGGAGGGGAAGACCCTCAGTGTTGCTGTTTCAAAGAGAAATATGTGAGGGGGATAGGGAAAGACCATCTTTTGCTTAGGGAGACAGATGAGAGCTTCCAGATTATCATGAAACTGGTCCTTAATGGAAACAGAATGATTTCAAGAGATAGAATTTCATAGAGAATGTTTGGTGGACATGAAACATGGTCTATATGAATGAATACTTGTGGGAGAGAGTAGGAAAAGATCAAGGGATAGGTAATTACCTAATTTCATTGGATAATTTGAGTTTATTAAGTGGACAAGTGTGACATAAGGATAATATGAAGCTCTATTATGGAGGGCTTTAAATTTCAGCATAAGGAATTTTTACCCATAAGAAGGATTTTAAGCAGGGAAATGAAATGATTAGACCTATGCCTGAGAAAAATTATTCTAGCAAATTGTGAAAAATGAGGCAGAGAAGGGGAAAAGAGAGTCTGTTAAAAGAGACCAAGCAAGGAAAAAACATTTCTGAACTAGACTGGTGGCTATGAAGGGAAAAGTAACAGGAGGGATATTGTGGAGGTACAAAAGGCAAGACTTTGTAACTGACTGCACAGAGTAGGAGGTTATAATAATAGTCTAGAAAAGGATAACCAGGCCCTATGTTTAATCTTGATCCTAGTAAAGAGAGACAATAAGGGATTTCTCTATGGAAAGCTACTAGATGGTGAGCTGAAGTAATCTGACTACAAATAGGCTGGGCAAAAGAGACGTCCCCAGAACACATCAGAGCACCTCAGTCACCGTGCAATGGGGGTACAGAGAAGATTATGTTAGGAATATAATAAAACAAAGGCAGGGAACAGGGATAAATAATTTCAGAACTTTGTTCAAGAGCAAACTACAAACTTGCAAACAGTAGAGTCTCCAAATTTCTATTTTAAGAGCAAGGTCTGCATATCTACACTGAAACCTTGCCCTTAACCAGGAGAGAAAGGGCCCCAGAAGCAGAATTAGATCATGAAGAAATCATGGATTCTTTTGATGAGTCTGCCATATCTCCTGAGCAAAAAGGGACATTCCTGTGGCTACCCAAGGCAGACTGGAAGAAAAGGTCTTCTCATCCAACAGAAAGACCAAATTGTTATGAGGATGGAGACAATACCTTTACCCAATAGATACTGAATCAGCAAAAAAGTGATGAAGTTTACTTAGAAAACAGAATTGTGGAGAAAGGAATAGGATAACTTAGTAGGGTTCTGAGTGTAAGGCCTTCTCATTTCTCTCTGACAGAGAAACTCTTCTGTGAGTGAGTAATACAAGATTTTGGCCTCTTTGTGCTTCAGATTTTCCATGACCTAGATAGATGCCAAAAGGCTGTTACCCACTTTAAACTCTGCCCTTCTAACTCTGACTGTTTCTATATCAGATGTTAATCTCAAATCATGCCTCATTTAACCTCATCTAATTCTTAGGCAAATCACATGCCTGATGATTGATGACGATGACAATGACGACAAGTATGATGAATGAAAAGGTCAAGCGACATAGTGTCTGGGTAATAATCAATTTTGTAGATAATTAATAAAGTTATGGTCATTTAGCCTTCTATCATAAACCAAAGATGCCTCCTAGAGAATACTGAATGCTTAAATAGATTTGAAAAAGGGAATGCTCTTGTGGATAGGAAATGAACTCTGATAGGTTAACAATCAGTTAGGGAATGGACATAATGAGAAGAGAAAAAAGTCTTCTGTTCCTCCTTCAGACAACGTGACTTAATCATGACACTCAGTTGCCTCCAGCAATCTAGGCAAAAGAATCCATCTCTACCCAGAACTTGGTGGTTGGTTTTCTTCTTCAGAAGCTGCATCACCTGAAATTATAATGGAAGGTTCCAAGGACAGACATGAGGTTATTTCCTACTGGCAAGATTTTGCTTTGACTGGATTCTGTTTGTAAGTTCTCCTAGTTGGGTGGAGTATCATCCAAGACCAAAAAGCACGTACCCTGAGGATTTGGGCAATCTTTTCTCTCAGCAATGTCTTTTGGAGGCTGACTGAATAAGCTACTGGGGTTTATTTCTGAATGAGGAAATAGAAAGGGAAAACCTTAATCTCAATTAATAATTGGTTATTAATGTGAGAGAAATAAAATTATTAAGTATTTATCTGCCTCAAACCAATTGCTTAAATCTTTAATCCCTTTTAAAAAGTGTAGATCATTGAGTTCTTCACTTCCCTCCCATCTCTCATCAAGAATGAATGACGTGGACAATCAGAGTGCTTCATTAGTTTCCATTAGCAAATTGTTCAAAGAAAGTGAAAAAGGTCTCCAGCATATTGGCTGAATGCTCTGTGGGAGAATTTTTGGTAAGACACATATGAGAGTCTTTCAAGAGGAGCCAACACGGAGAGCTGGCCAATCTTATGTTATGATCCACATTGGTGGAAGGATCTCAATAATGCACGAGAGAACAGATCCATTCAATTATTGCTCTGGCCCAACTGCAGCATGGGTGAACCTGCAACAGTTTGTAAAAGTACTGTAAGTTAAATTTATCTGGTGAATGGAGGAAATAACAGTGACTCCATCACCTAAATAAGGAGAATGCTGCCTTAAGGCTACAACTTCAGGCAGTACAAATGACCACAATTCAATGTAGCAAACAGTTTGAATCACTAAATAATATTCTCACTTCTCCTTCTCTATCTCTGTCTCTCTGTCTTGATTTCTTTCTTGTGTGTGTATGTGTGTTTGTATAATGTGTGTATAACATATATGTGTATATAACAAATACATATGTGTATATAACATATGTATATAATATGTGTGTATACACATACACACATACATATATATATATACATTTCTATATGAGATTAAGAGTCTATGGTCTCAGTTTATGATATAGTCACAAATAATAAAAGCAGGAATATGAAACAAAGATAGGAATGCAGAATAAACAGTTAAGATGTGGAGGAAGAGGGAATAAGTACTTATATAGCGTTCATGGGAACAAGGAATTGGCTAAGCTCAGCCTTGAATGTGAGAGGAAGAATGGGGGTGTAATGAGATAGATGGAAACCATTTTTATGTATATTTTATATTCATTTCAAATACATAAGTCCTTGCCACCTCATATCACTTCAAGCAGATTATATTACAGAATGGATGGCTGCCTGTCCTTACTCTTCACAGTCATATCCAAATGATCAATAATATCCCTTCGGAATATCAAGGATCCAGATCTGATTCTTGGGGAAGGTGTCTTATTCCTCACAAACATTCTTGGACTATTTTCTCTTGAGGCACTTTAAGCAGAGTATCTGTCAGAGAAGTTAAAGGTTCCGCAGGTCCTCCTAGCATGACATTAGCATGCATCATGAAATAATCTTGCTCGCCATACCTAAAAGGCCATGAAGGGAAACAGGAGGAACATGGGCATTGAATCTGAAGTTGTCTGTTGATACCATATAGGGATCTAATTCTAGCCAATTAGCTGGCTGGGTGATATTTTTGGGACTTAGCTCCCTCCTTGTTGAAATTTTAAGCCTCATTAGGGGGTTTGAAGGGCAGCTAAGTGGTACAGTAGATAGAGTGCTGGGCCTGGAGTCATGGAGAATCATGTTCCTGAGTTCAGCTCTAGTCTCATACACTAGTGTGACCCTGGGCAAATCATTCAACCCTGTTTGCCATAGTTCCCACATCTGTAAAATGAGCTGGAAAAGGAAATGGCAAACCATTCTAGTATCTTTGCCAAGAAAACCAGAAACAGGGTCACAAAGAGTCATTCATTTCTGACAAATAATTGAACAACAACAGGGTGTCTGAAGAGATTACCTATTAGAAGCCTTTAAGCTCTAAATTACTATATTCTATTAAAAAACAAACAAACATATTCTCAATGAACAACTGCACTCTTTCCCCCTGTACATTTAGTGACTAGAAATTCAAGATCCTATTAAACATATGAGTTCCAAAATAGGAAAATAAATTGTTGCTTTTCAGATGTAGTAATTACCCAATGAAAGTCATAAGAAAATAAAGTTTAATTTGGGTTTTTTTTCATTTACAGAAATCTTTGCAAATTTCACTTCCATGTTTCTCCATGTCCAGATACCTGCCCTCTAGCCTTCTCCTTTTGTTATGAGTCACTCAGATTCCTGCCCCTTGAGCCCTGTGCTCTGATTGGTAAGATTTTACCTTAGCTAGTCAATTCCTGGGCCAGCATACACTTCTAGGAAATCCCCAAACTATACCACTCTATTCAATTTTCATACCTGCTCCTCTATTTGTGCTGTTTTCCCCTAATAGAATGTAAGGTCAAAGAGGGCAAAAATTATCTTCTTTGCTTATTTTTGAAGCCCTGGTGATTAGCACAATAGCTGGTAAAAGGAAATGCTTAATAAATTTTTCATTCATTCAAACACTGTTATGATATGGGTTGAAGTTTCAGCATAATTCCTCTTTCCTTTTTCACTGATGTTTTAAAAATATCATTAGGTATATCTAGGTATTCATCCTCTGGATGGGAAATGCCAAAAAATTCACATTTAAAATATGTAGAAAACATTATCTCACAATGACAGTAAAACTAAATATGAAAGATGGACTGATCTTTAACCATCTCTTTTCTAAGTCAAAATGTCTGTGGAGAATTTTGGCCAAAGAAATATTCTCTTGCCAAAAGGTAAATCAAGGAGGCATCCCATAATTGGGCTTGATTGTACTAGTTAATCTTTATCCTGGAGAGTAAAATGCTAATAAAAGTAAGACACTGCAGCAAATGCATAGTGCTAGAAAAATGATTAATGGCTGCCTGTGTAAAAATGGATAATTCTGACATTCAGAGAGAGGAGAGAGAGAGAGACATACACACAGAGAGACAGAGACAGAGAGAGGCAGAGAGACAGCCGGACAGACAGGCAGACAGACAGAGACAAAGACAGAACCAGAGAGAGAGATAGACAGAAAGAGACTGACTCTACAAGAAAAACCCTCTAGCCCTCCAGAAGTAAAGGAGCTCTGTTTGCCCATCCAAGCAACAATAGTTGCTTGCAAAAACTTGCACTTTTGCAAAAACTACTAATCCCATAAAAATACTGTTTCAGACACAAATATGATTTTAAGTCTAAATCCTATTTACACATCCACAGGTCAAGGGAATGACAAGGCACCAATGAAAGGTGGGTTAGGTTGGCTTTGCCTCCATATTAAAACAAATGATCACAAGGAAAGTCAGACATCTTATCTTTTGTGCTACTGATACCAGCATGCTATAAACAGCATCACTCAACAAGCCAATGGTCCTTGGACAAAGAAGTTCTCTACAGGGATGACTCATAAGGGAACCAAGTAGAATCCAGGCTTGGGTGATAAAGAGGGGTGGTGATGGTGGTGTAGCATAGTTAGAAAAAGAAAAAAAAGTGGTTTGGTTGTTTAGAGTACTTTATATCATTCATGCTGAAAAATACAAAAGTAAACTAATTTGAATTGAAAGGTAGTATAGTGGGATGGGAAAAGTACTCAAATACCCTTTTTAAATTATATCTCTACTACCTGTGGGATCATGGATGTTATCTTCTCTCTGGGCCTTAATTTATTTTTATCTTTAAAATGAGAAGGATGGGGAGGTAGAATGGTACAATGAAAGATAATTCAGTCTGGCATTAGAGGGCCTTGATTAAAATCTGAGCTTAGCCCCTTATTATCTTTGTGACATTAGGGGAGATAGTTACCCTCTTTAGTGCTCACTCAGAAAACGAGGAAGTTGTTCTCAATGACTCTAAGGCTCTTTGAAATGCTAAATTTCTGATGGTATAATTTCTAATAGATTATTTCTAGCACTAAATCCTGCCATTCTAATGTATAATAAGCTGCAAACACAGGAACACAGAAATGAAAGGGACTTCAAAGACCTTCTGGTAAAATTCCTTAATTTAGACTGAGGACCAGGAAGGCCAAAATCCATTGAATTCACATTCATTCTACCCTGTTCACTCAATCAATAAACAGTCAAAATGAAGTTATTATGTGCTAGACACTATTCTGAGTTTGGGATCCAGGTAGAAGGGTAAAGAGATATAGAGAATTCCAGGCAGGACAGATGTGCTTGGAGAATGACAATGTTCTTGGAGCATGAGGTAGACTAGGTAAGGCTATTGAAGTAGTTTAAACTTTGATGGTGGAGGGGCTTTGAGTGTTAAGCATTTATTTACTAAGGAAACACTTTTAGAGATATAGAATCATGCTATATAAGTGCCTGGATAATATCTCCTAAGGTAATTTTGGTGTTTTTTTTTATAGCAAACAGAATGAAATTTCAAGCAATTTGTGTAATTCAAACAGTGAGAACTTGGAAACTTTCAGCAAAAGTGTTTTTACCCTGTATCATTCAGTTGTTTCACTTCTTCAGCTTACTTGTTAAACAGAGGTAGCCACAGAGCAGTAAAATGTTACACAGCATTATGCAGGATTTTATTAGAAAATTCAGTTCTGCAATAAACATGCTCAATTTCTCTCTATCCAGAGCCTTTCAGATCATTATGACAGTAGACACATAGGATTGATTGCCAAAAGTGGAAAAGAAGCTATTCATCACAGCTATCACCTTTTATTTAGTTCTAAAATTTGGAAAAAAAACCAGAATCCTTATAAGCATGTAGTGTTATGGATGCAAATATAGTTAAATTTTAAAAGCCCTTTTGTTCTAAAGAAAATGTGGAATGTAATGACTGAAACTGATTTCTTGAAATGATAACTTGTCAGTCATATATACTCGAAAAAAACTTCTTCAATGAAAACAGAAACAAAACAAAACAAAAAAGCAACAACAGGGATTCCAGAAGATGGCCACTCATCCAATAAGTGAGAATTTACTTTGCTGTGATATTTGCTTTCTGCTCTCTCTCTCATTAAATCTTATGCTCCTATCTTTATATACATATGCATATATATATATACATACATACATACATACATACATATATATATATATATATCTTGGCTCACAATTATATCTCTGTTATAATTAAAAATACATTACCTGCATTTAGTGACTTCCCAAATATTCAGATCCCCTTAGAGTATTCTCTAAAAGGTACAATAAACTGACAAACTGAAAAGAAAGATGGAAACTGAGACCCAATGAGTTTGCTCTAACGGTAGCAGAAAACACAGAATGAGCCAATCAGGTCTAGCATAGCTAATCTAATGATGCAGGTCAAGATGGAAGACAAATTATTTAACATATTGGTTCCTTCCTTTCCTTCTTCCTTCCTCCCTCCTTCCCTCCCTATCCCCTTTCTTCTTTCCTTCCTCCCTTCCTTTCATCCTATGCTAAAATACAATCTGCCAAAATACTTCATATATTTAAGTGAAAGGCCATTTCTACTATTCAAAACCCTGCCAGAACCATTAATAGTAGAATTTTAACCATAATATGATATGGTTATTGAAACCATGTTATTTGACTTAGATATAGTTGCTTAAGAGTCTTATTCTGAGGGGTTTTAAAGAGAATTAAACTGCATACAAGAAACATTAAGAGGTATGATTTTATGGGAATAAAAAAGTAGGTTTCTTACATTAACTTACTAAAAGGTACTTTAGACTTGGATATACAAGCAAACTAAATGTTATCTAAGTGATTATTAACAACTAAGAAGAATATGAATAATACTTTATTTTCCAGAACATGCTACCAGTCCAATAAGGATTTGCATATTGGAAAAAAATGCCCCCCCCCATGATATGGCTAAATTGCACTGAAATAGCAACACTCTTAATGTATACATTTTTGCCCTTTGCCATGCAATCCTGAAAAGTAGGATTGGAGGTTGGGCTGTGTAGACCATGTAATGGAGTATTTTTCTATAGGCTCTTATGGTTGGGTACTAAAGGGGCAACATGGACCTCACCAGCATCATGTTCTAAGAAACTACACTGTTATAACTAGTTCCCAGAGCATATAGACAACTTTTTAAAGTAAAATTTAATCACCCCACATTTAGAATAAGATATCTTCCTTTCTGCATTCACCTCTGTCCATGCTTGTTACCAGTGGCTGACTTCATTCCTGGCTAACTGTTTTCTCTCTTCTTGGTCAAATCAATTCAATCACATGGTAAATTGGGAATAGGATGGGATTGGCTAACACTTCCTTTGGGCTCATAATGTATTCCTGAGCCTATAGTCCACCACTGCTACAGTGGGCTCCTCTGGATCTTTATGATTTTGATCTAGATTGCTATTTTATACATGGTCTCAGAGGTGTGTCTTACTCAATCTATTGCAAAACAGTTTTTATGTGGTATCATTTCTCTCTATCATACAATTCAAATATTCTTTTCAGACTGATTAATATCTTATTTACAACTAATTTAATTTTTGATTGATTTATTCATTCAAATGGGCTTTCTATTACTTTATCAATTGGGGATAAATTCTCAAGAAGACAAATTCTCAAGATATCTTAAAAAAAAGTAGTAAATGTCAGAGCCAAAAACAAAATCCAGGATTCTTTGACTCCAAATCTAGAATTCTCACTACTATGCTATTTAATTTAAAAAAAAATATGGCCTAAACATCTTTACAAGAAAATTAAGAAGATAAATACCAAACTATTGCATGCATTTCAATGAAATGAACTCACAGAACTGCTATATCAATAAATGCAGCTTGGATAAACACAGCAGACAGATAATAAACTGGGAACAGAATTAAATAGATATAGGATAGGTACATGAATTGCATTTGGGAAATAACCTGGATGCTTTTTAAGGACCACTAGCTTCTGCTTTTTAACACTAATATTTTTCGGGTTTGTCATATAGCAATGGATCACAGAACACCACAAACTTTATAGAATTAAATTGATGAGTCAGACACAGGTCTCCCTCAAGAAGTGGCAGACTCTCCCTCCTTGGAGGTCTTCAAGCAAAGGGTAGAGATCCACTTTTTTGGAGAATGTGATAGCGATTATACTGCAGTAATGGATTAATCTTCACTCAGGTTTCTTCTAAATCACAAGTTCTGTGATACTGTAAAGTCACTTAAACTTCCTCTCCTTATTTATAAAATGGTGTAGTAGCCTCAGGGTAGTGGTGAATATTGTACTTTGTAAACACAATAGCGGAGTTATTATTTCAAATGATCACTTTTAAAATAACTTATTTCAACGTGAGTGTAGATGGATTTATAACACTACATTCTTATTTTAAAAAATTTGGGATTCAATGTAGTAGGGTTGAAAAGCTCTGACAGTTGCATAGTTTTAAAGTCATTTGATTTCCACAACACCCTCTTTGGTTTTAAAAGATTTCTCAGGATGGGAAATAAAGAAATAAGAAATGCCCCTCCATTGTCATTAATGAACAGTGAGCATCTGTTCCATAGGTGCCCTATACAATGAATCAGAGAGATAAGAAAGTATGAAAAATCATTTTTTTCCCTTAGTGAGTTTAAAATGCAGTTGCAAATATGTGGCCTCCACATATAATAATAAAGAAAAATATAAAGTCGTATATGCTGAGTACTAAATAAATGATATTAAGAGATAGGACTATAGTAATTCAGAGGAATGTATGAATTAAAAGCAAGAACATAATGTGGAACCCAAGTGCCAATCTATAGTCCTTACCACAACAATGTCAGATTAAGAAGATATTAACATTTAAACAATCTGTTTCTTGAATTAGAATAGATTAATATAGCTTGCTACATGAAAGGATAATTCTTAAATAGAGGAAGTGGAATTCTCAATTATAGGTGATGCATCATCATAAAATATTCATCATCTGAAAAAGAAAATTGAGCAAAAGGAAAGGTACATGGGGGACTCTTTCACAAGACTTCCTTTGAAGAGGAAGGGGACATGTTAATTGTGTTTTAATACTCAAGTGGAGATATCACTGTCTTGATCACCTTTTATTGATTCTTTGCTAGATTTACCTTCCCGTGAATATCTATCCATTTGTGGTCTGAAATGGACAGACTAAGACCGTTCATCCCAGACTGCCAATAAAAGACCTGGGACAACAATACTATTAGTTCCCAGAAACAGTCAGGGAACAGTAAATTTATTGTGTGTGTGTGTGTGTGTGTATGTGTGTGTGTGGGGGTGAGTTAGAAGAGTGAAAAAATATCTATTGAATAGTTAAATAGTTCTATGTAATTTTCTAAATGTATTTTGACAAAGTTTAACAAACTAAGTATATTTTAACAAAGGAAATAGAAATCTATATGCTAATATCCCACTTTACACATTTCTCAAAGAGCAAGTGACTCTAATCTTATAATGGAAATATTTAAGATAACTTTCCATTTAACCTGAAACATATGATCTGTATAAACATGTAAGCCAGCTATATATAACTCTATGGTTTGCTTTGCTTTTAGTTCAAGTTTTCATATACCTTACACTCCCGCTCATAATCCCAGGCTGCAAAAGTAATGTAAGTTTCTGCTTGGAGTGTGGGGTGTCATAAGCAATCATAAGCAAACATCTGTAGAAAAGGTAGTAAAATGTGTTTCTCTGTAATAGAACTGCCTTGGAAAAAATCAATACAATTAAGTGGCTACAAAAAGAGAATATTAAATGCAACAGTCAAAAGAAATAAGAAATGTATATGGTGCAGATCATGCAAATAAAAATCAATGAGACTTAAAAAGACTATCAATAGATAAAAGCAATAAACCAATCTGTCAATGAACAAAATGCAATAATGAGACCTTTGGGAACTGATAAGTTAAATTCTCAACAAATTTAGACATACCTGTGATTTTCAAATAAATCTACAAATGCTTTGATTGTTTCTTCTCTCCAACAACAAATTTAGGCAGTGTCCTGTTTAAAATATTCCCAGAAGAAATTCTAAAATTGCAGTGATAAATAACCAAAGATCAATTTCTCATTGGTTCACAAAATATATTCACTTCCTTTAGAGTTTTATGTGTGTGTGTGTGTGTGTGTGTATACACATGCACACAGTATAAACATAGTTTACAATTCACATAATGAAATGTTATTCTACTTACAATCAGCATTTCCTATCTGTCATGATTTCTTCCTGTCTCTGCTTCAATCTGCCTATGGAGATTTGCCCACAACTTTCTTTTTTTTTTAATTTTTTAAATTTTTGCTTTTTGGAGGGCAATTGGGGTTAAGTGACTTGCCCAAAGTCTCACGGCTAGTAAGTATGTCAAGTGTCTGAGGTCAAATTTGAACGCAGGTCCTCCTGATTCCAGGGTTGGTGCTCTACTCACTGCGCCACCTAGCCGCCCCTGACCACAACTTTCTTAAATAGATAAGGAATGACACAAACTGTATACCGTATTCATAGAAAAGGATGAGATTAATATTCAACAATTTCTAAATAAGCGTTCTTATTGAAGGACAAATTTCTTTTTAAGACAATTATGATTTCATTGATGTGAGGAACTCCATCCGGACATCGGTTAGTTTGCTGATAGAGTTATAATGACTAGGTCCATTTGTTATCAGAAATCTAGTTAGATATTCATCCCTGGAGGTTCCTGCAAGTTCTAGGCTAAAATGCACAATGGCTTTGTGATTCCAAAGGGTTGGGAGCTCCCTCTACTGCCAAAGGTCACAAGCCCTCCACAAGAGAGCAAATGTCTCACAAAGGGGCTAAATGACTCGTCCTTGCTAACAAAGCTATGTGTCAGAGAGGTGGTATTTGAGACTAGAGTAGGTCATCTGGACTGTAAGTTGAACAGTCTCTCTGCTGACTTAAAAAACCCACTCTTAATTATAAAAATAACAAATAAAACAAGCATTTCCATATACAAAGTAGAACAGCTAAAGAGGACTGTACATGAAGCTATGAATTTTTTTAAGAAAATAAATATGAGGGACGGATAGGTGGCATAGTGAAGAGAGCACCAACCCTGAAGTCAGGAGGACGTGAGTTCAAATTCGGCCTCAGACACTTGACACAAAAACTAGCCATGTGACTTTGGGCAAGTCACTTAACTCCAACTGCCCTCCAAAAAAAAAGCAAAAAAAAAAAGAAATATGAATTCAATATATAATGTTCAAAGTTGTCCTCCTTGCCCATGTTTCCTTCTGACCCTTCTTTTGTTCTCTCCTGTTAATTTCTTTTGAGGGGGGAAGATAAGGCATTTGGGGTTAAGTAACATGCCCAAGCTCACACAGCTAGTAAGTGCCAAATGTGAGATATCATTTAAACTCAAGGCCTCCTGACTCTGGGGCTGGTACTCTATTCACTGAAGCATCTAGCTGCCCCCTTTTTATTTTTTAAAAGTTTTATGAACTTTTATTTCTCTCACTCTCCTTTTTTTTGAAAGTGGGTGGGCATAGCAGTAACCTTAACAATAACTTCTCTCTTCCTCCCACCTGCTCACCCAGATCAGAAAAAAAGAAAAGTAAAACAAAACCCTTCTATAAATGTGCTAGTCAGGCAGAACAAATTCTCATAATGGCTCTATCTGAAAACGTATGTCTTGTTCTGCACCTTGCATCCATTATCCCTTTGTCTAGAGGGATATAGTCCATGCTAACTCTTTATAACATTTTCTCAGTGGATGAAACTGTTCTAGAATCCAACAACAACATTCTGCTCTCTGTGACACACACACACACACACACACAAGAGGATCTCATTATTAGGTTATTTTAAATTGAAATTCTGTCCCTTTAGTACTTTTTCTGTATATCATTTTAGCCTAAGCTAAATCATACCTTTCATAATGAGGTTTGTCTGTATGTCTAAGTATGGAGTGAGGAGCAAGTTTTAGTCTCTTTTTAGTATAAAGTATATTTAGTTATATTATAAATCAGCTTAACAGTGGCTATCACTCCATGGTCTACTGGTTGCCATTTTCCTTTGATGGATCTAAATCTTTGAATTTCACATTACTGGACCACAGGTCAGTAGGTTGAATCAGGTAGTTATCTACCATTAGAAGCAAATTTTCTTCTAGCTCCATTTAACAAAGATGGATCCTTATAATATTTTGAAAATTGTCCAGTTAATACCTATTTAGACACTACCTACTTCATCTGCACATTGTGGAATTCTAGATATATAAATAATTCTCTCATTTTCTTCAGTGCATTTAACCTAATGGACACATATTTATAGCAAACCATAATGGTTATCTTCTTTATCCCATGGATGTAATTTGTCAGGTTTGGACAGAAGCCCCTACTGCTTTGCTTCCAAAAAACTGAATTTAAAAGGTGGCATGGCAAGCTTGAGTAGAAAAGCTATAATCGTGGCCACATCTCTACCTCTAGTGAAAATCACAGTTAAGAAAGTAGAAGTTTAACATGGGGGAAGAAGATACCTCCAGTCATTCAACTTTTTTCTACTCACTGGTTTTCATTAGTTAAGAAATCCTTCATAAAAAGAACTAAAATATTGTCCTACTTTCTTCTATATACAGCAAGCCTTATGGAAATGCTAAGTTTAATGCACATTTAATGCTTAATTAATGGTCTACTCTGAGATCTAATTACACTCAGGAGATAACCTTAGGTTCTTGAATAAATTGAGGGTAAGTTCTAGAATATCCAAGCTAGAAAGAGTTTGAATAACTCTTTTTCAATGTATGTTTGATTTTGAAGGACTACTTTATATTTGGCAAGAAGGTGATGATTCTCTCCTCCCTTTTGGGTCATGACAACATGGTACAAAAGGATTTATAAAGGCACAGAAGGACAGACTGTGATTTCACATACATTATCACATTGAGAGAAGTTGATTATCTCTGCTTATATTTATGCAATATACAATACAAAGGCTGATTATTCTGTCTCTAATTTTTTAACATTTATTACAGGATCCTAGATCTAGATTTGGGAGAAACCTTGGAGGGTCTGTCTTTTTTACAAGTGAGGAAACTGAGACCAAATGATTAAGTGAATTGTGCAAAATGACATAGGTATGTGGCAGAGGTCATTCCTATGATCTAAATTCAGCATTATTTCCACTGCATGATCCTGCTTCCCATACTCAATAATTGTAGAGTGATATTAGGAATATAATCAAAGGGTTGGTAATCTGACTTTGAACAATATACTTGATTTAGGTAGGCTTGGATGTTTTAGTATCACTTCTAAAATATGGCAGGCATTTCTAATTTGTAAAGTGTTCTTTGACTGTATTTGTATTGTCTGTTTTACAAGGTTATAAAATATAACATTTGATAACTTGCTTTGTTTGAACTTACTGTTTTCCCTGTCAAAATCCAGCTCCTCCTTCCAATTTGGTTTGGCACCAGAATTCTAACAGTTACCTAGACTGAAAACCAGGAAGTCATCTTTAAACCATTATTCCTTTTTATGCTCTGTGTCTGATCAATTACTGTATTATCAATTCTCTTTTCAAAATGTTTGTAGTATTTATTCCTTCCTCTCCATGTCTACTGTTACCATACTAGTTAAAGCTTTTGACATTTCCTAAAGGATCTCAGATTTAGAGCAAGGAAAG
Organism: Pseudocheirus occidentalis; assembly: GCA_028646575.1. NCBI lineage: Eukaryota > Metazoa > Chordata > Mammalia > Diprotodontia > Pseudocheiridae > Pseudocheirus > Pseudocheirus occidentalis. Next base: position 94,679,433 of record CM053600.1, read on the forward strand.
ATAGCAGATCTCCTTTAGTCCAATTCCCCTAATTTAATAAATGATGAAACTGAGAATAAGACATGAAGATACTTCCCCAGGGTTGTGAAGGCATTATACGAGAGAGCTGGAGTTCAAGCAGAGGGCACCTCTGACTCCAAATTCAACTATTTTTACATCTGAATTACTGAGATTGCTTCCTATTTTACTTTACAGATTCCAATCTCTCATTGCCTTTCTAATCTGAATTAGAGTTAAGGAAATCTTTCTTTAAAATAGTTTTATTTGTTTGATATTCTTTTGAACATTTATTAATTATCGACTTTATTATGTTGCTCACTACTGTTTTATATGTATTACTTCTGTTACTCTGATTAGATTACAAGCTCCCTGACAACTGGGATCATCTCCTATTTTCTTTTATATCAGTGCTTAGCAAATTGCTTAGTGCAGAATAGAAGAATTTCATTAAATATTCTTTGACATATCATGCCTGCGTGATTAACTCTCCATTAATATTACTTCTCACTGTTTATGCAAGATATAATTGATATACTACCTTCTAACATCTAACTAATATCCCTTGATGGACTTCAAAACAACATGGTGAACAATTCAGTGTCAAGGTGACTTCTGGGTCTTGTCAACATAAAACAACACATCAACTCTGAAAAGTATCAATGTTTGCTTTGATATTAGAACATAGCACATTCTTTCATAGCACTTTCACGAATTACAGTTATATGATTTATGTGGAGGCTATGTGGCTATATTCCCTAGTTCAAATTAGAGCAATACTGGAAAATATCTTGCCTCTCTACCTCTCATACTGTGAAACACTCAGTCTACAAGAGGCATACATGATGGAAAAAGAGATTCAGGAGAAGACAGTGTAGAAAGAAACACTGATGGGAAGAGAGGCAGAGAGCTGAGTCCAGTCTAAAGGGTATTTGATTAATAAACTCATGTGACATCTGAGATGCAGCATACATATCCTCAGGCATATAACTCTCACAATGAAACAATTAAGGACTTGCCAGGTCCATTCCTGTCTTTTTGTTGCTATTGGCATTAGATTTGTGACAGCCAGGTGTTAGTCTCTGGAATACATGAGTTATACTCCTTTTCAATGTTGGGATAAAAAGAACAGGGCTAAAGTGCAATGCAATTTCTAGGATCCTGCAGCTATTGTTTTTTTTAAATGTCTACCGTGATCTCAAAGCTCAGAATAGATGCAGTGAAATTGTATCTAACGTGGGTGAGGTTTTGAAGTCAGTACCTAAGAAGCAACCCTGAAAATCCCTTAAAGTACAGAAAAGTACCTTAAAACATGATAAGCAAAAAGGAGGAAGAGGTCTCTTAAAAAGAAACAGTTATATGGCTAATATGGAAATGTTTTCACATTACTGAACATGCATAACCTACATCAGATTGCTTGCCATCTTGGATTGGAGGGAGGGAGAGAGAGAGAAAAAATTGAAACTCAAATATCTTATAAAAAGTAAATGTTGAAAACTATCTTTAAATGTAATTGGAAAAAAATGAAATACTATTTACCAAAAAGTATATAAAAGAGGCTGTTGCTATGATAACAATTAAATGTAAATTTAATTTCCCTAATACTCAATTATTTGTTAAGAGAGTGAAAGAACATGCATTTCTAACTGACAGAAAAAAACAAAAACAGATTAACACCCTATCAGGAAAACTCATAATTAAGGTGACTTTAAAAATATTTATTATTAAATATTTCCAATTTACTACACATGTAAAAAAATTTAAACAATCATTTAAAAATTATTTCTGGGGCAGCTAAGTGGCACAGTGAATAGACACCCACCTTGGAGTCAGGAGGACCTGAGTTCAAATCTGACCTCCGAAACATGACACACTTACTAGCTGAATGACCTTGGGCAAATCACTTTACTCCAATTGCCTTGCCTCCCCCTTCCAAAAACAATTCCAAATTTCTTCTCTTCTCCTACCCCTCCCTTCTTGTTGAGAAAGAAAGCAATTTGATTTTGATTATACATTTGAGTTCATGCAAAACATATTCCATATTAGCTATATTGCAAAAGAAAACACAAACAAAATAGAATAGAGATAAATAATTATTTTTCTAAAGTGTGTTTCAATCTGTATTCAGAATGAGTCAGTTCTCACTTGAGATGATGATCCAAGATAATTCCATCATCTTGATTACAGTTGCTAAGTCATTCACAGTTGATCATCCTTAGAATATTATTATTACTGTGTACAATGTTATCCTGGTTTTTCTCACTTCACTTTGAGGGAGTTCATATATTATGTCTTTCCAAGGTTTTCCTTAGATTATCTTACTCATCATTTCTTATAGCACAATCATATTCTATCACAATCATATACCACAATGTGCTGAGCAATTACCCTATTGATGGGGTATTTAGAGGCAGGTGATATTTGAGCATTGCTTACCCTGACACCAACTTCTCTGTCCACTATAAAAGCTATTCCTTGTGTACCTCTTTTATATGAGATAATTTTCCCCATTCCCCATGCTTTCTGCTATTATTCCTCATTCTCTCCTTTCCCCCGTCTCCCTGGGCATTCCTCTTTCTCAACTATCTTTTTTTTTTTTTACAACATCCTAACTTAATTGACTCATTCCTACAGGCTGTTACTATGTAGAATCCTTCTAACTGCCCTAATAATGATGAAATTCTTAGTAGTTACAAGTATCATCTTTCCATATAGAAAGGTAAACAATTTAACCTAATTGAGTCCCTTATGATTTCTCTTTCGTGTTTACCATTTTGTGTTCCTCTTGAGTCTGGTATTTGAAAGTCAAATTTTCTATTAAGCTCTGGTCTTTTCATCAGAAATAGTTGAATATCCTCTAGTTCATTAAATAGCCTTTTTTCCCCTACTGGAGTATGATATTCAATTTTGTTGAGTAAGTTATTCTTGGATGTAACCCCAGCTCTTTTGCCTCTTGAATATCAAATGTCCAGCCCTCTGCTTCTGTAATGTTTTAGTTGCTAGAGCTTGCCTCCATGATATTTGAATAGTTACTTCAGCATTCTTGAAATATTTTCTTTTTGATTGGGAGCTCTGGAATTTGCCTATAATATTCTCTATTTATTTTTGGATCTCTTTCATATGGTGACCAGTTGATTCTTTCCATTTCTATTTTGTCCTCTAGTTCTAAAATATTGTCCAGTCTTCCTTGATGATTTCTCAAAATATGTCATGCAGTTTCTTTGATCATGGCTTTCAGGTAATTCAATATTCTTAAACTATTTCTCCTTGATATATTTTCTAGATCAGTTTTTTTCAATGATATATTTGACACGTTCTATTTTTTTTTCACTTTTTGACTTTGTTTCATTGTTTCTTGATGTCTCATGGAGTAATTAGTTTCCAGTTGCCAAAATCAAATTTTTAAGGAATTATTTTTTTCAGTGAGTTTTTGTACCTCTTTTTCCATTTGGTCAATTTTGTCTTTTAATGTTTTACTTACTAGAATATTTTTGGTACCACTTTTGATGAAGTTATTAATTGTCTTTTCATAATTTTCTTCCTTTTGCTTTAATTTGTTTATTTATTTTTTTCTCTACCATTCATTTATTTAAAAAATAATTTCTTTGCTTTTCCAGGAATGGTCTTGTGTAGAATTCACAATTTTTTGAGATTTTGTTTGTAGTTGTTTTATTTTATTGTCTTCTTAGTTTGTGTCTTGAACTTCCCTGTTACCATAAAACCTTTTTATGGTTAGTTTTTTTTCCTTTCGTGGGGAGATTATTGTTGTTTGTTCATTTTTTCCCTATTTCTTGATTTGGAACTTTATGTCAACATTGGAGGGTTGAGGGTTGGGGGGAAGGGGTCTGCATTAAGCTTTAGGCTTTTAAAATTTGCTGTTTTCAGAATTAGTTCTGGGGGTTTAGAAGATTTTGGTGTTTCCTAGTTGGTGGGATCTGGGGAAAACCGTGATGACTACTTTATTGTTCTGAAATCTTTACCAAGAAAAAGCCACTGATCCATTGGAATTGTAATGAATACTTCTCCTCAGGTCCCCTACTTCCTTGGGAACAGAAATAATACTGTTCCTCAGAACCCCTTAGGATTTTTTCTCTCTCTTCAGGGTTAAAGTGCTCCTCTCTGGCTCTGAACTTTAACCCATAAGTGAGTATAGGATACCAAACATCACCTCATTTTGCATTCATAGGGCCACCTAATAATCTCTTTCTGCTCAATTTCTATGTTTATTTATCATCTATGACCTGACAGCTCCCAAAGTTTCTGCTGCTTCTGTCACCTCCACCTATTTCCATCAGTGGCATTTCATCTATATGGTCTCTAGGCCAGCCATCTCCCCTGCTGTCATCAATTCCTCCTTCTGACTTCCTGTGCTGTCTTAGGCTTGAAGAATGTATTCCTCTGACCTTACTCTGACTCTTCCACCCCAGAATTCTATTTGAGGCATTATTTTAAAGTTAGTTGGAGGGGAATGTTCAGAGAGCTAAGCCTTCTCTACTCTGCTATCATGAATAAGCGTTCTTGAAAAGGTTTCACAAACATACAACCTTATTAAAAGATGAACGTTGTCACCATACAACTTTTTGTCTTGCTAGTTTCATCATAAGGAAGAGAAGACATAGGTAAGTCAAAGAGAAAATAGCAGGGACCTTGGATACCATGCTAGAAAAGCCAACTAAAATTTTACCAGTGTCAGGGCAATCAATATACTGTCTTTGTGTATGATGAAGAAGAAATTCTAGAATCCAAATTAATATAGTGAGGTGATCATAGTATGAGAGGAATACATGAGAGAACAGTAATTTCAAGGGGAGATGGGGAGAAAGAGAAATTGATGGAAAGAGGGACAGAGACTGACTCCAACCTAAGGGGGTTTCTGCCTTGGGAAGAGCTGAGTCCAGGGATCAAATTAAAAGTTCAATCTATGTTAATATTATTGATACTTCTGTTTTTCATACACATTTACTCTTACCAACTTGTTTACTAAGTTATTAAGCTAATGAAGTTTTGATATTTGATTGACACCAGAAGTAAGAGAAGCATCTTAGTAAGGGTAGAAACACAATCAAAAGACTAAATAAATAATATTCATATAAGCAAAAAATAATGATAACAAATAATAAATTGAGAGTGAGCCTTTGAGTGACTACCTTATGCCTAGGACCTTGACAGCTGAATGAAATCTATAATTATTCACAGGGCAGTATCCTATAAATATTTTACTTCTAAATAAAGGGAAAAGAAAGAAAACCTACATTATAGATGTCCTACTTAATTATCAAAAAAAGATAGTGAACTTGACTTGGCACTTTCTTAAGAGTTAGTAATAAGAAAATTTCAAGTATGATGATGGAAATGGATGTTAATGAATCACCAATTCAACTTTATTTTCTGATTTTTAGCTTTTACATTGATGTTCATGTTAAAAAAATATATACAGTCTTTTATGAGTTTAGCTTAGTGCCCACCATGCATATAAAAACTTCACTAGCCTGCTTTTCTTTTCAGGTTGCTTCTGACATGAAGCAGTCAGAAGTCATTTAGCGACTGACATTGACATAACTTTGCCACAAGCAACTAAAGCAATTACGAGGGCTGGTTTGGGTACAGCTGAAACACCTTGATAAGGCAGCAGTGAAAAATGACACATCACACCAACTGAATGGTTTCATCAGTGCAACACTAAATCAGCATGTATGTCTCCAACACTCTTCATTCTGTCGATAATAGAATAATCAAACAGAAAGGACGACTGTTGCCTCCAATTTCTGCTGACAGGCTAGAATGGAAATAAAATGAAACATGCCTGGGTTGTGTCTTTCAGATGCATTTTAACCACGATGGTTTCAATTTAGTGCCCCATAAACCACTTCATATTTTAAACTAGCATGGTTTGTGGTTAATAAGCACTAGATAAGAATATAATATTCATATTTGATTTATCCCCTCCCCCAGAAAAGTTGATACTCCCCATAGTTAAAGACAATGAATCAGAAGATAAGATAATGTGCAGTAGGCACAGAGCTACATGACAGGGAATAGTCAGTCTCAAGATGAATAAAATAGAATGGTATAATTTTCATCAGATCTTTTGGAATGGAACCCATAACCTCTCTGGGAAATACTTGATGTAACTATGTTGTACAAGCCATTGCATTCTGTTTAAAAAAAGGGAACATTTACAGATAAAAAAAAGTAGGGATTTTTTTGGGGGGGAGGGAGAAAGAAGAACTGTTTTTTCCCCTCCATATACAATCTTTCTAATATTTGATTCATCTAAACTTGGATTGTTTTATAAAAATTGTCACACATCCCAATTAACCACCATTATCATTAAAAGGCAGTCTGTCGCAGGAACAGGTAGTCTTTTCATTCTGGAAGTTCAAGGACTGAGTCCCACCTCTGACACATCTTGCCTAGGTAACCCCAGGCACATCTGCTGAACATTCAGTACCTCTGGCAAATCTAGTAAAAAATATAAATTGCAGAACTGTTAGAGTCTGAGGAGCCAGGTTTCTAAATTCTTGTTTTGACACTTGTGGCAAGCCCAGTATGGGATACTTGATAAGTCACTTAACGTCTCTAGGCCTTGATTTCTTCATTTATAAAATGAAAGGGCTAAATTCAGGGACCATCAAGGTCCCTTCCAGCTTGAAGACCTTTCATTATAATCAGAACTATGGAAATTCTCTTTCATTTCTTCATGGAGAGACTTCAGGGAAGGAGTTGGTGAATTACAAACTATCAAAGAAAAATGCTGCTACCTATTTTTTTAAAAATAAAAAATACTTTATTACTATCTAGAAATAGAGAAGGAGCTACTATACTTGACCAAATTCAAATAACTACAGCACATGTGCAATAAACATTTTGTTTTTAACATATGTTTAGTGTGTGTGCCCTGTCTAGATTTATTATTTGTTATTGTATATATGATATAGATATATGACATATGAGATACACATACACATACATACAAACTCCACATTTACATGTACTAATAATCAAGATAATATGTTTATTCCAGTTGTAAATGTTTTTAAATAACATGGTCAAGAACCAATTTTCTTTCTATTCCTAACACAAAACATGCTATCTCTTATTTTCATACGTTTGTACCAGCTATCCCACACAGCTGTAATTCATTTCTTCCTTACTTTCAGTTCA
>CM053600.1:94687093-94723757 GCA_028646575.1 Pseudocheirus occidentalis
AAACAAACAAACAAACAAAAAGAAATAAGGAGAGAACCACACTCACAATGTAGCCACATCTCTCAAGTACCTACCCAACCACATATTCCTCAGGACTCAGGAGAAGGAATAACACATATCCAGGTGGGTGTGATTGAAGCCTATATGAGGTATGGGGAAGGTTCTGCTTTTTATGCAAGACAGTTGTGGGGATGGGTCAATTTATATTTCCTATTTCTTGGAAACAGCATTCCCTTTAGGGTTATACCATTGAGAAGACTAGTTCTCATGCCTGTAACGTACTACCTCCAGACCTCTGTTTCTTAGAATCCCCGCCTATATTATTAGTTCAGCTTAGAACCACCTTTTATATGAGGCTTTTCTTGATACCCCTTTCCCTCTTAGCTCCTATGGGTCTCCCTCAAATGGTTTTATGTTTCATTTACTAATAAGATGAGTGGTGGTGTGTTTTTTTTCCAAATAGAATATAAGCTCCTTAAAGAAAACACATTTTGCTCTTGTCTTTGTATTGTTGGCAACCAGGTTTCACAGTGAATAACAGTGCTGGGCTTGAAGTCAACAAGACTCATCTTCCTAAATTCAAATCATGCCTCAGACACTTACTAGCTGTGTGACCCTGGGCAAGTCACTTAATCCTGTTTGCCTCAGTTTGCTTATCTGTAAAATGAGCTGGAGGAGGAAATAGCAAAGCACTCCAGTATCTTTTCCAAGAAAACCCCAAACAAGGTCACGAAGTGTTAGATAGGACCGAAAAATAACTGAACAAACAACTTGTATCCTCAGAACCGAGTAGAGTACTTCAACATGAATATATAATTGCACAGCTGATGTAAAATAAAACCACTTAAGTTTTTTAAAATAAAATTAAATATGTTACAACGATAAAATATAGGCTGGAAGTGAAATTTTATTTGAAACATTTCACACCTACACATGTAGGATTTACAAAAACACTCTTAGAATATGAGCTTTCTGAAGACAGAGACTGTTTTCTGCCCCACTGCACTTCCCATGTTTTATGAGCCTGGCACAAAATAAAGGCTTGATGAATGTTTGGTGTCTGATTTGACACCACAAAGAAAGGACCCAACAGTGATAAAAATTTGTTTTCATTAAGATGTGAAGAACAGTCCCTTCCGAAAATAAGGAAATTGAATGCTTCCTAAACCCATTCCTCATGGATGTTCTAGGCAACCATTTTCATTCATCATTTAGCATCTTTGAAACTATTAAAATCATTTCCAATTTCAATTAGAAATATGGAGAGAAGTGTTAGCCTTAAAAGAAAAAATTCAGATGGTCAGTAAGTAGATAAGCGTAAACAGAAAACAGCATATTAATCTTGGTTTATATTTCATCCCCCTGACTTCCAGTCAGGTCAGTAACAAGCTAACAATCAAGGCATGTAGATCTAAATTTATTAACTACATTTATTAACTACATTTAAAATTATGGCTCTTATACTAGTCTTACCAAAAAATAAACTAATTGGTGAGGTTTTTAAGGGTGATTTATTTGAGGTGGTATCAACCCAACAAGCAGTATGCTAGTTTCTAGGAACAAGAAGAGACTACATAGAAATAGACTAAACAAAGTGAAAATGACCTTGAGCTATCGAAGAGAAATGTACAATATAAACAGAATGTTTAGATGAGAGAGTGCAACTCACATGAAGGATAGCATTCGAGCCAACAAAAATCTAGGCGGGAATAACAGGGGTTTAGAGGTTCTTTTAAATGTTTCAGAAAGCTTTTACTCCTTTACATAATATAAGCTTCATAATAATAGGACAGTTATCATACATAAGGTTTAAGCAATCTGTTGATTCAACTGAGCTCTGCATCTGTAGCTGGAGAACCTAGCTGCTTATGGGACTTTGAGAAAGACATTTTACCTTTCTTCAACTATGATGCGATAAATGTTCCCCAAATTTATTGTATCTATTTAGCAATTAATTTATTTTTTAGTCCAGGCTATGGCTTTATTGCTGTAAAGAAATACTGACATGGAAACTCCCTCCACAGATGCAGATCAGGCATTCATCTGCAGATTATCATTTTAGAAAATAGTTTGAAATGAGTTGATGACAGAAGTTAACAGACTTGCCCAGGATCACATACTATTGTTCAGAGGCAGGCATCAAACCCAGATATTATTGATTCCACAGCCAGCTCTCTTAACTCTACTAGTATGCTTCCTCTCCTTCAATGAGTTTAGAGTATAATCAGTGGCTCTCATGTCTTTAGGCTTTGTTTTAACATTAATTTTCTTATTCTTGCTGTTTTGTACTCTTAGTCCCTAATACTTCTAGCCTCAATATGGGAATGTAGAGTCTTTTGGCATGTTGGGTCTTCTAAGTCTAGACTTGTATGGCAGAAGGAGAAAAATAGTTCTACTAGGGATGGGCCACCTGCATCCTGGAGGCCATATATAGCCCTGTAGGTCCTCAAGTGCAGCTCCAGGGCTGCATATGGCCTCCAGGCCATAGGTTTCCCCATCCCTACTATATACACACCAGAGGCTAATGTTGTTGTTATTCAGTCCCGGGTCCAAATTAGTATTGTTGTTGCTCCTTTGTTTAAGCTCTGTCTGACTCCCTATTTGAAATTTTCTTGGCAAAGATACTGTATTGGCTTGCCATTTTCTTCTCCAGCACGTTTTACAGGTGAGGAAACTGAGGCAAACAGGGTTAAGTGAACTTGCTCAGGGTCACATAACTAGTAAGGTAGGATTTGAACTCAGGAACGGGAGTCTTCCTGACTTCAAGCCCAGCACTCTATACATGGTGCCAACTAGTGACTGCATAAATCATGAGTATTTCTTAAGTAGTATATTATTCGAATTTGCTCTGAATACTCCACTGGGCTAAACCTAATCACCATACTTTACATACTTACAACTCCAAATAATGAATTTCACCACCTGGGGAAGGCGGGAACGTGTTCCTTATTTACACTAATTGGGAGCTAGCTGTACTCAAATAGAGGGCTTTCCCTTACCCCAGTAGAATTGTGATATTGATCTTGAGATTCAAATAATGCAATCCTATTTTTGTCTACTATATTAGCTTAATTGTGTGTAAGGCTCTGAGCAAGGTCCTAATTCTTACTGAACTGACTGTAGTAATAAAATAGATATGGAAAATCTAATCCTTACCTTTGAATAGTTTTTATTCCATAGAGTCTGAGTAAGCCATGTATGCAAAAACAACACACGCACGCATGCACGCAGGCACACACACAAATAACAACAAAAACATGCAGGTATAATAAAGTACCATTAAAGAAATGCAAATTTGTATGTAACCAATGAGATGACATGAGGCCTGAGAGAATCAAAGCCTTTTGGGATTACATTATTATTCTTTTGAAAAGGAAACTATGCCACAAACTATGCATTAATAGGAGTTACATAAAGGAATTCATTTTCTTCTAACATTCAAAGGCCACAGATATTTTCTTTCTAGCTAATCTACTTCAAAGTCTACTTTTAATTTTAAAGTTCTGTGGATAAAATTAAAAGTACTAGGTAGGGGGACAACAATAAGATGGTATTTTATTCTGTATGCTCATTCCAGGAATTATATTTGCCCATTTAGTGAATGTCACAAAATTTTAGAAAGTGCAAATGAGAAATATTGAACTTGCAACAGGCAGTATTTTTATATATGTATAATTGTACAAAAATGATCTCAATTCCAACTTTCACACACATTGTATGGCACTGAGGGTAATAAAATTGTTTTTGTTTTGTTGTTAAAAAGGGCTCCTTCATCCTCAGGGATGGTTCTATACTTTGTGCTCATCAAAGAAGAAATAACAGTGTGAAGTTGAACCAATAGTTCTTTTATACTTCAGTCCTGGGCAGGAAATGCTGCAAAAACCAAGAACTTTTAGCAACCAGGTGGAGCAACCATTTCAACCATTTAAGGTTACCCCCGCCCCATGTTGAAGATGGTCTGTTTTCAGGAAACTGATCTATATTTTTATATTTAAACTAAATTGTCATTATATTCCTTGAACTCTTTACAGAAATACTTCTAATACAGGATACACAATCATAACAAAGAGATTTCATTCTCTTATTTTGGGGTACATTTAAATTCTAGACCCAGGTCATGGTTTTAAATAATGACAACCTATTCCTAATGGGTATTATGGCTGATTTCTTTAAATTGGGGCACTATTATGACCATCAGTTTTAACTGAGATACTTTCATGGATGGTGTTATGCCATCGATACAGCAACTTAATTCTCTGAAGCACAAGTAAGCACTTGGTCTTAAAAGGTGATTTCTTTTGCAAAGCATTGGTAAAAACATATTCTCTTAAAATCGGTGTCAGAAAATCTCAGATGTATGGTCAGCATAACTAGCCACATAGTCTCTAAGATGATGTCAAAACATTGGAATGAAGTAGGAACTAAGCCTCTTTGGTCAATATTTAAAATCCTTCCAACTTGCTCCTTACCGAGTGTAATTCGAGAGTCAACACTTCCCAAAAAAGAGCCCCTCCCTCCCGAAAAAGAGAAAAGAGTCAATGCTTTTCTGTTACAGAAACTCCTACGTTTCTTTCTTCATCATTTAATAGTTGTTGAAAACCAAACAGGAGATAGGTGCAAGATACTCAACATAGTCCCTTGACCAAAGTGACCTCACACTGAAAACATGACAAAGAGTGATAATGTTTTAAATTCATATTATTTCATATATTCCTTTTTACTGACTGGTGCCACGGCTTTAAGCAGAAATCTAAACACAGATAACTGTTTCTCAAGTGCCTAAGCCATCTGGCAAACTGAAGGCTAATATTGCTTTAATAGAGAAAGCGTTTCAGATCTCATTAAAACACTCTGTCAGTTAGAGTTCATGAATCTTCTAGTCAGTGATGAGGGATATTTGCAATAATATTACATTCAGGTAAATAATTTGGTGACCTATGTTGGACCTCCTGCTAGAAATCAGGTGTAAACCAAGATAATGGGGGCAGCATAATCACACATGCTTTGTAGCTCTGACTCCATCTACTTTAATGAGTTTTGAGATTAGGAGATAACAATGTTTTGGCCACATTCAAATTGATATCACAATTAAATATTTTCTTTGATTTCTAAGGCAGACAGTTTTCTCTCTTTGGTAGTATATCAATTTGCTTTAAATAAAATTTAGCCCATAATTTGCCGATATTTACTCAAAGGATTAGTGAGCTACTGCCACTGAACAGATCCTTGTCTGTTCATTAACATTCATGACCAAGAATCCTTCTGGTAGGGTTGGTTTCAGCGGCTGATAGAGCAATACTTAAAAGAAATTGGCTTGTCTGTGAAACAGCTGCTCAGTGAAGCCACCATGCAAGGGAATTGGTGATAATCAGATGATAATATTACAACTATACTGGGGGCATAATATATTCTAAGGTACTTTGAAGTATATGGTAGGGATCTAAGAATTAGGACAAGATTGGCTGTCCATCAGAGCAGACATGAAGTCACTGATTAGCTTCTCGCACATAGATTTTAAAACAGACCCTTCAAATGCCAGAGCACAGAGATAATTGAACCCTGCAAAAATATGGCTCCTCTAAGCACTTTGTTTCAAGCATCCTCAAACGTGGACCAGCTTCCCAACACTGACAAATGCAGGAAGTGGGCAATTTCTAAAACTGTTCAATGATTCTGACAAAGCATATCCCTTGCAGGCATCTGATTCTTATTTTTGGAAAACCCTCCCTTTGGAAATAATGGCCAGATTCCTTTCCAAGGTTAGTGCAATTGTTTTACTATATAACCACTGTTCATTTCAGCACCTTCCTCTTTCTAAGGGAATGTCCTTTGACTTAAAAACACGGCAAAGAAGTGGTGGTTGAATGAATCTATAGTAAGCATTTAGCACCAGCAGCTGCTTGACAAATTACTTTCCAGGAGTATTATCACAATTATCCTGAATAAATACATTTAACTCTTGGTCATGTAACCAAGAGTTAAAAGCACTAACAGGGGAAGGTAGGAACACAGTTAATCTAAACATCATTCCTTTTTGGCCTTGAAATACATTACAAGGTTTGCATGTGGAAGAGGTGAGGGTGGAGCAAGTTAGAGATCATGCAGTTCAACCTCATTTTACAGATGAAGAAGCTACAGTCACATGAAGGAAACTACTTTTTTTGGTTGTTCTGGTAGAATCTTAGTCACTGAGAAAGGTAATAGCAATATAGTAATCATGGTCCAGCAGAAGCGCCTCCCTATTTGCCTTTAACCTATATTTGAATTAATTTGAATTTCTAGAACAGGGAAGATAGCTACTATACGTTCTATGTCTGGGATTTAAAGAGTTCTATGGAAAATCTGCATGCTAGTTAGGAACAGCCTTGCTTTGTAGCAGTTTCAACAAAGACCCACAGACTCAAAGGGATTGAGTCTGCCCTGCCTCTCCTTTTTCAAAAGAGGAACTCAAGTCCTTCACTTTCCAAATTATTTATGTATATATGCACATATTCTTCCCATGTATGTAAGTATGGTGCATATATATTATAAAAACTGTAAGATTATAGCAATCTATAGGAAACAACTTATTCTTCTTTGTTCTAGAATAATCTTATTCATTGTGAAAATTGGGTCATATTTTAAAGAGATCATTCTGTCATCTTCCTCTCTGCCTTATGAGAATGAGAAATATTATTTAACAAGTAAACATAAGCAGGATTTCATAGTACCAAAGCCAGGGTGCTGATATAAATTACTGTTATATTCAGGATGGTGGATATTTTGAGGGTGTTACTACAGAATATGTTTTTCATAAGGATGGAAATTACTGTTCAAGATTTTTTTTATTTTGCTTTTAAAAATGCACTCCCTGCCAAAATCTCTGGACAAATGTATGACATTACACTGCATAAATAAGAACCAGGAAGGAAAATAAAGTCATAAAATAGAGAAGGATACACTAAACAACTTTATGTGATACTTCAAATGTGAATAAACAAGAATTCTATCAAAACAGAAGGGAGAGCAATTTCTAAATGAGAAGTCCCCTCACTAAAATACTTCTCTCTGGGGAATTCAACCTCCATAAATATGCATGGGGAGAAAGTTGATAGTGTAGAACACTGTGATAACATAAGGCTTCATAAGTTAATAAGAATGAATATTCACTAACCACTCATACATTAATAATTCTACACTGAAGCCTATTTTCATTCAAAATATATGCAGTCTTCCATCTTGCAATATTTTTCCCCCTTTTTCTGATGTCTTAGCTGAATTCATTACCTACCACTTGATCAAAATGACTTAAATGATTTCCAATAAAAGAAATAACACCTTGACCTTAAATATTTGTAAATCTATATAAAAACTAAATAAGAAAAGTTTATTTTATACTAATTACTTCAACTATACCACCCCATTCCAAAATATAACATACAATGTTTAGTTCCCCATGCCACCCAAACACGTACCCTGGCTTTGGGTAAGCAAGTTAAACTCTCTTCATCTTTGTTTTCCCACCTTCATAACAGATCACACTTGGGCAGAGGAGAACAACTATTTTGAAGATGATCTACTTTTTTCATTTCCATGAAGCCTTTAGATCCCAGTGGCAGGTGGGTGGAAAACTGGTCCTGATCAGAAATATCCTGTGATTAATAGGTTAGGGAAGATGTTTTCCAGATATACTTCTATCATTTGAGTTTATCACAATAATATCCAGAATAGTTGTTGTATTTTGTAATGGAAGAGAGAGGCTGCCAACTCCACCAACTGTCATATCCTTACAGGAAGATGACTGCAGGAGTCTCAAAGCTTATTAGTTACAAAAAGTCTTGGGGCAGATATTGCCCATTCCTATAAGTTTAAAATTCCTAATGAGAAAGCCTGGAGATCAGGTCTGGTAATAGTCTTTTATAGATTTTTTTTCCCTAGGAAGAGTAAAATCGTCACTAGGTATACATATGTATATGTTCATTAGTGTGCTGGAATTAACTCCAAGTGACTTAACAGAGCTAATTGTTAAATTTTTATTGCAAGAATTTATACTACAGAAATTAGCCAAAGCTACAACTCAGGACTTGATTTATTCCTTTCTTGATCTCTAGTCTTAAGGAAAGGATGAAGAAAATGTTAATGCAGATTAAAAGTGTCATGCAAACTCCCCCCCCCCACAACTGGTTTTTAAACATGTACTAACATGATGCAAACATATGTAAGTATACATATATGCATATATATATACATATATTTATAGAGACAGAGAAATAGATAAAACAGGTTATAAACAGATCTATGTCTACGTCTGCTGGAGAAGAGAAGCACATTATAAAGATCAGCCATGAAGGCATAATTAATTCTTTCATTCATTCATTCATTAAAAAAATTCATTTATTAAACACCTGATATCTGTAAGTCACTATGCTCATCCCTTGGACAGAATGACAAAATGAAAAATACTTCATTCCCTCAATCTGCATCAAAGAAAGAAGCCCCCATATCAAGCAATCACAGATCTAAGTACTGATGTAGCTGTTGGCCTAGAATTAGTGGACAGGACATAGTAAGGGAAAGGGTGCAAGCTTACTTTTGGTTTAATTGTGCTCATTATTCTAGGAGCACATGATTCTGTTACAATCAACTTCCCTCTCCCAATATGCATTCCTGGCTCCCTTCAGAGAAGTATAGCTAAGAGCTTGGCTGAGGCACTGGCAAACCAATGTTTTAAGTCTTTCAGAGAAGAGGATGGGGGAGGTGGTTTCTCCTTTTCGACTTGAGAAAAGAAGTGTGTTGTTGAATAATGAGAGCCAGAAGTGAAGACTTAGGCAAGCAGAATAAAACACTTGGAATGTTGCCATCCCTGAGAATATACATGCTATATTATCTAGACATTAAATAGATACTGCCTCTCAGTAAATTTGGGGTAGAGGGAAAGTGGTGGGAGAGACAGATGAGCAAGGGAAAAGAATTTAAATTATAACATTTTCAGCTTCCTACTACTGCCATTAATCTTTGTTATTTAAAGAGGTACAGCTAAAGCTTGTCAAACTGACAGCAGTTTAAGCATAGCAGGCTATGAATTTTAAAAAAATACTATTTATTAAAAATATTAATCATATTATAATTTTTGAACTCCAAAAGAAGATATTGTGGTGAAAAATGAACCTAAACTGATAAGCAGCAACTCAGAATATTAACCAATATTTGTTGTATAACACTATCCCATTGTTAGAGGAAAGAAGGTGACATACTCCTTATGTTTCAAAGATAAAGTATGATTCAGACATTTTATTTTCTTATAAAATATTAACTTTAGTTGTTCTTCCTTTCCTATTTTCTCTGGCATGTCTATTCAGAGAATAAGAGATAAATTTCTTCCTCTAGAAAAAGAGGGAATAAAGCTAGATGATTTCTCTAAGATATTCTGTATCCAATGAGTCTACATCAATATTGATTCAAAAAGCAAATCTTCATATATGACTGGAAATCTAACTGAAAAAAGGCATACCCTCTATGTTATATGTTTCTAAACCTACCCCCGCCACAGAGCACCTTTTTTGAGACTCTTGAGAAAATGCCATATGTAAAAAGTGTAACTAATAATAAGAACAAATAATAAGAAAAATCAGAAATACTAACATAAAACATAAACAATAATTAATAATGATGCTATTATTTCCAAAACAATCAAAGCCCCTTATACTGCCATTAGTCACATCCAAGTAAACACAGAACAGTTAAGTCAAGAATCCAGAACCCCTATGTTGGATCTTAGACAGACTTCCTATAATAGGTAACTCCCTTAACAATTTTATGTCAATCAATAAACTCAAAAAGGAAACTGGAAAAAATACCATTCAACTCACTAGGGAATGTATTGACATTTCTAACAATTCTTAATCTAAACTTAGCAATCACCTTTAAAAAAAAGCAAAACAATTTGGGCCATCAACTACAACATATTTCTAATACTAGGGACTAGCATTTAGGGACTAGATTGGGCCTATCATGAAAACAATAGAAGAAAAGGCCTCTATGTTAATACATTTAAAACTAAATTTCTGTTGATAATCGTATAGTCTCCCAACCAAATCAAATTGTAATGAAATGATCTCTTAATGGAGAAATTCACCCAACCTGTAACTAATCCTATTTTGAGAAGGAGCCCAATTAGCGTCCTGTCAAGTTGATTGACTTAATGTCCTTAAGTACTACCACACTACTTGGGGGAGAGAGAAAGAGAGAAGAGAGAGAGAGAAGAGAGAGAGAGAGAGAGAGAGAGAGAGAGAGAGAGAGAGAGAGAGAGAGAGAGAGAGAGAGAGAGAGAGAGAGAGAGAGAAAACTGAGTTAGAGAAAGGGGTTTCTTAAGTAAGACAAAGTCAAAAACTGCAGGATTACAAATTGTCAATCAAGAGCAATTAAAAGGCATGGTCACAGAGAGGTTTTTGGTTCATGCTTGATGGATACTTGTATTTGTTAAAAGAAAGAGAAAAATATTCCCTAAATACCTCTAGTGTCTTCACTATACATCTTTGATTTATAACAATTTGATATCATTCCCACTATGGATATTTCCCTGACATTATTTCAATATGATTTTGTAGTTGTAGTACATCAAATAAAAGAGAAGTATTTTCCAAAGACACAATTTCAATAGCTAGCGCTTGGCAGCCAAGAGCTCATCCTAGCTTTGTATAATCACAAACAGGGTATCTCAGGTTGATGTGACATATCATCTATAACCAGAGCTACAGGGGTGTAGGACTTTCTGTCAAGAGATGTGTAATCTGTCATGTCACCATAGATGCATTCAAGGAAATTGCATGAAAATCACCTCTGTTTTACATACACAGATATACTTTCTTATATATATCTTAATAGGAAAATTTATGCATAGGGAAAGAGAGAGAAAGAGAAGTGGGAGTACAGAAAAATCTAGAGCAGATTTCTATATGAATTATCAGATATAATAAAATCCAACATTTCAGTCTCCCAATAGCCAACCCAAATCATGATCATGAAATGCTTCATAGACTTGCCTTTTGATCATTTTATTAGAGTGCCAATATGCATGAAATCAGGTTTCCATAATAACAAGTATTCAATTTTACTCAACAAAGGAAAAGGACCTTTAGACAGATAATATATTTACTTAGCATTGACAAGAGGAACTTAAAGAAATGAATTGCTCCTCTTTTGACTTTGGGCTCCTTGCCCATATCACTGATATTGCTGAAAGATGGTCCCTGAAACATTGTAATGGTTATCAAAATTTGCAGGTTGGTTTAAAACAGTCACTTAACATTTCCATAATGGTCTTAATTTTTTCCTCTCAATCCTTTTAAAGTTGTTAAAACTCCACATTTTCTGGGAAAAATCACTTTTAAATAAATATAATAATTTACACTTCAATAAGCATTAGCTTTTTTAAAAAAACTAATTTTAAATTTTACTATTCTCTTTGGTAAAGCTATAATGAGAAAATGTAATATAGTTATCTTAATGTTAATTACTCTCTCTTCTGATTTTTCATAGAGTATATTTATTTTAAAATAAGCAAAGCAATGAAGTTTGCTCAACAATCAGCAATTCAAAAAAGGTCTCAAACCTGATGCTGTAAATCCTATTGCTGAATCATGACATCCTAATACTGAGGGACCTCTTGAGATATGGGTCATCTCAAACACATCGTGCTCAAACCCTAAATCAAAAAAGGGAAGTGAAAGAGAGCCTAAGATTTATCCTTTGCTTTACAGAGATACCAAAGCCATATAGGATGAGACAGGTGGCTGAGGAAGGCAGAAGAGTCAATGTACAATGACTACAATTACTCTTTTCTGTCACTTTTGGGTGGGTGGTTCTCAACAACTTTTGATGATAGAGATGTATGTTATGTTTATATGTTACTTACATTTAGAAGAGACTTCTAAACTCAATGTTAGGTTTAGCCAGGTTAGCACAAAGAGAAATGATCCTACTGAAATAGCTACTCTCTCTCCTCTCAAATGAAAAAAAAATATGATTGAGCAATTTACTCAACAATATGTATCAAACTTCCTTATTTTCTGAGGCCATTTTGAAGTGATAAACCTTTATTGAGAAAATCAGGTAAACAGAGAAGGACTGAATTATGTTATCAAGTCTTAATAATATCCCAGCAGAAACATTTTGTTGTAGGATGCCTATCACATATATACATAGAGATGCAACTTTAAATATAATTTGGATAAGTCCTGATTCCCAAACTTTTTGTACTTGTGACTCAATACCATTTGTTTTGATTCCCAATAGCTTTTTCCATTCACTAAAAAGATGTACATATGCTGAATAGTGTTTTAATTGAAATTAATTTTGGTTCCAGGAATTGAACACAGCTGCCTTTAAGGTAACTTAAATAAGTCCATTATGTCAAAAAATTGATTCTGGGATTCACTGCAATATAATGAATATGCCAGTCTATTTGGAATATATTTCTGAGAGCATGCATGAGCCATTCAAAATCACATATTTTTGTGTTATTTTCCTTTTCTCGCAATGACACCCTTCACAAACTGCTAAAAAGAAAAATGTTGCTTTTCTTATTAAATAACCATGGCTAGCAAATGTTCAAGACTGAATTCAGTGTCCTTATTATTTACTGTCAATCAGCAGCACAAGATAGGGAGATTCTTATAAGAAAGTAAAAAAAAAAACTTAACAGACACAGTAGGAGGAACACTGGGAACATTTCACCTACCATCAAATTTCTTGTGCCTTGACACAAAGGTGGTGCGCACAAAATGGCTTGTCTCTTCCACGAGATTTTCAAACTCCAGTTTGCTTTGTTGGCTCAATTTGTCTTCCATTTCTGTGGTGCAGCATGTGTATTCCTGAGGGCAGATTCTTAAGTGTTCCCCTAGAATGAGAAGATAAAATGGTGGCCTATGATTAAAAATACTGCAGTGGGTTATTAAGGAGGCATTTCCCCATCAATGCGCTGAAGTATCCTGGTACCATTCTATCAGAATCTTCCAACCATTGTTACAAATTACACCCTAATTTTACAAAAGGAAAAAGACTACATTTCTTTGGTGTAGCCCAAGTTGCTAGCCATGTAAATGAAGGTGTATTAAAAAAACTCAAAAGATTATTGTCTTCCTTCTGTTTTTGTTTGAAGTGTACTGAGTAATATTTGGTGACAGTCCTAGTAATAAGGTTTCAAATGTCCTTGTCTTTAAAAGCTCAAGGTAGAGGAAGACATTTCAGTGATATTGCCATAGTCTCTTTAACAAGCCAAGGTAAAAATGAATGGAAGATGATATTTCCCTGATCTCACTTTCTGCCTGTTTGAATGCAGCTACTATTCTTTCTGCACAAGTAAGTATATTTTTAATGGAAGGTCTTGGGTCCCACACTTTCTGCTGGTTGACATTTCTTGTCAGCACAGAAAAAAAAGCTCTCTTGAAAGAAGGAATGCACTGAAGGGTTTAATTAATGCTTATGTTATATGGAAATGCAAGTAAAAGGTAATGAAAGCCTCTTATTTAATTCAACAGATTTATCTCTTGATGTACCATGCCAGTTCTTTTGACAATATTGCTTTCTTCAGTGCTATTTGCAAGGGGAAGCCAATCCTTTACCTCATGAAATTAAAATGCTCTGTTATTACATAAAATGTAAATTTCCAATTGATGCAGCACTGTTAGTGTCAAAAATATTTAGCATGGGCTCCGAGGAAGAAGGAAAACCCACCCAAACTCTGGAGAAATAAAACTGACAAGATCCCCTGTGATTAAAGTCACTCATAAAGCATTGAAAACATTAACACTAAGTGCTTGATGTTGTGATTAAAATTCATTTATAGTATTTAACAGTACCAATAAAATAACTTGCAGTGCCCTAGGATCAAATATTAAGTATCTCATGACTCTCCAACTAGTGTTGTGTGTAACCCTCTGAGTATAACAAGACCCAAATTAGAAGTTACTATGTATGGGTCTTAAAGTGTGGCCCTTGTATGATCCAAAGTGGAAGGGGTGGGGAAATTCATCCAAAAACCAAAACAAAATAAAGGAAAAAGAAATTCTGCTACAGAAAAGATTGCTTAAAGGTGCTGCTGGGCTACCACTACCATTCTTCAAATTCATGGGGCAGAGGGGAAGGAAAGGGGAGAAACAGAAACAGGGAATTTTAAAACTTATCTTTTTAAATGGCAAAGATAAAAATGCTACAAATTCTAGTCCATCATTAACATAAGGAAGATACTAGAGTAAAATCAATTTATCTAGAAGAACATACAAGAGTGAGAAGTAACAAATATGGTAATTTTGAGAAAACTACACTAAAATGATTTCATTTCTTTCTGAAATCAAGAGCCTGATCTGATTAGAGGAGCCAATATTAGAAATTCAATAATGCTTTGTATTCCATTACTCATGACTTTCTCAAATGTGTGTGCGTGCATGTGTATGTGCACCTGTGTATGTGTGTGCACGTGTGTGTGTGTACTAGAATACAAAATACCATATTTATACAAGATATATCTGGATCTGGTTTGTATAAGCTTGATATATATAAGTTTGATAAGATGTTAGTTATCAGGCTTTCCATATATATCTTTTTCTTCTTTTGGAAGAACCAATAAGCAGATTGCCATCAAGTCCTTCACAATCTCTCTCACACCCATCTCCTTTTAATTCACAAGGCCACAAACCTGATTCGGACCTTCCTCACGTTACCTACAATGTGACAGTAGCCTCCTTTTTTTTCCTTGACTCAAGTCTCTCTCCTCTGCAATCTTTTTTCTAAATAGAAGCCAAATTGATATTCTTCAAGTCCAACTCTGCCTTCATCCCCTGCACATTTTGCTCCCATGATTCCCCCTTTTCTCTAGGACAAAATAAAATTTCCCTTTAAACTCTCTTTTAAAATTCTTTCTAATCTGGCTATATCCTATCTTTCCAAACTATACATCGTTCTCTTTCATGTACCTCACTCCCAGCCAAAATGGCCTACTTGCTGTTCTCCATACACAAAATTCTCTCTCATGTCTCTATAACTTTGTACAAATTGTCCCTGATACCTAGAAGGCACTTCTTACTCATCACCTTCTTATCCCTACCTTTCCCCTGGAAGCCTCAGGTCAATCATCACTCTCTAAATGAAGTCTATCTTGATCCTCATCTCTATATAATTGCTAATGACTTCCCTCCAAAATTCCTTTGCATTTGATTTTTAAAAAATATTTTTACACTTAAAAAAGTAACAGTTCAATTTGCTTTTCTAAGCTCTTTCCCCCCCAAATAAAATATAAGGTCTTTGAAGTCAAAGTCTCTAATTTGCTGCCTTGGTATCTCTAGATGCTGGAGATATAATAGTTTTTTTTTTAATTTTAATAAGCATTAGTTGAATGAACGAATGAATGAATGAATGAATGACTGGTCCAATATTTTTCATCATGATGATCTGGACTACTTGAACTCTATCTTTTCATTTGGTAAGACAGTGGAATAATACTGTAACTTATCCATATTGCAAGAAATGTATGAAGAATATTTTGATTATAAGATTCAGTTAACACTGAAACTAATAGCTAGAGAGGCTGTAGAAGGAACACCCAAAGAGCAAATTTAAAATAAAACAAATCTTATTTTTTGCTTTTTTGTGTTAAGCTACTTAGAGACACAAAAGGGAAAGGAAACACAATGAATTTCTTGAGATCCCTTGCAGTGTTACAAGAAAGTAAAAACTGTCATACATTCACAAGATTTCTACCAACACATGTGCACACTTTTTAAAAACTGTTAACACTACACACATATCCTCTCTTCAAAAATGTGCATTTCTCAGATTTGTTCATCATTTGACTTAAAGCATTGTTGTCTTTCTTAAAGAAGTCTATGTTGTAACAGAGACATTTGCTACACCTTTAGTATAAGGTAGAGACATATGAATTTAGTCAATACTCATGAATTAAACGCACATAACACAGGATTATAAATGAGAAGTTTTTTTCCCCCCTATAGTTTCCAAACTCCAATTATAGAAGTGCAGCCACTTCCCTCAGGTCTTGAAAGGTTTATTTTCTTCCCTGTAAGCTTTTCACTGAGAGCTCTATGAAGTTTACTTTAGCAAACTTGCAATTTTACCAAAGTGGAATGCAGCAATGGTATATTGAATCAGGAAGAATGGTGTTGGGGTGATAATATCACTGTTTAGAGCAGGCCAAAAGAAGGAGCAAACTGCAAAGTTGCTGAAACTATAGGCCCGTTTATTTGAGTAGGAGCAAAAAATGTCTTGACTTCCAATGATTAGATAAATAATAGGCTTCAGGATACACTTTCCAGACCATAGTAGCCTGGACCACTGATTCTCTCTAATGTTACACAATGAAACCAGAAGAAATGGTTTTTATTGGATCACTACCATCTTCTATGTATTTCCTTAAAGGTTCTAGGTAACAAAAAGCCAGTTAGACAGACCTGGGACCAGACCTGAAGGAAGATTTTATTGACATCTAGGATTAATTTAAAGATACAAATTAGGACTAGATTCAGGATCCCACTCAAGTCCATAGTCAACTATAGGTTTTAATTATGACTTGTTAGAGATAGGTGGTAAGTTGCTAGGATAAGAAAACTTCTGAAAGTGTTGGGTATTCCTTGGAAGTTAGTTATTAATGCTTGTCCATATCTCATTCTGGTGCTCAGTCATTTAACATTTCCATAATGATCTTAATTTTTTTCCTCCCAATCCTTTTTTATCTATTAACACATTTTTGATGGTTTGCATATTAAATATATTTTCTCATCAGATCAGATCACTAATCAGGTAAGATCAGTCATCTCATTATCTTCAGTGGGTTCAATGATCATCTTGACTAAGTGATTCCTAGATCTATTTATCCAGGTTTAGTCTCTCTCCTAAGCCCTACTACTAATCATAAACTTCCTATTGGACATTTCAAAACATATACCTTGGTGACATCTCCTCAAACTCAGTACGTCCAATACAAAACTTATATTTCCTCCAAACCCTCTCTTCTTCTGAACGTCTCTATTCCTATCAAAGATACCACTAGTTTTCCCATTCACAGTTTTGCAACCTAAATATCATCCAAAACTTCTCTCTTGCTTACTCCACATATTTAACGTGTTACCAAATCTTGAGTTTTCTTCCTCTACTTTTCTCTTACACGTCTTCTTTCCAAGACAATTCAGTTCAGTGCACTCTTGTTCAGATTCTAATCACTTCATACCTGAACAACTGCAATGGCTTATTGGATGGCCAGCTTTCTCAGGACTCTCCCCTACCTGAGCCATCCTCTACATAGCTTCCAAACGAATTCTCTGGTACCTCTAGGATCAAAAATAAAATACTCTGACCTCTAAGGCCTTTCATAGCAAATCTTGTCCTACCTTAATTTAATTTTTTTTTTTACCTAACCCTCCTGCCTCTATTTACGCCTCTGTTAAACAGGGATTAATAATATCACTTATTCCCCCAGGATATTATGATGTTCAAATGAGATAATATTTGTAAAGTATTTTGTAAATCTTAAAGCTATATGTCTGCTAGCTACCATATCATTGTCATCACCATTAAGTAGTTGTAGAATTTAAGTGAATTACTAACATTCAGCAGGTTCTCATTGGCTTCTGGGGAGAGTCTCAGGTGTTAGGCTTCTCATAGCTCCTCAGGCTGGCATTTAAGAAGCAAGCTCTCCCTTCCCTGTTCATCAATCATTCTGATCAGTCAGCTTCACAAACTGACTCCCCATTCCAGTCAAAATGGACACCTGGCTTCTCCTCTAAGTCAGGGCTGGCTGGCATATTTGGAATCTGTATTCTGGTTTCCAATCAGCTTCTGTAAAGCTGCCTCTGCAATCAAGGCTCAGCTAAAGAGCATGGTCAAGGGTTTCCCTGACCGTCCTTTGTTGTTGAGTTGTTTGCAGTTGTGTCTGACACTCTGTGACCGCACTTGGGTTTTCTTGGCAAAGATACTGGAGTGTTTTGATATTTCCTTCTCCAGCTCATTTTACATATGAAGAAACTGAGGCAAACAGGATTAAGTGACTTGCCTAGGGTCACACAGCTAGAACATGTCTAAGGCTAGTATCACTCTCTCACTTGGAAGGGCCTTGAGAGCAGGGATTTTTTGGTTCTACCTTTGCCAGCAGTCCCACCAGTGCGTCTTCTTTTCTTTTTTTCTTCTTCTTACCTTTCTATTCTTCACATTCTTTATGCCCCTCCAGGCAATCTACAATCTAGTGACACTGGCCTAGTTTCTCTTCTTCAGACATGATATTTCATTTTCCAACTATATTTTTTTGCTTCCTGTGTCAAATGCATTGATTACTCTACCTCCTAACCTTTCAATTTTGGGTTAAGATTCAGATCGAATGTAATATTTTCTTGGAGGCCCTTCCTGGTCTCCACAGCTATCAGTGCTTTGCCCTTTGAGGCTACCCTCTGTTTTGTCTACACCTATCTGATAAGTACAGGTTTATTTATGTTGCCTCCCATCTTTAGTATATAAGTTCCTTGGAAATAGGGGAATTTTTGCTTTTTCCTTTCATCTATAGACCTTAGTATAATCTGTGGCATATTGTTGTTCAGTTCTTCAAGGAATATCCCACTTTTCATGACTGAATGGACTGAAGCATGTCAACACTGTCTGTGGGGTTTTCTTGGCAAAGATACTAGAGTGGTTTATCATTTCCTTCTATAGTGGAGTAAGGCAAGCAGAGGTTAACTGGCTTGCCCAGGGTTATACAGCTAGTTAGTGTATGAGGCCACATTTGAACTCAGGTCTTCCTGACTTTAGGTCCAATGCTCTATCCACTGAGACATCTAGCTGCATCTATGGCAGAGAGTAGGTGCTAAATAAATGTCTCTTGAATAACTGATTAACTTGAAAGCAGCTGTATCAATAGGAGCACTGCCTTTGCTGGCCAACCTGATGTCAGTTAGCTCAGCTGCTTAGAATATAATGTTATTGAGGTGTAGTACTTATATGTGTGAAAGACTATGTTTATCTCAGACTATCCTAGGAGTTTTGGAAACTTATTCCCTAAATTCAGGAACCCAGTGAATAAGTTAGACTAATGTAAAATAGTCCTTAACTCCAATACAAAAATAATAAATTGAAATCAAAAAGCTATTCCATATTGGTCACTAGCATTGTATTTTATAGTTGAAAAAGGTGTTTGCTTGTTTGAGTAAGCCAATCTTCTTTTATCTATTTTTAGAAAGAATGACAATGATCTTAGATTTGAGAGACCTAAATTCTAATTCAACTTTTAGTTAAACAGCTATGTGGCATAAGGACAATTCCTTATCTCCTCTGGGCTTCAGATTTTCCAGTTGTAAAAATGAAAGAGAAGGATGTGCTATTCTTAGACATTTGCTGTAAAATGTTTAAGAACAAGTTCTACCAAAAAAGGGCACATTAAGTTGAGGGAGAACTAACCTGTCATTAATATTTAAGATGATCGAATATAAATTATATGATTCACACACACACACACACACACACACATATATTCCAGCATTTAGTGCAAATAAGGAATGAAGGATAGCCTCCTTCAACCATATTTACTCATGTATAAAGTGAGAGTTGGAGTAGACAGGGTATGAGATGAATTAGCCCCAAAGCATTTATTAAAGGTCTAATATTTATATGTCAGGACCTCTAGCTCTAGATCTGAGCTTCAGTGACAACTAGGAGAAGGATCCCAGCACATTGGCTGTCCCCTCTATAGGATTCATGGGAATGCAGGAGTAAGAGTGGGACAGCAAGGTGGCCTGGAGTCAGGAATTCTCACCTTCCTATGTTATAATCTGATCTTAGAAACTTCCTTGCTATGTGATCCTGGAGAAATCACGTAACCCTAATACCTTAGTTTCATTGTCTATAAAATAAGCTGGAGAAGGAAATGCAAACCAATCCAGGATCTTTGCCAAGAAAGCCCCAAATTGGGCCATGAAGCGTCTGACATGACTGCACAGTGACTGAACTATAAAGGAACAATTTGTACAAGACAAAATATGAGGAGTTGGGTTGCAATTATCAACACTAGAAAAGACTATCCATTTTGATATGATCACCAATCCATTTGTGTGCACATGTACACATGTGCATGTACAATTCCACATTTGCTCACTTTGTAGTCTCTTTTTAGTAAGTTTTGAAATAACAGATATAAAAAAATATCTTTGGAGGAACTAGGCATAAGAAATAACAGCAACTTCTCTTTTGCTAAAGGGTCAAAAGGTCAGTGTGGTTGTGGTTAAACCACAAAGGGAAGGCCCTATGGCTCTTTACCATCAACACAATTCCATGATGCAACTTAAACCACAAACCAGCATCTCATTTACAAAAAAAAATGCTTAATGAGAGCATTTATGCAAACTCAATGTAAAAGAGAGACCACAATTTAAAATCTAACTAGTGAAAACATGTTAGGCAGACTGATTGTATTGTAAAGATAAGAAGTTAGCCGGTAACATTAGACGAAGGAATATAAAGGAACAAAGAAAAAAAGAGGTAGGAAGAGAGGAAAAAGAACTTATTGACTTGTTGCTATTTATATTTATTTTTCCTATTTCCTTGGTTCACAGTTCAGATTTTATTTATTGATGAAATACAACATAGACTCAATTTAAGAAGAACTGGAGTTCTCATCTACTAGTAACCTGCAGAAGTAACTTTCATAAAATGAAAGCAAGTTGAAAACTGTCAAAGTCTCCAAAGTCATCACCCAGGAAGAACTCCATCCAATCCAACTAAAATTTATCAAACACCTATCGAGAGCTAAGGGACATGGCCCAGTTTCAATCATTCAATAATGTAATTGTGTGACCTTGATTATGTTATTTACTTTCCTTGAGACTGGCTTAGTTTCTTCATCTATAAAGCAAAGAGATTGGACTCTAAATCATTTTTCAAGTCCCTTCCTGCTCCAATAAACTACATATGTAAACTTCACTTTTCTATGTAATATCCTTCAAATAATCTTTCCATCTCTGGCTGATTAAGCAAACACCTGAGCACCTTAAGGGTTATTCTATGATTAGGATAGATAACCTTTTTTTTAAACATTTTGAAGGGGAAATAGAAAAAAAATTGGAGTTCATATACTAGTGTGTGAGTCATATGCTATTGTCGAGAGTTCGTATGCTAGTGAGTCAGGCTGTTAATAAAGACCAAAGAACAAAATTGCCATTAATTATAAACCCAAAGTATGTACTCAGATTTGTTCCTGAAGCAATAAAGTTGATAATGTTTATGTTTGTGTTTCTGAAATAAGGTCTTTTGAAAGCAAGCTTATGTTGACTTTATTTCTTAATGCTTCTTCATATCTAAGATCAGCCCATAATTCTACTCTCCACTGGTAATAAGGAAACACAGTGAAAGGGTACTTCTGGTCACCCAACCTCCTCTCCCTTTTCCCTACCATTTCTAAAAACTACATCACCCTTTCATGACTAAGGTTCCTCTTCAAGACTGTCAGTGATGTTGAATTTAATCTGACTTCACCTATTTAAAATTTAATATGCATTATTTGTTTGTGTGGGGGGGGGAGAGGAGAGGTTGTAGGAGGTGGATAGGGAGGAGCACAGAACGAGATCTGCTTATTTTGTGCTGTGTCTTAGGCCTTGCATCCCCTAGACAGTATATTTAGCTATAGATCATGATTGATGGTCTATTTTTTTCAACCAAGAATTCAAATGGACAAGCTAACAAACTCAAGGGAGTTATCTGTCTTCTTCTTTTCCTCGCCATTACTTTGTTCTTTATTGAATATCTCAACAAGATTCAATAATATTCAAGAACATCTGAATGGAGAATTGTGTAGTTCCTTATCTGTCCCTTTCATTTCGTCTTCTGTCTTCTGTAACAGAATCACAGAGACTGGAATAATTGCATTTTAGAAATGAAAGAGACCTTGGAGATCTTTTAGTTTAGTCCAATGCCCTCATTTTATAGATGCTGAAAGCATAGAGCCACTAAAGAGCTTGCTTATCTGTGCTTGGGAAACTATGAATATGCAGAGCTTGTCAAGTTCAATTTTGTTAAGTTTATGTGCAACTGACACTCCCATCTCCCATTATACAGATAGATAGATAGATAGATCGATCAATAGATAGATAGATAGAAACACATATGTATATATATACATATATACACATATATTAAAAGCTTCTCATAATTCTTTACACAGTTCATTTTCCACTGAATTTTCATAAATATATTATCTCTATACTCTAAAGAGAGGTCTAATTACTGAGCTGTGCCATGGAGATATTTTTAGAGAATTTAAATTTGTTCTGGGCAACAAATATACTTATAATCCATGTGCCTTGGCTTGGGAACCTACAGGTGCTTCAGATTTATATGTTCACAGCAGTCTCAACTTTTTCTGAGTGACATCTTTCCTAAATAACTTGTTTTTCCCTTTTTCCAAGTGGCATTTTCATGGACATACTTGACTGCCCCAGTATTAAGTGCCAGATACAGGCAAACATTAATTTGGCAGTTCTCAGTGACCTTCTACAACTCATCTAACCACTATGTCTTTGACTGTAGATGCTGACTTACATCTTTCTCCTTCTGTCGTCTGGACTGCATAAATCAAACCAATTGCCTTCCACAAAATCAGCAACAAAGAGTGTTCAATTTCAAGTTTATTATAGCTGTAATCTCACACCTGTCTTCACTTGCTCCAAATTGGCAAATTTTACAATGGTGCTTGGTCCTCCTGTACGTACAGTGCACAGAAATACAATAAAATAATTGACAAGGTTATTGTTTTAAACCCTGACAACAGTAGTTCACTATCCCCACTAAATTACATGAAAAAAGCAGAGAATTTACTAGTGCTTTTGGGAATTGCTATTCATAGCCCAATAACTGTATAGCAGCTTTCTACCAATACAGTGCTGTGATTACTGGCCAGTTGAGTGTTATTAACTGAAGGGTCAGAGTGGATTGCCTATAAACCATTTTCTAAAATTAAGTCCCAAATTGTATTTCTGGTCTTTTCAGTGTTACAAGTCTTCATTCTGTACCCATTAGTTGGAGAAAACAACAATGGCCATATACAAGAAAGGAAGATTTAGTCATCGGTATGTAATATTCAATAATAATATAATCCTTGACATTTTGGTACCTGTCCTGTATAAAAGTCTCTAACTATGTCTATCTTTTACAATTCATCATACAATTCATCCATCTCTCCACTGGGAAAAGGGACTGGGAATAGAAAGGCAAAATTGAAAGTCCTTGCCCTCAAGGAAATATATTCTATCATAGCAGACAACATGTGCATATATGAGTAGATATGAAATATATGAAAGGCAATTTATGAGGTAAGAAACTACCATTTGTGTATTGAGGAAAGGCTTTATGTTGCAGGTAATACTTTTGCTTCATCTTGAATGATGTGAGGAATCCTGTGAGATAGAAGGTAAGAAGAATTCTAGCAACGAAGGTTAGCCATTACAAAGGTTAAGTGACAAAAGGCTGATTATGATGTATGAGGACCCAAGCAAAGCCTAGCCTTACTCTAAGAGGAGAATGTGGTATTCACACAACCCCAAGTAACCCTAAGTTTTCTGACTCTGTTTACTATTAAATTTGCCTTTGTTTAAGGAATTTAATAGTTCCTACCTTCAAAATTTTAAAATGGAGGATTTTGCAGTTAGATGGCATAGTAGATAGACTGCTGGATCTGCAGTCAACAACACCCGAGCTCAAATCTCATCCTTTAAAAAAAAAATCACTGGATATTTACTGTCTCTGTGACTACAAGAAAGACAAAACTTCTGAGTCTCAGTTTTATTTTGTGTAAAATTGTGTGTGTGTGTGTTTGAGGGTAATCACAGCATCTAACCCATCAGTTATCATCAGTAACAAATACTAATATATCTGTGAAACACTTTGTAAACTTAAAGTACATTATGCTAGTTACATGTAAGAAAATGATTGCATTTGATTGATTCTACTATTTTTTAAAATTTATCCCTGTTAATACAAGTAAATCTCCTATCAAGTATTTACCCAAGAAATCTTTCTATATTCTGCTGACCATTTTCTGTTCCGGCCAAGGCTGAGCTACCCTAGCTACCCCAAAATTGTGCTTTTCTCTTTTCCGATTCCTGGTTAACTAAAACCATTTTTTCATTTTCTTTTACCCTTTACCTCCCACACATGGGTGGGTTTGATTGTTCTCACAGTACCCAAAGCCATCTGGTCTCTTTGAGAGGAGCTGGAGAAATATCTCTTATTTATTCAACATTATTAACCATTCATAAATAAACACAGAAGGTACAACCACAATTAAGTCAAAATATGGATTTCACATTCAAATTCATGCAAAATGGGTGATTCGTAATATGGGGCAAAAGGGGGGAAAACCATATGGATCATAAGAGTAAGAATGGATCTTGAGTGCAGGATTCCATTTGAAGGATCCAAGGAAAAGGAGACAAACATAGGGAAGATGAAAGAGGAAGAAAATAAAGTACAAAACTGGCACAATAATGATAATACCATTAGATCACATATATCATGGAACATTCTGTTAAGTTTTAGGCATCACATTATATATAAAGGACATTAATGCAGTACAGTGCATCCAAAGGAAGATTATCAAGATGGCAAATGGTGTGGAAATTGTCACTCATACCTCAAAAATAAACCAGTAAAGAAGTCAATGCACCAGATTTAGAAGAATTGGGCAAATGCAGATGAAAATTGGTCTAGAAATGTCTGCGCAAAGAAATCTTGTGTATCCTTGGGCATTAATTCTATGAAACCTTTTTTTTAAAATTCCACGTGTACAGGACATAGTCTTTGTTGACTTAAATATATATATTAACCTCTTCTTACTTTCTCACTAAGGCAAAAGAGGTATCAACATAAGGAATAAAGTTTTTTAGAACTAGAGCTTTTTAAACACTACACAGGTTGCTTTATAATGTATTGAAATCCCTGTCACTAAATGTATGGCACAGGTGTTTAAAGAACTAGTTACCAGAATTGAACTTCCAGGAGCCAAGCTGTTGGAGTAAACCTTAAATGCTCTCACCCACCCCACCTATCTTGTTTACCTTGAAACACCTAGAGAATATTGCCCCATGAAAAATCCTGCAACAGTGGAACCAGCAGAAAGGTCATGGACGTTTTTTTTGCTTGGGAGGCTAGGGAGATCAATGGGAAGGATCCTTCTTTCTGTGGCTGAAGGGGACCAGTATAGGACGGAAGACATCCCAGCAAGTCCCATCTAAATGAACTAGTAGAGATCCTGAACCCCAGGGATTGGAGTTGGGCAAGTGATAACACCAGGACCCCAAGAGTGACTTCGCACAGCTAGGGGAACTGGCAGACATTCACTAGAAGTTGACCCTGCCTGTGTTTTAGCATAGCCTTAGGAGAGGAGGAGACCTCCAGGAGCCAGACCACAGCTCTCCCACACCTCAGGGAAACAAAGAAAAGACATCACCTGGCTTCATTCTTGGCACACACCAGTCAACTACAGCTCAGCACCAGGTAAGCTGCAGCATTATACAGCTTCTAACTGACCAAATCAGAGATCACAGCACACAAAGTCAGTAACCAGGCACCTACATCCCAGCACAAGAAGCAAATGAAAGAAGCCCCTATGCCCCAGAAGCAGAGATCCACTTTAAATGTCAGGGGGAAGGCAATCACAATGGGCAAAAAGGAAATTGGAAAAGCAAAAACCATAGATTTTTTTTACCATGGGGACAGAGAAGATCAAAATACAAACTCAGAACAGGACAGCATTTATACTTTACCCACATCTGAAACTTTAAAAGGGAACATGAATGGAATACTACTGTTCTAAAAAAATGTTAAACAGGCAGACTTCAGAAAAACCTGGAAAGCCTTATTTGAACTGATGCTGATGGAAGGGAGTATAATCAGAAGAACCTTATACAGAGAAACTGTAACAACATGTAGATTTAGTCCTTCTCAACAATACAAGGACTTAAATCATTTCCAAAGGACTCCTCATTCACATCAAGAGAAAGAAGTATGGTGTCAGAATGCAGAGTGAAACATTTTTGTTTTGCTTTGTTATATTTTGTTTTCTTTCCCAGTGTTTCTCCCATTCACTATAATTCTATGCAACATAACTAATATGAAAATATGTTTAATAGGAATGGATGTGTAGAGCCCATATCAGATTGCATGATGCCTTGGAGAATGAGGGGGAAGGAAGAAGTAGAAAATGTTTTGGTTTTTTGCATGGCAATTGGGGTTAAGTTACTTGCCCAACGTTACACCGCTAGTAAGTGTTAAGTGTCTGAAGCCAGATTTGGGCTCAGGTTCTCCTGACTCCAGGGCCAGTGTTCTATTCACTGCACCACCTAGCCACCCCCTAAAGTAGAAAATTTAAAACTTATGGAAGTGAATGTTGAAAACTGAAAACAAATAAATAAATTTTAAAAAGACTTTATGGAGTTAAAAATTATCTTTTGATACTCTGCCAGAATGCTATCCAGGGGGTTTTATGGCATGTAGCTGCCTTCAATTTGATGCTGGATGCTTTTAAACTTCCAATGATAAAACCTTAGTGATCTTTGTAATAAATATCACCTGGCAGAAGATAATAATAGAGATAAGCTTAAGTATGGGGCTTTTTTCGTTTTTCTTCAATTTGACAAATATAAATGTTGCCAAGAAAAAATAGTACTTAGTTATACCAAGCAGTACTCTTTAACCAACAGCCGTGAAACTGCCAATCTTGGTAATTTTTTTCTCTGTGTCTTTCAAGTAACCTCAGCCTCACTGACTCTCATATTCATATGGTAAAGTTGAATTTTCCCACCTAGAATAAAGCTTGTACTCATGATGATAGGGTCATTGTGTTAAAGGTTTAGAGCTGGAAAAAAATCCTCTTTTCAAATCCTCAGCTAATTGCATTCCTCAACAAAGCATGAGATTGTATATAGAAAACAGTCTTTGGGATAGGAAACAAAGTTCAGTATTATTTGAGGGAATGTGAACCTTGATCCCTTTAACATCTAAGTAGATAAGTATCAAAACTCTTTATCCATCTTATCCTGATCATTAAGTCTCAGAAGGTACTGAAAGGGTCCTTTGTTGGTCTTCTACAGAAACCATCTTTCTATGGTTCTTTTTGATCCTCAAGTACTTTGAGGTAGATTAAGAAAACTAATGTCTTCTAAACAGTCTGATAATTAACTAGTAATCATTCTTTAAATTATGCCACATATTCATTTAAGTCTAAAAAAACAAAAGTCAGTGAGGCAAATATGGGTGAACCAATATGAACCCAAGAAAAGGATGAGTATAAGGAGAATACCTCAAGAATTCTTTTCCAAATAAACTCTAAGAATTTCTTCCATTTTTTTGAATATTCAGGTTCATTCTTATTTTTCAGGTGCACACTATTAAAACAATTGGTTTCTGATATCAGTCTGTGAGGAGCATCTTTAGCTGCTTCTTTGGTGATGCATTAGTGATAGTTTCCTTGACTTGGGAAAAATACAACTCTATGGCTATGTTTCATCGTTGTGTCATTTCATCATCTAGCTAGATACACAACTCTAATTTCCATATTTGGAAGCATGTTTTTCCTTGGGAATGACAGCAAATTTTCCTTTCATCCCTCCTCCTCTCAAATCAATACTTCTTTTTATGACATGTCTTGCCATGGAAGAGACACTGTATGTATAAGGAAAAATGGAATCTATCCAGAAATGCTGAAGGCAGGTTTTGTAGGATTTTTTTCCTAAATGAATCTTAGCAAAGGCATAAAGCTCCAGTTGAGTAACCAACTAGCTCTGAATTGTGTCTGTTTAGAAGGTTCTAGGTCATTTAAAAACAAAGTTGCCTTTTACTACATATTATTGGTCATTTGAAGTAAAGTCTCTACAATGTTACCGAGCATATAACTTCAGAATCAACAAATAAAATAAGAGCACTGAGTTCTACAATGTGATATAATATATTAAGGCACAAAGTTAGCTCAAGTACTGAATTATCTGCAATTATTTTGTGGAGAGAAAAAAATTCATAAATGTTCAGCTCTCTAGGTGATTGAGACGTTTGGTCTGCACTGACTCCCTATTGTCTTGCTTTTGTGGCTAAGTCATACATATTTTGGCTCCATTACATTAATTAAGATGGAATTTCTGAAATAGTCAATAGTGGAAAGCACTGAGTATCCCTCAAAGCTGCAACTCTTATTAGTTTGCAAAAGGAATGGCAAACATGGAAGAAGCTGACCCCCAAATTCTCCTATTAGGATTAGGGTTGTTAGTAAAAACCCTGTGGGTGGATGTAGGCAATGGGAAAACAGGGAATGTTAAGAGAATATCTTCATCCTCCTTTCACTAAAGTTTTCAAGTTAAGATTTTCCTAACTCACTTTACTCAAGCATCTCCTCATTAACTATAACATGTAATAGCGCCAGTTGGGAGGGCAATGGGACATTCTCTCATCTTAACAGCAGTGGCCCTTGCCTTGACATTTCTACTTTATTATCCTAGAGCAAGAAGAATGGTAGCCTGGCAGGCAGAGAGGGATTTTCTTCAATTGCTTAGAATAATCCTATAGCCTAAAGACAAGATCAGTATGAACAATTTCTGCAGGCTGAAAGATTTGTGAAACTTTAGGGGACCTTAAGAGGGGCATATGAGAGTGAAGTCTAAAGCAAAGACAGATATTTATTTTAAAAAAGCTGAAGGAATCATTGTCTATGCTTTTGGAATAACCTGGAAGTTAGGATTAAAGCAAAAAAAAATGAAAAATATCCTCTGAGACATCTGCCAACTGTTTCTTAGTTAACTTTCAAGAGGTAACTGAAAATGAAAACAAAAGCTGTTATTCCATACTGGGTTACGTACTTAACCAAAAGGTCCACTGTACTAAAAATGAGATCACCTTACACAGGATAGTTCTCAAAGTGTTACATCATCCTGTGAGGGATAATTTATAGTGAAGTGTCCCCATTCTGAAAAATGAAATCTAGAATGGCTTCAGTATTCACTAGGCCTAGGTTTAGAAGTCAGCTGAACTTCCAGCAATCTGGGACTTAGAGCAACAGAGACCCTCCCCAGTGCCACCTCAGCAGAAGATATGCCAAATAAGGTTAAGACTGCTTTCATTGGACACCCACATGTTTCCGTGTCCTTTGTCTCAGAGAGAGAGATTGGCAAGCTTAGGTTGCGAGTCAGCCCCTCTACCAATGACAGCGAATGCCAGTTGGGGAGGTTGGGTTTCTGCATTAGAAGATTATATAACCATGGGCTGGCTTCTATCTGTTGCTCTCTCCCTGCAGAAGCCATGTGGGTGACAGAGGCAGAGTCCTTTCTCATGAGAAAGAATAAAGACCTCTTCTGACCTCAGATTAAGACTCTGAACTCTTTCATCTCACAATCCCTTCTCTTCGTTAGAGTATTTTTTCATATTCATCTCCAGGGTGTATGAATTATAGAGGCTTCACTTCTTTCCTATTATATTTGAAGAAAGGAAGAATTGGAGGCTATCAGCAGATTTATTCACTCCCTACACCCTTAGCTTTACCTGTTAAAAATATACTATCGAACACAGTACCATTCCCCCATAGAGCTGACAGTGGAACTGTTAAAACTTCTTTGCTAGAATTTGCATGCGAGGAGACAGTCATTTTAAGATATATTGGATAGGCCAGCTCTTGAACTCTAGAATCTACAAACAGATTTTTAAGCAAAGGAAATAGATTAAGAAGGAGCAAAGCAGAATAGGTCATTGCCAAATGTCTCTGGTTTTTTGGTAAAAAAAATAAGGTAGGAATATTTGGAAAACCGTAGTGAAAAATAAATAAAAAGAATGTCTAAGGTGTAATAATGGCCAGATTTGCTCAGACCTATGTATTTAGGTATTTTATTTCTGTACATGTCTCCAAAGGACATTTTTCCCCACCAAAAAGCATGATTGTTCTCCATGAAACAATATCTGAATATTTAGTATATATCAACAAAATGCCTTGGATTTCTCTAATATCCTGACAGAGATACTGTCTTGAACCATTTAAAATCTACTTTTGTAAGTGCTACAGTACATATCAAACTTGAACTCTACTGCTAATTTTAAAATAGCACTGTTTAAGATTTCCATAATTTTTGGGGCGGCTAGGTGGCGCAGTGAATAGAACACCGGCCCTGGAGTCAGGAGTACCTGAGTTCAAATCCGGCCTCAGACACTTAACACAAAAAACTAGCTGTGTGACCTTGGGCAAGTCACTTAACCCTAACTGCCCTCCAAAAAAAAAAAGCAAAAAAAAAGATTTCCATAATTTTCTCCTCAGCAAACAGCATTCTTTACAAAGAAGGTTTCAATGCAGAAACCAATTTCCCATTATTAGTTACTATACCTTATGAAGGACAAAAATCAAGATATTATTAAAATTTTCATTTTATTAGAAGGAATTTGAAAAAATGTTTGGCTTTCCAAAGTCACCCATCAGAATTACAGAACTGGGCCATGATAATCATCTATGACTTGTCAAAACCATTTTAAACAGATTTATCATTTTAGCTTGTACTATTTCCTGGAGTAAGACACTGAATAAGTTAATAAACTGTTATTTATAGTAGGTTACTTTGGACTGTCCTAAACTATTCCAATTTAGAATATATTAAAATATTATAAGACTATCTTTTTGAAATTAAGTTAGTCCAAAATCTTCTTAACTACACTCAAAATTTTACAAGATTTTATCACACCACTACTAAAAAGTTGCATTATAGTTTGTCACTATAAATATTTACACCATTCCTCTTATCACTTTCATTGCCCTTGTTTGTACACTTCATCATGTCATTTGCAATGCCTACCATCTTTCCTGGAGAGTATTCTTTTCTTTAACAGATCAGAGTAGAGAATCTCAGGGGCTTCAAATGCAAGAACACTTACCCAGTCCCTGGCAGCCCCTGCCCACTCCAAAAGGTTTTGCATCAGCCACTAGCACTTGCAGTACTTAGTTATCATATGTGACTGCAAGGGAATAATTTTTTTTAAATTCCAGACATTTCTGAGAAGTTTCAGGACTTTGTGGAATGTGCTACTTAACCTATGCAGAAGTATATCAAGAGAACAACATATCAGCGCATATTAAGAAGCCTGACAAGAAGTACCATCCCATCTGACAGTGCATAATAGGGAAGAACTTTGGCATTTGTGTGAAGCATGAGACTAAGTCTTCCATCTATTTATACCAGGGACAAGTTATCATTCTTCTGTCAAAGTGTGATTATAACATGGATTTTGTTGACTATTCACCTATCCAAACAACAAAGACTTTGGCCTAGATTCCAAATGCTAAAGACTGACATTTTTAGTCTTGACATACAAAATATCGTTACCTTTAAACTTTAATTGTATTGCTATTGTACAGGTCATCCTATGTTATAGTTATAAAACACTAAGAAAAACAGCTTAAATTTGTATTTATTTTCTGTTGCACATGCTGTCCCTTTATCCATGCCAAATCTAGTAGCCCTTAAAAAAACTTCTGGAGATGTATTTTTAAAAATAGATAAGCGTGGAAACTTATAACACTCTGGTTTCCCAAAAAGTCTAAAAACTAATTCTCGTAAATGATGCCTGACCTCTTATCCACACAGCCAACCCAGAACTAAGCCGTAATTCCATTCATTCAATCACATAAATATATTAATCACTCTAAGTTTCTTTAAAGAAAATATTTCAGCATCCTGAAGTTGGGATATAGTGAGAGCAAATATATGCCAAGGTTAGATAATGTCCATGATAACCAAACAGTGAGGTGAATACATTTGTTGAATTTTACAAGCCTTAATTGATCTGCCTTTCCTTTGCCACCCTCAGAGGAAATTACAACCACTGCAGCACAGAGGCAGGTTACTCATCATCTACTGCAAAAACTAATACCATTGTATTCAGCTGTTTCAGGACCATGGCCAGCAACATGGCTCTAGCTCCTGACCTCTTTCTTGAGATCTTGTGAAAAATGTATATAGTATCAAATGAACCAAAGATTTTTTTCAGCACAAGATGCGTAATACTTTATCCATTAAACATTAATAATAAAGTTCAGATACATTAAAAGCAATAAAAACTAGATCTGAAGTCATAAGAAATGGGCTCAAATCCCATGTCTGCCACAAAATGCTTGTCTGACATTGTTCAAATCATTTCATTGGAAAATATGAAAGCTGGAGTATATGATCTATAAAATCCCTTTAAGTTTTAAATTTAATTAGGCTATGATAATCTATATTGATGCCTTTTCCTGGTTTGTGGCCAATTGCTTCACTTTTTAAAAAAAATTACAAGTTGGGGCAGGTAGGTAGCATAGTGAATAGAGCACCAGCCATGGAGTCAGGAGGACCTGAGTTCAAATTTGACCTCAGACACTTAACACCTATTAGATGTGTGACCTTGGGCAAGTCACGTAACCCCAATTACCTCTCCCAATTTTTTTAAAATTACAATTTGATTTTTTTCCCTACATGTATTATCTTACTTTCTTGTCAGTACGAATAGAAAAAAAATGAAACAAAGTTCTCACAACTCTTTTAAACTTTACAATTTTAAGTGGGGTAGGAGAAAGA
Organism: Pseudocheirus occidentalis; assembly: GCA_028646575.1. Taxonomy (NCBI): domain Eukaryota; kingdom Metazoa; phylum Chordata; class Mammalia; order Diprotodontia; family Pseudocheiridae; genus Pseudocheirus; species Pseudocheirus occidentalis. The sequence continues at coordinate 94,719,688 of CM053600.1, forward strand.
GAGTAAAACATTAGCAAAGTTTTTGATTTGTTTCAGACTTGTGATTTCATCACTTTTAGTAACTTCCTGTGTATAACCTCTATCCACCAACGCAGATCAACCACTTCTCTGACACTTTTAGTTTTAAAAAGTTTCTTGAAATCTGTGCTAAGTTGAAAGAATTATAGTCACAATTTCAGCATATGATAAAGTATGAAGTTAAATATTACTGATATCAAGGCTGGCTATTTAGAATATCACACTGACTCTCAAAGTTCACAGAAAATAAATTCATAGTTTTCTCACATAAATTATTCACAATTTCATTTTCTATAAGATAAAGACTTGAAACCTTTTTTTTTGCCTAATTATACAATTTGACACATTTTTCCCACCCACCAAATCCAATGGGAAAAAAGAAACCCCAGGAAGATGAGTCTGGAGTTCTGAGGTAAAAGTTAAATTCTACTTAGTTAACCTAGAAAGAAATTACAGAGTTGGAATGGAATGTGGTCCTCATGTAGTCAATCCCCCACAATCTAAAGATGAGGAAACTGAGGTCAAGATTGGGGAAACACCTTACTTTAGGCTAGCAAGTGACAGAGTAGGGACTTGAACTCAGGCTTCTCAATTTTAAATTCAATGCTCTGCTATCTCTTTGACCACCAAGGTCATAAAGGCTGATGCTCTAGAGTTTATAAAAAATACCGGAGATATCATTTAAAGTTGTTCATGCAACAAATTTCTTCAGCTACAGAGTCAGCATTGTATAGTAGAAATAAACCTGTCTTTGAAGTTAGGCATACCCGGATTTAAGTCCCACCACTTAAATATGCTAGCCATTCCAACCAAGATATGTAATTTAATTTCTCAGAGCTCTCTGCAGCTCTCTGACTCTAAGTTGAAGAGAAGAAGCTGAGAAGCATTAGTAGAAGGGCTCTCTATAACTAGTATGCCCCATATCAATAAAATCAAAAGTCTAGTCCCCATCCCTATACAAAAATCTATTTTACTATGGAATTGATGATATGAGTTTATCACAAGGCTTTTTAAAACTCTGACTAATAATTATCTGATTTCCATTTCCCCCTTTTTCCCCTCTCCAAACTCCACAATTATACTACCATGCAGAGAGCTTAGTTTTTACTCAATTATAGAACCTGATAGACCATTTCCAATCTGGATTTCAAGGCAGTCAGTCCTCTGGGAACATCTCATTTAAGGTGTTTAATAGTTTGCTGGTGGCCAACAAAAATAGATCTTTGCTGTCTTAATTTGGCAGAATAAGGTTTTCTTGAACCACCAAGAACTATATTTGCTCAACTCATTTTACACTATGCATTTTTATCATTCAAAATTAGAAATAAAACAGTATAGAATATTATCAAAGAATGGGCACTAAAAGATCCCTCACTTCATGTTCCATTCATTTAAGAATAAAGACTTTACATGGGATTGAGGTCTTTTATTTATTTGAAGTTTTAAATAATTAGATAGCTAGAGCTTTTTAAAATGATATGTTAGCAAAAACCCAAAATGATACATTTAAAGTGTCTCCTTACTCTTGGGTGGGTGAGTGGGGGGAATGATAAGTAGGAGACTATCAGAAAGAAAGAGTGAACCGATGAAGGAGGAAGGATAAGTGAAAGAGAGATGAGACTGATTTCCAAACTTTACAGGGGGGATCAGGGGGGGTGTTTATGGGGAAATTATCCTTGTGGCTATCCCTGATGATAAGTGTCACAATTTTGAGGCATAAAGCAGCAGCTAAATTTCATGAAAATTTTCTGTTTCAGCTTTCTAAATCATATATATTTTGTTACTTAAATAAAAACTGTCACCTTTTACAAATTTCAAGTACTCCTTCAACTTAAGTCAAATTGGCAATGCACATAATCTGATGTTAACAGGAAAAGGGAGGAAAAACCCACCAATAATTCTTTTTCCAAAACTGGGTTGGCATGTTATCTTAGATAGGAGGAACCAGCATCTGTGGCATGCTTGGCAGACATTTGTGTCCTAGTTCCCAAGCTCTAGGCATATGGAGCTGCTTTAGCCTCACTACAGCTATAATATCTACCTTATAAACAGATATGTGGGTTTGTGTACACCCCCACACACAATACATACACCCACACATATACACCCACACAAATGTATGTGAATATGTATACACATTTTTATACGTATGAATGTCTATTATGCCTGTATGTCTGTATATATCCAAACCAAGAAGTAGAAAATTCCTTTTCCTCCAATTTCACCTTTGAGAAAGTTGGAATTAAAAAAATAATTAGAAAGAAACAAAAGAAAAACCCTATGTCCACTAAAAGCAGAAAAACAAAAACTCATGACAACATATGCATATATATTCATAAGACATAAATGGACTCAGTAAGGGGAATCTGAATTTAAACAAACTTTTGATGACATTAGTTGGCATGTCTTACAGAGTAGTTGGGCATAGGTACCAGTATTTTTCTATTGTCTTAATTACATATCAGTTAGATGCTAAAGACAGCTGAGGCATGGAAGTGCAAAGTTATTCTAATTCTTAATCTGAGGTCAATTTGGGATCACATTACTTTCACCTCAGGTACAATACTCAATTCCTTCTAGAATATGATTCTCAAATTTATATCTAGTTATGTGTTCCCCAGGGTTAATTCCTGTGAACCCAAATAAACACTGAAGTTTCATTTTACTAATAGTCACATGCTCCTGATGTTGGCTACCATATTGAAGTTGAAAAGGTACTGCATGTGGAGCTGGATCTGAATTTAGGTCACATCTTTAGACTAACTAGTTATATGATCATGGGCAAGTCACTTCATTTCTCTGAGTCTTAGCTTCTTCATCAGTAAAATGGGAATAATAATACTTATTCTACATAGACTTCACAGCGTTATTCTGAAGAACAATTAAAATAATATTTGTGAAATGTTATGTAAACTATCAAGTGTTGAAGTTATCATTTTCCCCCCAACACCTTCTAATCTCTCTAACTTCAAGAAATTCCTCTTTAAAGTCCTTCCTCTCAGGATATCTACTAAGTTTCAGTTTTTCTTCAAAGGGGTCCTTACAAAGCTTAGATCAAATGTAGGCTGAGTGAAAATTGCTGAGCTCATTAACTGATCATGTCTTCTCTACTTTAGGCCATCATTTCCAATCACTGCTTCCATTCGTGCGTGTGTGTGTGTGTGTGTGTGTGTGTGTGTGTGTGTTCATGTGCTGTAACCCATTACTAAGGATCTCTCAGTGAATACTTGCCCAGAATCATATCTTGAAATACTGAGAAATGATATGGTATAGTACAAAAGAAAACCCACTTGGTTAAAAGCTGGAACATTTGAGTTTGGTTTGTGTCCCTACAAGATAAGAGCCATGTAGAGTTGGATGGGATGCTTCAGACAGAGCTTCTGTTTATTCATCTATAAAATGAAGATAGTAATGCTTATTCCTTTTTAGACATACATCATACAGCTGCTGAAGATTAAAAGAGTCAACATATGTGAAAGTGTTTTAGAACATTAAAAGAGCTGTATAGGGCATAATGAAAGGCTTAGGCCAATTTTAAGTGTATTGAAGCTGACATAAAGTTTTATTTAAGTATGTCAAAACATAAACTGTACTAAGAATTTTGCAATACCCTGTATAAATATGTTAAAATTTGCATGTAGATGGAACCAAACTTGTGATTTCATCTGAAAAAAGAATTCTTTGTGAGTAACTTCCCATCAATACTAGACAGCACCTTCTCTCCAACTTCTTTTCTGAGATGCCTGGGGTACTAAGAAATGTATGACTTGCCTAGGATTGTGTAACCAGTATATATCAAAGGTAGGACTAGACCACTTTCTGAATCTGCACTCAATTCTCTATCTACTCCCTCATGTTGACTCTCTGATATGAATATTAAATATATTTAAAAGAACAAAATTTCCATTATGAAAAGGTGACATTTCCTTATAGGAGTTCCTCGATTCACTGATATAAAATCTGGGTCAGGTCAGAGTATAGTTGAGATATATTTAATAATTTATGTTGAAAGTATATATAAGTGTGCCCAATAAAACCTTTTCTCCATATGG
>CM053600.1:94724257-94747971 GCA_028646575.1 Pseudocheirus occidentalis
GGGGAGGGATAGGAAGGAGAGACAGATTATCACTGTCACAATATGTCCCCTATGAAGATGTCCTGTATAATCACACATCCACAGCCTGTATTGAATTGATTGTCTTTCCAGTGGGGTTGGGGGACAAGAGAGGAATCAAAAGAATCTAGAATTTAAAGTTCTGCAATACCTGCAATTAGGAATTAAGATATACAGGGGCTGGGATAGGGAGACAATCTGTGCCCTACCAGAAAGTAAGAGAGCAGAGCAGGGGAGGGGCTTTACAGTGGGATTGCTGTTTTAGGGTTGGGGCAGGGGAAAGATGGGGAGAAAATTTGTAATTCAAAAATGTCATGAAAATGAATGATGTAAACAAGAAAACAAATTAAAAAATTAAAAAAAAAAGAAAAGAGCCGGCTTGCAGGCAGATGGGAAAATATGGACCTATTCACTCTAAGCATTCAGCAATTAAAGAGCTAATGTTTAAAACCAATTTGTAATCGGATGGAAAAATACTGTAGTTAACTCAAACAAAATTAAATTACCCAAAATATCTTTTAAAAATATTTCATTCTATTTAAAGCCCTTTTTTATCTGTCCCTAAAGAAAAGTTGCCTTATCTGAAGTCCTTGGGGATGTTGAACAAATAAGTCCTTGGGTAACTTATGAATGATGGCTATGCCTAGATCAAAACAAATGATAATTCTTTTTAAAATGGTTTTCTAGGTTAGAGCAACTACAACGAAGTTCTTTTATGACAACTAGTCTCAAAACCACTACTTCAGAATGAAATCTTAGGAATAGTCAAAATATGTTTAAACAACAAAGAACTTAACAGCTGATGCGTCAAACTCCAAATTCCTAGGTATGGAACAATTTCCACCAAAAAGGATTTCAACAAAGTGATGGCAACAGCAACAAAAGAGACCCACAGAAATCCATGTCATCTTTGTGTAACACATGTCATGAGTCTCAAGATGACATTAAAAACAATTGCAGTCTAAGAAAAATCTTTCTTCTCCCCTACTCTGGTCATGGAAATTCTAGACATGATATCATCTCATCCTCCAGCTAATCAGAAAACTAAGTTATCAAAGAAAATACCACCACATGAAGAGTACCAAGAAGACTAAAAGTTGGGCAGTGAACAATATTATCTCCACATGCTAAAGCAAACCAGGCGGCAGTAGATATATTTGGTGCCTCCAAAGGACGTAGGTTGTCTTTATTATGCACTTTTTCTCTTGTTGGAAAAAGATATTTTAAAGATACAGAATACAGCAGAAAACAGAACAGATGATTCTTACTGTTTTTGCCATAACAAATCTTTGTTTTTTACATTTAATGACAACTCTACACTCTTAGTTCTTGTGTATATAAAAGCAGCCTAAGACAATGATTTGTAAGCTCCAGGTATTATTAATTTAAGACAAACAAAGAGACAAATAAAGAAATGTGTGCGTATACACACATAAATAAACACATGTATGTACAGATGTATCAACCCTTTGGTTTATTGCTCAAAGTGAGTTTTGTACTTTCTCGTCTAGTCTCCCAAGGAGAAAGGCTATTGGAAAGAATTCCTTTTCCAACATGAGTTTACTGATGATATCATGGCCAATTCTGAGTTATTGAAGTTGATGGTTATGTTTATGGGGATACAACAGTTAGAATATAGCACAAGAGAACCATCAATTTCTCTTCCATAGCCATTTCTTTTAATCTATCCAGATACACTGAAGCTAAACTAATGATGGAATGATTCAGCTAAGTCATTAACCTCTCTAAAATTTCCCAAGACATGCCATGGATGAGTTATTTCAAACTGGTATTGTCTAGAAAAAATAAATAAATGGAAACACAAATTAAAGCCAGAGTACTATCATTGTTTCTTTTGTAGAAATAACTTTAAAGTTATTTTAAATTCTACACTGGAAGGAGAAGGACTCTTACTTTTATGTCTATCATTTATTCTCAGCAATTTTCTTTAAGTCATTTCCTTTCTTTTTGCAGGTTGTATGTAGAACTTAGGGTTGTAGTGGGCTGAAGGCTCAATAAAAGTTGCCTGTCTGATATGTCAGTCAAAAAAATTGAAGGTGCTCTTGGGCTATGTTGAAAGATGGCATACCTTCCAGGAATACTCACTCTGCATTGTAAGGCAAAACACATCTGATATATTGTATTAATTTCCGGTTACCACACTGAGAAGCTGTAGAGCACATATTGCATAATGAAGGTCCTTGAGTCCATGTCCTGTAAGGATCAGGCGAAGGTCTTTGGAATGTTTAGCTTGGAGGAGCTAATACCCAGAGGTGACAAGATAGGAGGAGCATGCTGGAGCCAGTTCAAAATGGCTCAGGAATCTACTGTCAAATGGTCAGTGTGAGCATTTACACTTTGGAAATCAGCACACTACAAATCTGGACTTGATCGTTTTATTGATTGTCTAGACTTAAAAACAAAAATTATGGGGGCAGCTAGGTGGTGCAGTTAACAGAGAACTGACCCTGGAGTCAGGAGGACCTGAGTTAAAATCCAGCCTCAGACACTTAACACAAAACCTAGCCGTGTGACCTTGGGCAAGTCACTTAACCCCAATTGCCCTCCAAAAAAAAGCAAAAAAAAAAATTACGGATATATAATAACAAAGATTAAATATAAAAGTAAGCCAAGTGTCTATCTTTCCCCCCAGAGAGCCCATTGTTATTTTTAAGTCAAACTCTGTTTGATAGTCTTAAAAGAAGGATTTGAAACTTTCTGTTTGTCCTCAGAAGGCTAAACCAGGAGCCATAGATGAAAAGTTGCAAAGTGACAAATTTAGGTTTGAAATAAGGGGGTGGGGAACTTCCTCTGGATTACAACTATATAAATTTGAGATGGGTTTCTTTGGGAGGTAGAAGGTTTGCTCTTATTATTCGGTTTTCCCTCATACTCAAATCTGAATGGCCTCTTTTTAGAAATGCAATAGAAGAGATTTTGGGGAGGTATGAATTGAACTACAGGCTACTGAGTTTCCTTCTCACTCTATAACATTCTGTTATTAATCCTATTAACTGTATACCAGGCATTCCCAATTCCTTATAGTTTCACTCTCTCCACAAAACTATACAATGATTTGGCACCATGGAAATTTTTTTACACTGCGGCCAAGAATTTCAACTCTGGAGCACTGGAACACTTAACTCTACAGCGGATCACATTAATAAGCACAAATGCCATACCATAGGATTGGATGTGTTTGAGTCATCTTCGTTCAGAGGCAGAATATGAATCCCCATATTTCATAAATGCTGATACTGAAGGCTTGTGAGATCACGTGACTTGACTGTTATATGGTTAATAACTGTTAGAATTAGTTCTTTTCCCTTCGACACCCTTGCTCATTTTACTATATAACACACAGACCCCTACAATCAATCAGTAAACATTTAATACATTCCAGGCCCTTTGCAAGATGCTGCTGGGGATGTAAAGAAAAAGTAAAAATAATTACTGCCTTCAAGGCGTTTACATTCTAAATAAGAGAGGCAATACACACAGGTACACCCAAGAAGCATAGAGTAGATGGAGGGGGGATATATTAGAAGGTTACCAGGAAAGGCCTCTAGCAGAAGACCACATGGAGTGGCATCTTAAAGAGCTTTATTACTAGATTTTTAAATTTTAGTTTCCGGTGCCATTGTGGCTATGAATATCATAGAAAGTTTTATGAATCAGAAATGCCTAAGTGGATGTGGACAGCCATGCATCTCACCAAGCAGAATAACATAACTACTTTAAGCTTTTTACTCTGATGTGGAAACTTGAGTCCTCATCATATGAGTAAATGTTGACCATTCCTTCAAAACAAAACAAACACATGAAACTCGTGAGATTTTGCAACAATATTTTGTACTTTTCCCCTTGTGAATTTTTAGACAGCCAGCTGAAATAACAGAGAAGTTCTGAGACAGCTTTTAACAATACCATATGAGAAAATTATGATCTTTGTGTAGGCTTTGGCTAAAATTTGCATCCTAAGCAAAAGAAGACTATTGGTTATCTTTCAATAATACTTGTAATGTTCAGATAATATTAAATTGCGTATCTTACTTTATATATTCTTCCAACATGTTAATAACCCTTGAAAGACTTCTCTAGGGTCACATAATTTAGGTAAATACCTCTAAAAAATGTTTCTTAGTGTAATTATTTACCCATGTGTCATATCATCTAACCACCCAAAAGTCGGTGTGGGAGAAAAGGACATACATTGAATGTTTTGATTGCATTTCTACTTAAAATACTTAAAAGTGATGATACTGTATCATATGACATTTTGTTGCACCTAAGTCATCCCTTTACAATTCATAACAGTTGCAGGATAGAATAGAAGTTTCCTGAGGACAAGGACTACTGTTTTTGTACTTGGATGCCCAGCACCCAGCACCCAGCACCCAGCACAATGCCTGGCACACAGTAGGCACTTAATATAGGCCTGTTGATTGACCATATATGCTCTTAAGTGAGATGATCATGGAGACCAGCGTGTAGAGAGGTTGTGGACCTTTCAGTTGGATCTTCAAAAATAGCTGTTACCACTTCTTTAAATAAATTTTCTTTGAGTCCTATGAAAGTAAACCATTTTGTGTAGGTTCCTGAGCAGCCTGTGACTTTACTTTTAGCCCACTTAACAGTTGTTTGTTGGACAAATAGTTGTCTGTTAGACACAGCTCAAAATAATAAATCTAAAAGCAAGGACAACAAAACCATTGCAGCAAATGTGAGTAGCATTAAAGAACTAATCTGTAGCAAACTATTCATTCTCGTACTTCACACTTGAGAAGTCATGATTATCTGGAAGAGAACCAATGCCTGTTAAGGACTACAAAGGTCCTCTCAGCTCATTGACAAAGAACTTTGACACAAGTATCTAAGTTCCTCATTGAATGGCTTAGGAGCAAAATTAAAATGGAAAACTGGTGGGAAGCAAAATGAATAAACATGGTATTACACAAATGAAAGCAGAGAGAAAAGGGTATTTGGTATTTTGTTAACGTTCCATAATTTCATCATCAAAACAGAGAACTTTACCCTATTGGTTCTGATAAAGCACTAGCACATTAACCAACTGAAAGGGAAATGGATTAAGCTTGTAAACGTGTTTATTAATTATCAAAACAAGGGTAACAGCAAAAAGCAGAAAACTAGCCTGTATGACCATGGGCAAATAATAACCTTCTTGGGACCAGGATTTCTTCTTCGGTGGAATGAGGGAATAGAAAGAATCAGCAAAACTAAACTGAAAAAGAAATAGAGGGAGCCTTAATCCATCCTAGACTCAGGTGGAATTTTCAAATGTAATGTTATATCTATTTTGTACACACACACACATACATACACACACACTCTCTCTCTGTCTCTCTCTCTGTGTCTCTCTGTGTCTCTGTTTCTCTGTGTCTCTGTCTCTCTCGCACTATTATATATCCTAATGTAATTTCATCTTACTACATTTTACTTCTTTTGCTGAACGGAACTAATTACGTCTCACTCTGGTTAGGGCTGCACTTCGGATTGCTGACTGAGCCACGTGTTGGACACTTCTGGTATTTGTTCTTCACTTGTTTCAGTAGTGTCCATCTCTTCATGATCCCATTAGGGTTTCCTTGACAAACATACTAGAGTGGTTTGCCATTTCCTTCTCCAGATCATGCAACGGATGAGGAAACTGAGGTTTACCCAGGGTCATACAGCTGGTAAATGTCTGAGGCTGGATTTGAACTCAGGTCTTCCTGACTCCAGGCCAAGTGCTCTATCTACTGCTCCACCTAGCTGTTCCCACCTTTGGTCTGTATTTCTTTACATTTGGGAATCTTGTGATGTTAACCATGTTAAGACATCACTGGGAAAATTAGATCTTCTCGGGCAGAGCTAAGAATTCTGATTTGGTTATCTGTATACACTTTGTAAGAGAGGCATTCTGGCTTAGTCAAGAAGACCCGCATTCAAGTGCTGCTTCTGACATATGCTAGTCGTGTGATTTGAGTTACTTGGCCTCTCAGCGACAACTCTGATGGCAACTGTTGGTATAACAGATAGAGTAGTAGGCATGGAGCCAGGAAGATCTGAGTTCAAGTCCAGCCTCAAATGCTTAATATCTGTGTGACCAGGAGAAATCACTTAAACTCTCTTCACCTCAGTTTCTTCAAATGTAAAATGGAAATGATAATAGCAACCACTAAAGACAATTATTGTTAGTATAAAATATTTATAAAACATTCTGGCACATAGTAGGGCTATATAAAATGCTTATTTCCTTCCCTGTTTTGAGGACTACAGGCTATGGATTTCCTGTTGATTTCTATCAGCAGAAGGACTCTGCCTCGCTAGCTGTACACATTGATAATATCCTGTATCTCAACTTTGAAAGAGGGAGAGAGAGAAAGAGAGAGAGAGAGAGAGAGAGAGAGAGAGAGAGAGAGAGGGAGAGAGAAGGAGAGAGAGAGAGAGAGAGAGAGAGAGAGACGGAGAGAGAGGGAGAGAGAGAGGGAGAGAGAGGGGGGAGAGAAGGAGAGGGAGAGAGAGAATTTGCTAACTCAACGTGTACATTCAGAGGGGAGCTGAAGGGAAAAAGGAAAGGAAATCAACAAAATAAGTAAGGATTGATTTATATTGCAAAACTCCCCACTATTTTTAGGCTGAAAATGGAGTCATTCCAGTGAAAACAAAACTTTCAGTTTTGTGGAAAGAAGAGTGCAGAATAAAACGTATAAGAGCATTAAGGAAGGTTAGTCATAACACGGTCCAAAACTCATCCCAATATTTGTCTGTACATATGTATATATGCAAAAGGATGCATTAAAGAGAGACTCATGAAAACAAACAGTCCCCCATTACCTTGGAGAATGGAGAATCAAGATTTTAGTCTAGAGTTCTATAGCTCAGTTTTACCAAAGATAGTAGCTAATGATGACAAGTTCTCCTGGCATGAAATGTGGAAGATCAGTCATGAACACTGAATATAGCTAATTTGCTGAAACTATATGGTTTCTCTGCATGGTAACTGCTATTTAAAATTTGATTTTAAAATATGCATTTAAGAAAGGAAACTCTAGGTTCTTAGATTTATAAAATATGTCTCTGATAATTGACACCTATGTATGCATACGTACAAATGTGCTTATTCCCCCAGCATGTTGTTTTCTGACACCTGTATACTCTCAAATTTTGAGACAACCCACCATTTGGCTGCAAATTTAATTTCCTCCCAGAATTGATTCATTTAAATTAACCACATCACTTCAAAAATGAGTTTCTTCTACTTCTCTAACAAAAAGAAATGGATTTAGAAGACATATAGGCATACAGATGTATAAATATATATACACATATGGACAACTCTATGGGTATATGTGTTTATGTATTGTGCATATATGTGTACATACATGTGAGTATGTGCACACACATGTGCATGGGTTTGGTTAATATGAAGGTATAGGAATATAATGTGTATATGCACATATATGAATGCAGATGTACATCCTGTACAATCAAATGTATGTGCATACATATAGATATATAATCTATGTATGTTTCTTAGATACATGTACATATCATTTTGATGATTTGCAGTTTCAGAAGTGAAGAAAGATACTTTCAATGGAATCTAGTTTATTAGCCAAAAAATGTGCTTCAAAGTATAAATTACCTTTTCATGAAAAGCATCCAATTTATGATTCAACACAGAAATCCATGTGTAGCTGTGTAATCTGAAAATTCTGCATCTGCAGAAGCTCCTTAGAATCAGAAACCAATCTGAGCTGCCCCAACTATTATGCAAAGCAAAAAATGAATAACAAAGTAGGCAATTTCCGAAAGCAAATTAAAATGCAATAGCAGGCATTTCATGAAGGTTTGAGGGCTCTTGTTTTCTCAATGACAAGCACCTGCACATCTTTCTTTCGCTTGCTTGGCTTTTCAAAAACACACTGAATCATAAACTGCCTCTAAACCTTTCCTCCCAAAGTGCCTATGAAACATAAAGGGGGCATTCATGTTTGAATAAAGTTGCCATGGTGTTTCAACAGATCCTAGATCGAGGCTTTAAAAAAATAATAATCTTTACGAATAAGCATAGATTCTTTCCAGGATACGCCATTAACATCTCTGAAAGACATTTTGTTTACTCCTGACGCTGCTCTACTAGGAAAAGTAAGTTTCGCAGTGCATTTGTTGTATGGCGAGCTACTGAGTTAAATAAAGTGTACAGTTCCGACTGTGTTGAAGGCTGTTTGGGTCAGGGATGGAACATGAGTTTGGAAAGCAACTAAGTGGATCTATATTAACCATAATATCAGTTAAATACAAGTATAACAATGTGCGTATCATCTAGGCAGGTAAACATACTTCAGAGAAAATCCAGTCACTACACACAACTATTGATGGCCCTACCATACCATACATGCCATTGTCTGAGTTCCCTCTCTTCTAAAAATAAAAAGGAGTTGTATGTTACAGAAGAAGAAGCATTAGCGGAATTGTTTGATGTATAATGTCATTAATATTATGCACCTTTTAGCAAATGTGACTAGAAAGAACTTTCTGATATGGCCTCATTGTCATTATGCTCTGAAATTCTACTTTACAGAATCTAGAAGACATAGGAAATATTCTAATTAGGTCTTCATTGAATAAAAAAAAATTCAATGACCTTCCATTCACATCTAAATAGAAAAGCATACTAGGTTTCAAAACAAAGAATAAAAGTTATTTGTAACTGAAATAGGGGGTATTACAAATATATGGCTTAAATGTTTAGCTGCAGACAAAATTTTTATTGTCCAGACACCAGCATCATTTTAACTAACTCAACCAGTCAAAACAAAATCAGATTGTAGTTTTATCTTCGCCATTCATGGCTTATAACATTTAAGCCTCATAGCAAATACTTATTTCAAAGTGAAATTTTTGAGAAGCATAATCCCTCAGGCAATGCCATGCAAATGGAAGTTTTGTAGCAAACATGTATAGTTAAGCAAAAACGATATTGTGCATTGGTCATAACTCATCAGTCAATTCATAAGCATTTATTAAGCACGTATGTTCCACGCACTGTGTTAACCACTGGAAATAGAAAAAAAAAGGTAAAAGGCAATCCCTGCCACTGCAGAACTCACAAGCTGAAAACACACACACACACACACACATACATGCACACACGCACACATCTACACTCTGAGGTGAATACTTCTCTATATGGAGGGAGAAAACTTGCTTTAACACTTTTCCTGTGGAATGTTATGCATGTCTATTTTCTAAAGAGCACTCTGTTTAATTTTTGAGAGACCCACCCTCAGATTATCTGCATGGGGATGGATTTTCCAGCTATAGAAACTCTGGAATGGTAATAATAATTAATCGACATTTAGATTTTGACCTTGTATTCTTTAAATCATTATATTAATGTCAGCTATTCTTACATATACATATATATATAGTCTAATTTAACCCTCTATAATTGTATTACAATTTTTATCCCCATTATATAGAAAAAGAAACTGATGCAGAGGTTAAGTGACTTGCCCAGGGTCACACAGTTAGTAAACGTCTGAGGAGGGATTCAAAACTAGGTCTTTCTGAAGCCAAATTGAATGATCTCTCTCCTATAACCTACACTCATCAAATTATAGATTCTTCAAGTACTTCAAATAATGGCATTTTCAAATAAGTACATTTTTCAAGCTTAATTATATATGTAGGAATGAGAAGTTGAAAGAAGTAAAGACACATCACATTTTATTTTCTCTTAACAAGAGTTCTGGTGCATTTTTGTTGGCACCTCTCAAGTTCTCTTAGCAGTGGTTCTCAACCTGTGGGTCACGACCCCTTTGGGAGTAGAACAATCCTTTCACAGGGGTCTCATAAGACCATGGGAAAACACATATTTCCAATGGTCTTAGGAACTGACCACTCCTCTATTTCCAGGGGGATCCTGCAGATACACCCACATGCAGATACACCCATATAGGAGTATTAAAGGGTTGCAGCATCAGGAAGGTTGAGAACCACTGTCTTAGGAAGAAAGGGCGGGAAGGGAAGGAGAGAAATAAAAATAGGATCCAAACTAAGGTGACATTAAGATGTTATTTAAAAAAAGTAGAGGACCTTGAACCCTGAGGACAGTCACTGCAGGGCATTGTCCTAAGAAGAAGTTGGCACCACCTTGTGTGAGGGTGGCCAGCTCTCTTCCTAATAAAACAAATTCCCTCTATTACTTCCTGTCATTCTTTTTTATAAAAAGAGAAAGTGTTCCAGAATTTTCTCTTCATTGGGCCCCTTGACATTGCATACTGTTTCTGCTCTGCCTCCCCATCACTCTTTTTCCTCCTCCAGAACAGGTTGTCTATTGTCTCTGTATCAATCATCCTTCTAATTATATCCTTTTAGAGAAAAAACAAAACAAAACAGATCGAAACAAAAACACAGCCTACATCTGCATTCTCCTTGAGCCACTGGAGGTACTGACCATGTGTTGCAGCATATGTATATCATGGCTAAGTCTTTTCCAAACAGAGCTCGGCCTGGTGCCAATCCTTTTGATTTTGCTACTCTGAATAAATCTTAGATTTGTCTTCTAGGTCAATAGCTTCAAACCATAATATTATCCTCATAGCTTTCTTCCCCTCATAACATATCCCCTCCCTACATTCCATCCTTCCTTTATTTATTGTCTCCTCAAATGTGAATGTAAACTTACTGAAGAAAGGAAGTATCATGCTTTCTTATGCTTCTTTTTTTAAAACACAGGATCTGGCAATTAGTAAGTGCTTAATAAACACTTTATGTATCCATACAGTACACAAATCACAATACTATCTGGGCTTCTACATTGTCACATTCTCAAATTATCTTTGACAACTGTCTTCTCCATCCTAGTCTCAAGTAACTTCAGTCATTTACTGGGATCTTAATAATGATAAGGTAAGGATAGTTATAAGCAGAAACAAACAATAACAATGCACTATGAAATGATAAGAACCTGAATTTCCATGTCACTAATCTGACCTACTCTCCTAAGAAATACTTTTCAGTAGGCAGTTCTAGGATGAGGTGTGGTGACTGTTGGCCAGGGCAAGCATACAAATGTAAATTCTCTTTGCTCAAATCTCTGACCATTCTCTACAATCTTCTCAGGGCTACACCTACCTTCAAGTCCCTTTGGTCCACTAACTAATAGGATTAGGAAAATGATCAACTCCAGTTAAAATGAAAGGCACATAATTTGTCTAGCCATGCCCTTGAAATAGCTATAACTATATCCTTGGTCCATGAAATCCCTATATCAGTAACTATGTCCTTTCCATCTCCTCCACCTTATGAGCTAGCAAAGGAAGTCGCCACTTTGGAGGATTTCTATGTCCAGAAGCCTATGAAACAAAAACTTCCCACTGAAAACCTGTGTTCTTACACACAGCTACAGATCTAATGCTCCAAGGTGCAAGTGAGTTCTCCTTTACTAATGATAACATTTCATTCATTATGACTAGTGTTATTTTATGTAGCATAATTGAAGCATTCTTTGTCCTTCCACCCCTTAGCAACTTACCATGATTATTTATCAATTCTTCTCTGAAATAGAAGATGAGTTTCTTTACAGAAGATGTAATGATTCTCTCTCTATCTCTCTGTGTCTGTGTCTGTCTCTGTCTCCCTCCCCCTCCCCCTACCAACTACAAATCTGCAGTCTTATTTTTCTGGAATATTTAATGTGTTGTCTTA
This sequence comes from Pseudocheirus occidentalis, assembly GCA_028646575.1. Taxonomy (NCBI): domain Eukaryota; kingdom Metazoa; phylum Chordata; class Mammalia; order Diprotodontia; family Pseudocheiridae; genus Pseudocheirus; species Pseudocheirus occidentalis. The sequence goes on from CM053600.1 coordinate 94,735,994, forward strand.
CAAAACACTATTTCTCCATATATGTGAACTGAGGGAGAACATCAGAACTAAAGTACTCTGAGGTTTTAAAATAGGTCACAGAAACTTTGGCCCCTATAGTGCCACTTAATAAACGACTATTTAAATGGCAAAGAGGTAGCCTCAAAGAGTCTGTGGAACTTTTAGAAATGTCTCAACATTCCCAAGGAATAACTTTTGGACTGACAAAACTTGGCTCATTATAAAAGTTGCCTTCTTCGTGCCTCTCTGAGCATGTCAACTTAATGAATCTTTAGTGTAGAATTCAAATATCCACTAAAAATATATCTTAGCTAGATTTTTTTGATGACTTTTCCCCCAAATCAGTGTTACCATGGAAAAAAATAAGCTTGACTATTAGGTAATATGAATTTACAAAAAGTCCATCAAATATTTAAGTAAATGAAACAACAAAAATATTACTCCACACTCATAACTTAAATTAAATCGCCATACCTTATATTAGCTTAAGAGAGACTGAACAAGTGAGGTTATGTTATTAACCACAGGATTTTCTGGGTCCTATGGCTTGCTGTGGCCTTAAAACTTTGAAATAAAAGGCTAGTCAAATATTCACTTCAGATCAAATCAGGTTTAGTCACCTTCAAATTTCATTCAAGGTAATAACCATTCATTCTAAACTGATATACTCAACTAATTACTATATGCTATTACTTGAAAAAAAGTCTATGTTAATTTTTTAACATAGTTAGTTTTTAACAAAGTTAATTTTTTTGCTGAAAAATATTGAGCACCAAGCTAAAAAGATGTTATTTTTCATAGTTTTCCAAAGTGGGTGATACTGTCCACCCTTGGGGGAGATGCTGGAATAACCTAGGAAGACAGTACTAGCCTTGGGTGCAATTTGGAGGAATCAGTTGAATAAAAACAAGGGGTCCCTGGAAAGAAGAGGGGATAAGAAATATTTGAAAAATAATTTGTACATATTTCATCCGTTATATAACAGAGTTAAAGTCATAATGATTACATAATTTTCCAAATAAACACATAAAATGCAAGTTATAACTAATCAGTGGTCAAGCTGCCTTACAAGTCTTAACAAGCAAGTGTTGGCAGTCCAGTGTGTCATGCATTGTTGCGAAGTCCAGAATACACTGGTAGGAATATGTGCATGTAACAACATGTTAACAATATAATACTATATGGTTACATGATGCAATACTGTGTCGTCAAAATTTTAATACAGAAAAAAGCCCCACATATTAACAATAAATTATTAAATTCAAGCTACATAATTTATATCTACATATATTTGAAATGACACAATTTTTAAAAGGGTTAAAAAAAAGTAGATTTCCAGGGGGCTTGCTGAAAATATATATATATTTTGCTTTTTGGAGGGCAGTTGGGGTTAAGTGACTTGCCCAAGGTCACACGGCTAGTTTTTTGTGTTAAGTGTCTGAGGCCGGATTTGAACTCAGGTACTCCTGACTCCAGGGCCAGTGCTCTATTCACTGCGCCACCTAGCTGCCCCCTGAATACTTTTTTAAAGGGAGTGGTAGGCCAAATTAAGTTTGGGAACCTCTGCTCTAGGTGCTAAGAATCCTTTCATAGCTTTTGTGAAGAGGACTGAAATTGTTTGTCTTACTGTACATTAGCAAGACTATTTTGACATCTCTGTCAAAGACAGACTGAGGGCAGGAGAGAATGGAGGCAGAGATGCTATTACATTATGACCTGTCTGAAAAGAAATGAGAGCCTGAGTTAGGATTTGATCAGAGTACAGGAGGAGTCAGATTCAAAAGACATTATAGAAGTACAATCAACAAGACTTGGCAATCTGATCATATGTAAGGCTTGAGGAAGAGAAGAGTCAATGATGACTCAGGTGTTGACCCCAGATGACTGAGAAGAGGGTGTCATCAATAGAATAGGGTAGTTGGAAGGTGGTAGAGGTTCTGAAGGAAAGAAGAGAGATGAGTTCACTTTTGTAAATGTTGAGTTTGAGATATCTGGAAGAAACAGAGATGGAGTTGTCCTGCAGATATTCGAGACTATAGGACAAAATTCCAAGGAACAGGTATCAATCAGCTGGAGCGTCTGTCATAGCACACAACAGATCATAGATTATTTGACATCAGTGACTGATTCACTTAGTCTTTGTATTCCCAACACCTAGCACACTGTCTGGAACACAATGGGGTCTGCATTGCAAAAATACTTACTTGCTTGAATCACATTGAAGGGACAGGAAAATCAGCAGGGAGGTCATAACTGAGGCCATGAAAGAAATTGAGATGGCCAATGAAAAAACTGCAGAGAAAAAGATACATAGATGAACCTCTCCAAACCTTATTTTCTTCACTTACAGAGTGAAGGGGATTGACTAGGTGACCTTATAATCCTTCTCTTTCAGCTTGATGATTCTATGCACCTATAATGATTCCCTATGTGGAGACACATGAGAGAACAGAGCCTTCTGGTTGGCTAAGCGCAAGAAAAGTCAACTTTTATTGTATGTGTGAAACCTCAAGGATCAAAGAGTTTTATTTAAGCTTCCTGAAATATGTTATTATTAAGGAACTCAAGGCTTCTAAAAAGTAGATGTTGAAAGGGAAAGCTTTCTAGGCATGGGAAATAGGCAGTACAAAATTACAGAGATGTGAGATGAAATATATGTAAGAAAGATATGTCATATATGTCACATACATGTTATATATCATATATTTAATCACATGGATCACATATGACATGTTAAATAACTATATAGTTTTACGTAGCTGCATAACTACATATATATAATGATACATAATTATCCATATAGATATACATACATGTATATGTATACATACTTGCATACGCACAACAAAATTGTTGTTATCAATATAATTATTATAATATATATACCTTTTTATCTACATATACATTTTTATGCATGCATTTCTATATGTGTTTACACTCACATGCACCACTAAGACTACAGACTTGCAAACAACTGGGGAATACAATTGTTTCCAGAGGTTGTAAAAAAAATTCCATATTTACCTGTTTCGTTGAACAAAAAGCAAGCAAACAAAAATATATGAGCCTAGCTTTGGTTCTTTCTGTGTCATTAGGGTTTTGGATTGTTTCCATGGTATTTTCGTACTTGTAGGTAAAATTTAGAAATACAGTTTTAAATGGAGAGAAGAAAGCTGTTCTAGGAGTAATCAATTATAAAACTTATCCCTGAGGAAAGAGTAATATTCTTACTAACTTTCTGCTTGTTAAATTTTGATTCAACCTAAGTAGGAGGATTTTATTAGAGAAAATGATAACAGATGTTATTATAGAAAAGAGTTCAAAAAAAAGCTGGTTTATCATATCAAGCAGCACTGTCTTTTCATAGCTTAAAATATGGAATGTTTTATGTGGGTGATAAGCAGAATTATGTCATAAGGGGGCTTCAGAACCAGTTGGGTTGTGCTTACAGAATTTCAGATGAAGAATATGAAAGCTTTAGAAGAAGGGGCAGGAGGAACATTAGCACAGATTTCCCAAATGGAGGAGTCTCATACCTAACCAACAAATTTAATGGCAATGAGGTTGAATAAGACAAGGTTGAAGCAGACAAGGGGGATAATGTTTCATAGTCAAAAACTGAAACAGAAATAGAGAATGATATTGGGGGAGTCTAAAAGCCAGGCAATGCTGGAAAAAAAGGGGGAATTATTTTGCTGATGGGGCAAAAACAACCCAAAAGGAAGTTGCTTTGATATAATTACCAGTCTCACAGAAAAGCAGATCATGTAGTCTCATTGGCAACTGAGAGCAGCAACAATTTATAATCTTGGGCAAGTCATTATATTTTTCTGAGCTTTCGTTTTGCTCATTTGTAAAAAGAAAAAATGTGGGGTGGCAATAATTCTTGTTTTGTGAAGATCCACAAAGAAAATGTATTTGAAAATGCAAAAGAAATCTGCAACCAAGAAGTAGCATATAAGAGACATTGGTGTAATCATTAATTTATGTTTTTTAAAAGCAAGTTCAACATATGTCCTAAAATTATCAGATTAATACTTTTTTCTCTGCATTAGAATTCCCCAGAGCTTGAAATCATGTGACAGCAGTCTCCACTATGCATCTAACTCCTGAGCAACACTCCAACTTTTTCCCTCAGAAAAAGATTTTACTAGCAGAAACAACCCCCTCTCTTTGGTCATATTAAGGCTTTATGGAGAGGAAGGGGACATTCCTCAGATAGAGGCCACCCAGCACAATAGGACAGTCAGAAGGTCTGCGTTAAAATTATATCTCTAATGCTTGCTGTGTATTGAACTTGGGGAAGTCACCCTCAATTTCCTCATCTGTAAAATGGAAGATTGAACTCAATGACCTCTGGGGATCATCTCCAACTAGAGATCCACAATTCTAAAATTAACACTAGCATAAGAAACTATATTTCCTACATCAAACTACGTTTCTTATGGAAAAATCATTTCTAGTACATTTTTATTTCATTAAATATTTCTCAGTTACATGTAAAAAAAATAACTAACGTCTTTTAAAATTTTGAGTTCCAATAATTTTTCCCATCCTTCCGCGTTCCTCAAGGAGGCAAAAAATGTGATGTTGATGATATGTGAAGTCATGCAAAACATGAAAAATTATTTCTAATCAGTTCCAATTTCAAAGCTAGCATAAGGCACTTATTAGGAATATAACTTTAGGCAAATCACACCCTCTTCTTGCCTCAGTTTCCTCATATGTTAATTGAGGATAATAATTGCACCTACTTCCCAGAGCTGTTGTGAGAACCACGTGAAATAATGTACGTAAAGCATTTTGAAAACTTTTAATTGGTATTAAGACCATCTTGAGGATTTGCATAGTAGATGTAACCATATGTCAATAAGATTTTTAGGGCTATCTAGAAGTTCTAAATTACATTTTTTCATAAGAAGACCTCTTTTTATCATAACACTACACCTCCTTTTAATGTAAGCTAAAGCACAATTGATACACAATACAAATTTAGGAAGATGCCATCTATGTAGCATCATTTTGACTTGAACATCATCTATTTCCTCCAGTTCTCTTCCATTGCTTATTATCACCAATATATTTAAATGAAGACAGGTTATGTCTTAATATCTACCTGTTTCACACTAATGTGAAATATTGTTGCTATGGAAATCCTCCTCATGTCACGAAGAGAGGATTGTCATTTGAGGTAGGCAATTGTATTAGTACTGAAAAGTTAAGGTTCAAAGTTATGCAACAATTGTTAGAAGTTATATAAAAAGAGAAAAAAATTAAAAAGTAAATAACGAAATCTTAGCTACAGTGAAACTGTTCTTATAGAGACAGATGAGTGGCATAGCATACAGAATCTTAGACTTCAGAGCCAGGAGCTCAGATTTTTATTAGCTGTGTGACTCTGGGAAAGTCGAGATCTTTTAATATCTTCATCTTAATATCTCCCAATATGTTCTATGCAAAATAGGAATGATAATGGGACCAACCTGCCAGGATTGTTTTAAGGATCAGATGAGATAATGTATGTAAATTTCTTCACATTCTTTAAAGCTCTCTCTATATATTAACTATTACTTTTAATGAAAGTTTAGCTTAATATTTAGTCACTTTTGTCGTTTCAGATAATTATTTGGATTTCTAAAGGAAGATTCTCAGATACACCTTCCAATGTTGCTCATACCCACTTATAAACTATTGTGTCCTTTCCTGTGCCATATCGTCAAAGTAAGGACCCACTCCCATTATCAAGCACTGATGTCCTTGACACATAGATATGGCTTATATCTGCTTATGGTTATTTCCACAATTCCCATTTCTTTGCTTTTTAATAAAATGAAATTTTGAAGCAAAAGTAATTTTATTTATTCATTTTACTATGTATTACTTCTATTCCTTCCTCAACCAGAAACTTAGCAATGTTCTTGGGGTTTTTTAAAGTGCAAAATATATATTTTTAGAAACAAATTTCCACAAAACAAAAAAGGGCAAACTTTATACGCCAGCCCTGCTACCTCAAGGACTGCTTATCTAAACATGACATAAAGTACATCTAAAGTGTTAATCTTTTACTTCAAGATTACAGATGAGGGCAGATCTAAATCTAGTGGTTCCATAAATATAAAAATGTCATCCATTTCTCCATGGAAGTACAGCTACTACTATATCAAAGAGTTCCATCTCAAATAAAATACATAGGCAGGACTCATTCTTCCCATGCTGGTATTTGCTAAGGCTGACAGAAATGTAAGCCTATGACTTCCCAGATCCTTCCTTCATCCCTGAATCCTTATAGTTTGCCTTTTGCCCAGTTTTTCTTGGTTGCAATCTCTTCATCTCTTTCAATCTCCTCTTACCACTGCTTTTCACAAAATAGATCCTTAATATCCTCTGTAATCAGAGATGGCCTTACACTCAGGAAGCCACCTAACAGATTACAATATGAAACTTCACAAAGTCTTCTTGTGACCCCAAATATGCCCTTTATTTGGTCACAGTAACTGAATTTCTCATCTAAGAAACTGCTTGGGATAAGACCTCAATCAGAAATTCAATAAGTTACCTAAAAGGGAGGACAAAGGAGGCCATTGTCAACCAACAGTACATGGGTTCAATTAGCTAATTAAAGAAGTTCTTTACATACTTGAAATAGTCTACCCCTGGGTGGGCTTGATAATGTGGATTGTAAGGTAAAGATGCAAATAGTGAAAGAAAATCCTGGAAAACAGGTTGAAAGGGTAGATCCTCATCTGAAGATAAAAATGTGTGTGTGTGTGTGTGTACATATACACATACATATACATATGCACATATGTATGTACATACATGCAATGATTCTATGCTGGCACCATAATATGCCAGCTCAAGGTTATTGCACTAATTAAAATGATTAGGAGAGTCATGTGCAGAAATTTATGCCAGTAGATAACACTGTAAAACAGAAGACAAATGAAGGGAGTATAGGAAAGCTAACTATTTATCTGATTCAAACTATTTCACCTGAAGCAGGAACTTTTGTACAGCCATTATTTTTATTTTTTTATTCTCTACCCTCACCTGGCATCTACACATGCAGTCAGGACTGGCTATCATAACCTGTCCTATCAGAACGTGTCCTGACTCAGTCACACTGCAATGTGCACTTGTAGAACTAAGGGGAGGCTAAGTGTTATGGCAGAGCAAGTATAGGCCTTGACTTCTTGAAGACCCCAATTTGAAGCCTGCCTCAGACATTAATAGCTGGGTGACCCTGGGTAAGTCACTGAAGTTCTGTCCACTTCATTTTCCTCACTGAGGATAAGAGTGGCACTTGTCTCATAGGTTTCTGTAATGAACAAATGGAAACAGGATATGTGCCTCACTTTGCAAAGCATAAAGAGCTACATAAGTATTATCATTATGAAGAAGGCATAAGAGAATAGATGGGTAGGGTAATAACTGGTGCCAGATATATGAGACCCAGAGGTAGTCAGTCCTGGTCAGCAACATGAAGGTACTTAGTGACTAAGGGTTTGGGAAACCGGAACAAAGAACTCTGTACATAGGGAGAAGGCATATTAAAGGTGGCAAGGGTGTCTTAACTATTTCATATTTTTTTTTACAGTCACGATACCTCCTAGATTTAAAATAGGGTCTTTGAGAGGTAGAGGTTCTGTGGCCAAAAACTTCATCACTTTGCGATCAAGTTGGGGACCAGAAATTCCAAACTTATCTGGGCTTGTTTTCAGACAATAACTTATCTGGGCTTGTTTTCAGACAATAAAAATATAATTAATTCCTGACTTCATCATCAAATCCTTCCTACCTTTGTATTACCTATCAAAACCTGGACTCTGTTAGCGTTCCCTTAAAGAACTCAGGGTTCACTTCCACACCATGATGAAATACTATTGATGGAAAAATCCTCTAGCATAAAGATAGAGAGGCACCAATGACAAACTATTTCACAATTTTCCCCCAGGATAGCCCTACATGCAACAAGTTGAAACCATCTGTCAACATTTCACTCCTCTGTCTCTCACTATCCGCTTCCCAAATAAATATTTTCATGCCAAATGTTGCTTCCCTCTCTTGTTTTAACAAATATCCCTTTCTATTTCTTTATGGCTTAGTTTGGCGGCAGAATAATAAATTGAAGAAGCATCTTGTGACATTCATTAATAGTCACTGAACGTCTCTGGCTATATATTTCCTCATCTATCCAAAGTGGGATATAATGCTTAGAGTACCTACCTAGTGAGACTGCGGTAAAGGAATGCAATTCAATTTAACATGATTTTTAAATGCCTACTATAAACTAAGCAAAGGGGATACAAAAATCAAAAAGCAAAGCGTGAGAAAGTGCTTTAAAATTTGAGTTATCATTGAGATAATAACAGTAGTAACTAACATACTATTAGCTATTTAAGGTTCATATAACAACTTTCACATATTCTCATCTGGTCTTCAGAACAACCCTTGGAGGGAGGTATTATTATACCCCCAATTTTATAGTTTAGGAACCTGAGGCTAACAGGTTAGGTAATATTTTTCCAAGTCACACAACTTTTAGTAGAATTCAAATTCAGGTCATCCAGACTCCAAGCTTAATAGTATTATCCATCATGTCACTTAACTGCCACTTTTGATTCTGATACTTCAAGTCCAAGGTAGGGATTCCATTTTACTTCTCTGAACTTATAACCATAGGTCACTATAATTCAATTCCTTAACTGGAAATATTTAGACTGAAGTTTCCATCTGAGGGCAAGAACTTGGCATCTCTCAAACAGACCAGAAAGGTGGGTGTAGGGTGTGCATACTGTGGTGGGAAGCTTTTGTTAATGAAATAATACATCACAGACACTAAGCAAAATCAGCATCATTTTCTACTGCAATTTATAAATGCATCTACATAGATTAATTCCTTTGATGTGACATTTTGTAGGAGGCTTTCATGTAGGAGGAGGGTGGCTGGGCAAGAGTAATAAGAGAAGCTTGTTTGAGTGGATGTCGGAAACAATGTTGTCTATTTTTAACTATAATACTTTTTATACTCTTTAAAGGTTGATTATACTAAACCCCTTTACTGTGAGTGAACAAGGTTTTTAGTTAAGGAAAAAATGCTATTTGAATAGAGTAGTTCCAAAACGTTTTTCATGTTTCTGTGAGGTATCAGCCAATGTGTTCCTTTATTCCATAAAAACTTATTAAACACTGAAGAAGAATATTAAGGAATTAAAAGAGCTCTCTATGCTTTCTGACTATTAAGTAGGATTAAATTATTTTTAGCTTTGGTCCCCTTTCATGCAGTAATGTATTTCTTTAGAATTTGAAGGAAGCATTTGTTGAAAAGTTCACCTATTCACAGGTATGCCTTCTAACAACTGGAGCTGTCAATTCCAAAGGCATTTCAGCACCAATTGTCTCATAATTCTTTATCCTACTATAACCACATGCTACTACTACCACCATGCTTACATGATAGACCTCACCATCTCTTGGAATTGTAGCGTTTACAACATCTGGTACTTGGAAATTCCAATCTCCAACCACAACCACCTAACTTTCCATCACTCTACTCATTCTCATCAAACCAAATCTTCATCTCTATTGCAGCCTCTGGTCACTTTACACTTCCTTTCCATGTCCCCACTTTGTTTTCACTTTCTCCTATACCCAACATGGTTTGTCACTAGACCTTTTACCTTAAAATGACTCATTTCTCAATGACCCATCATTTCAAACCTCTAAAACCTCATCCCCAAGGATCCTTTTCATTTATAACTCTGCTCCCATTCCAGTGTTTATTTGGGGAAGAAGGAGGAAATGATAAAAATAATAAAAAAAAAGTTAACCATACATACCACAAAAGCATGTTGCATAATCTCAGAGCAAAGAACCTTTAAGCAAGAGTTCTTAATTCTACTTTACTATTTTGAAGCCACAGCCATCAGTCATCATATTTCATTTCTTTAACTGGAAATATTCAGAATGAAACTTCTTTTTCTGAACAAGATTTGCTGTTTCTCAAATGGACCAGAAAAGCAGACAGATTTAGACTGTATATAATATAGTGAGAAGTTATATTATTCAGTAGTGTTATTACCATTTCTGGAACATCTTAATTGATGTAAAGCAGTTGCCTCAAGGAGACCAAATAAGCCTAGAAAACAACTTAGCCAGCAAAACCATTGATATCCTTGCCATGCAAAGAGTCATGCAAGTTAAGAACAATGCAAAAGCTCATGTATAAAATAATGTAGAGGAATAAGAAATCATTCAATATAGAAGCAATTATTAGGCACTTAATACATCCCAGACACTGTACTAAAGCAGGCTGGAAAAGAACTACAGAAAACTACAGAAAAAGAGAAATCAGTCTTGCCTTCCAGGAGTCTACATTCAAATTTTTAAATAATTTTTCATTTTAATCCTGAATGTTGCAAATACCAAATAGATTGGGCATTAACAAACAAATAGTTGTGCATTAAATAGGGGAGGATTATGCATTGAAACAGCAGGCCTCTAATAAGCACAACTTCTTGCTTGTCTTTTTAAGTATATGCTAAAATTAACCAATAATTTTCAAAGCTGTCCTGTTGGTCTGGCTTCCTTTCTGGCCATCTTTCTGTTCTTTTATTTCCATTTTAAAATAAATATTGTAACAATAACTTTTTCTTTCTTTTCTTATTTTTCTTCTTTTTTGAGAAAGTCTCTCCTATTACTACAACCTACCCTTGGGGGAAGAATAAAGAAAAAAAACAAAACCATTGTAACAAATATATTCAGGCAAAGAAAAAAAAAACTAACACTGGCTTTATGTGAAAATATATGGCCCAGGGGGTGGAGCCAAGATGGCTGCATAGAAGCAGGAAAACTCTGTAGTTCCTACATAACTACTTCAAATCCCCATAAAATATAACTCTAAACAAATTTTAGGGCTCCAGAACTTACAAAACTACAGAAAAACACATCTCCTGCTGAAGGGAGCTCAGCAGGTGCGACAGGAAGAGCTCATCATAGCATGCTGGGAGCTGAAACCAGCCCAGCCTGAAACTGCAGCTTGGCCCTGGGGCCACCAGGACAAGCTGCAACTGGAGCCTTCAGGAGAGTCAATCAGCAATAGTTATGGCAATTTCCAGAAATATCAAGCCATAAGAAATAAGGAGTATGTGAAAGGTTAGTGCAACTCAGCTAAATTCAGGGCAGAGGGTCCAGCCAAACTGCCTGAAGGGTAAGAAAGCAGCAGAAGCTGAGGCCCTGCACCACCTCCATGTGGCTGCATCAGAAACTCCTGGCCTGCAGACTGCAGGGGGGCCAAGCAATCATTCAGAGGCTAAGTGCTCTTGCCTTGAGCTGCCTGGATCAGGATGGTGATCTTGGGTGGTGTTCCTGGGGTGCGTGTTCTGTGAGGCCAAGCTAGTGGGGAGTGCAGTGGCCTCTTAATAACTCCGGCAGCTGCAAAAACCCCAGTGTTTTGGGACACAGCTTTCCCTTCTGGAAGCAGAGTTCCACAGAGCTAAAAGGTCAAGTAACTGACTGACAACATGAGCAGGCAAAGGAAGCAAAGTAAGAAGAGCAATCCAACTTCAGATTCCTTTTTGGGGGACAAAAAAGATCAAAGCATGGAATGGGAGGAAGACAACACAGTCAGAACTCCCACACCAAAAAGCTTCCAAGAAAAATGTAGACTGATTACAAGCCATAGAGCAACTTAAGAAGGATTTTGAAAACCAAATAAGAGAAGTGGAGGAAAAACTGGGAAGAGAAATGAGAATGATGCAAGAAAATCATGAAAAGAGAGTTAACAACCTGACTGAAGAAAATAACATCTTAAAAAATAGATTAACTCAAATGACAAAAGAGGCCCAAAAAGCCAATGAGAAGAATGCCTTAAAAAGTCAAATTTGCCAGATGAAAAAAGAATCTCAAAAGCTTTCCTTTAGAATTAGAGTGGAGCAAATGGAAGCAAATGACTTTATGAGAAATCAAGATACTGTTAA
>CM053600.1:94748471-94808793 GCA_028646575.1 Pseudocheirus occidentalis
GGGGAAGGGTTGCTAGAAGCACACACTTCTGTAAAGGGACAGGGTAGAGAATAGAACAAGGGGAGGCAGGATAAGAAGGAGGGACATATAATCAGTCTCTCACAATATGTCCACTGTGGATATGTTCTGCATAACTACATATGTATAGCCTGTATTGAATTGCCTGTCTTTCCAGTAGGGGTGGGTGACGAGGGAGGAAAGGAAAGAATCTAAAATTTAAAGTCCTATAATCAAATATTAAATGAATATATAGTAATAATTATTATTAACTACATGCAACTGGGAATTAAAACATACAGGCACTGGGGTAGGAAGATCCATACTACCCTACCAGAAAGTCAGAAGGGTGATGGTGGGGGATATAGGAGAGAGCAGATTGGGGAAAGTGTTATACAGTGAGATGGCTATTTTGGGGTGGTGGTTGGGGGAAAGATGGGGATAAAATTTGTCACTCAAAATCTCATGGAAATGAATGACGTAAACAATAAATAAATTAATAATTAAAAAGAAAACATTTCCCATTCTTTATCTTAAGTCTATTACTTCTCTCTCAGGAGGGGAAATGTACATTATCATTAGTTCTCTGGAATTGTGATTGGTTATTGCATTGATCAGTTTTCCAGTCATTCTAAGTTGTGTTTCTTTAAAATGCTGCTATTATTGTATAAATTGTTATAGTTTACATTATAATAGATGAAGTATAGATATATAAAAGATATAGTCAAGGTATAAAGCAGCCAGGTGGCACAGTGGATAGAGTGCTGGGTGCTGGGAGACTCATCTTACTGACTTCAAATCTGGCCTCAGATATTTACTAGCTGTGTGACCCTGGGCAAGACATTAAATCCTGTATGCCTGCATTCCTCAGGGTAACAGAGCTAGCTATTTAGTACATGAGGGTAGATTTGAACTCAGGTTCTCCTGACCCCAGTGACGCCCAGCTGCCCCATTAAGGCTTTTGTGTTCAACCTTAAAGAAAAACCTAGGATTCTAAAAGGCAGAAGTTTGGTGAAAAAGTAGCACTGGCACTGGAGAAAACTAGTGTAAAGTCATGGTGACAGCAATGGGGCATCTTGTGTGAGGAGCAGTGAATTATTGCACGGGGCAGTCACTTGATAAATAAATGCTAGAGGGTCAGTCTATTTCTTATCCTCACCCTTGCACATGTTCTTTTGTTCTTATTCCTTTCTTCACCTTCCAAGAATTTGTTTTTACTCTTTTGTACATCCTTTTACTCTTTTGTGCATCCAGTTTGTCTCCAGTGATTTGTCCTTTTCTTATATACCCAGGCCTCTGTTATGCTGCATTTTTTTAAAAAAGATCTACAGTTTTCCCCAGTCCTTCTCTGTAGCTACCACTCTTCTTTCTTTCAAAAAGAAACCAACTTAGTGAAAGTCATCTACATTTATTCTCTCTACTTCCTCACTGTACAATTGCAAATTAACATCTTGAAATGAATTTTGGTGTCCTTCCCTCCATTATGTGTTGATGGCCATTCACTAGATGCAATGAAATTTTATCAGCACTAAACTTTCTCATTTTCTTTGTAGAATGGAACAGCTGGCCAATCCTCCTTACATTTTTCTTCTCGAGTCCTATATGTTGTCTGGTCCTATTTGTTCTCTTCCCAGGGTACTCCTCTTCCTTCTATATTGTCTTTGCACTCTGCTTTATTTTTCTACACTCTATTACTATTCTCCAAGGTTCTTTCCTTAGTTTCTTCCTCTTTTTGTTCCCTCTCCATTATCAATCAAATAGATTCTAATAGTTCCAGCCATCAGTCCTACAGGACTGACTTCTAAGTCTTTATTTCTAGCCCCAGTCACTTACCCATATTTCAGTGCCTTCTCTTCATTTCCCTGATGGCTATATATGACTGACTGGCCAATTGATACCTCAAAGCCAATGTGTTAAAAACTAAGGTAAGCATATAATCTGATGGATTTTCCACTTATATGGCATGCAAAGTGATTTTTCATGGTCCGGTAACCCTCCCTCCCCACAATAATCATATTCCTGGTTTCCCTAGTCAATTTTTAAAGTTTCATAGACTCAAAACCTAAAGAATCAATCTTTGATTTCTTTATCTTCTTGAGTACCATATTCAAACTGCCACCAATTTCTGATGATTCTTCCTTCACAATATCTTTTATACATTAATTCTCCTCATTCTTTCTGAGTCAAATAGGTAGCACAACAGATAAACTTCAAGACCTCTTACCATGAAGACCTGAGTTAAAATCCAGCTTTAGACACTTACTAAATTGTAGGATCTTGAAAAAAATTATTTCATCTGTCTGCCTCAGTTTCCTCAGCTGCAAAATGAGTATATAATAACATCTACCATCCAGGGTTGTTTTGAAAATAAAATTAAATGTTTGGAAACCACATGACAAATTTTAAAATGCATATAAATGTTTCTTATTAGTTGTAGTCATTGTCTACTACTACTACTACTCTACTTCAAAACTTAATTTCACTTCATTTTTATTATTGCAATCATCTCCTATTATTTTCAGTCATTTATGTGTTCAAAAAAAGAAAAACTCTGTAGCCTTTCATCTACCCATTCCTTAGCATAAAGTTTCATAACACTGCCCATGATATGGTCCCAATCTATCCTTCTAACCTTGAATGAATAAATGAAAGGGGGGAATAATTTACTAAGCACTAACGATATACCAACCCCTGAGCTAAGCCCAGGGGATACAAATACAAAGCAAGGCCATCCTAGGCTTTAATAAACTTAGAGTTTAGTAGAGGAAAATGCCATTTATAGGGGAGTTATGACCAGAAAAGGAAGTTTATGTCAGGGAAGCCACAAGGAAGGTGAAGGGAAGGAAGGGAAGAGAATAAGTATTCATTAAGTAGCTTGTGTCAGACACTATGTGAAGCACTTTCCAAATTTTAACTCATTTGATCCTCAGAACAACACTGTGAGTTAAGTGTCGTTATTATCCCCATTTTATAACTGAGCAGACTGATGTAGAAGGAGTAGAAGTGACTTTCCGGGGTCACACTGTAATTAAATATTTGAGACCACATCTGAACTCAGGTCTTCCGAATTCTAGGCCTAGAACTATATCCACGTTGACACACAGTTGCCGCAACTGGGAAATTGATTGATGTGTCCATTCCAGGAATGGTAGTGTTCATCTGATCAATGTGCCAAGTGCCAGATGTAAAATCTTAGGGGCCGGAGGGTGGCAGGTTGCTAGGGGACAGGAGGGGAAGGAAAGAAACAAGAAGGGGAGGGCATTTGTGGCATGACTGAAAAGCTAGAGTCCAACTAGATAAATAGAATTCTCACCAATCAGAAATTCAAGTTCCTAGAGTAAAAGCTAGAATACCAGTTCTCTTTGGTCTGAGGTAGTGGCAAAGGTGGTAGTGAGGGGTATGAAGATGGTAAGATCTTGGAAAGGGTTAGAAATTGAGACTTTTTTTCAGTTAGGAACCCAAGGCCCTAGCCTTAGATCCTGCTGTTCCTTTATGTCTGTCCTGTATTACAGCCAAAATAAACTCACTTACTGTCATCCAAACCTGCTCTTCACATTCCCTTCCCATTTTTGTGCATCTTGTTTCCATTGGCAGAGAAGTTCACCATTCCAGCTCCCCACAACATCCATGCCCTTAAGAATCTCACCCATCTGTCAAAGCCTAGCTCAGATACCACCTCCTCCATTAAGTCTGCCTGGAGTTTCTCCAGGCAGAAGATAACATCTCCTCTGTGTAAGTTCCACGGCACCTTATAAGTCTTATGCCAGTTTTTACATTCTGTTTCATATCATCATCATTTGTTTACATGACTTATCTCTCTTGTTAGATACATTTTAAGGTCTATAATAGCTAGGGACAGTTTCTTATTCATCTCTATATCTCCCAAAGTGCCTAGCTCAGGACCTTGAACATGTTAACCATTCCAAAAATATTTCCTGAAAGCAAGTATTGTCATAAATGATAAAGAACCACACTGTTTAAAGAATTTCTTTCTTTGCTGAATATTCTTTTTAAAACAACAACAAACTTACAAAGCAATAGTTTTCTATAGATTAGATTTACCCTAAAATGATTCTTTTAAATTTTTATTTATATTTTTATTAATTTGGAACTTATTTGATATTCAAGCATATCACCAAAAGAAAAAAAATCCATTTCACTCATAGTAAATATGAACTTTTAATATATGTCTGCCAAAGGAATAAACAATGACCATATTTAAGGATATAGGTAGGAATGTATAATCTGAGGACCCAAAAGGGATGTTAAAGGAGACTTGGTTCAACCCTTTAAAACAATGAAGTCCAGAGAGGCTAGAAAAATGTATTTCTCTATACATTTTTCCTAGTATTATTTTAAAAATATTTTTCTCTCTTGGTCAGAGCCATTAGAACAATACCTTTATTTTGCAAATATCTGGAATCCATTTCAAATATCTGGATCATACAACACTTGAATTTTGTACCAGGCTTACAAGAGCACCAGACATTAGCATTTATCTACTGAAAAGTTTAATCAAGACAAATGTCAAAGAGAAATTCACAAAACAATAGACTTCAGGGGTTTGGGGGTCATATATTTTGGATATAAATCAGAATTTAGTACATCCTTTAAGAATTCATCCTTTAAAGACAGTAGTAAAAAGCCAGAAAGTATAAAGTACTATAGATCTCTTTAGGTTTCTAAATGTCAAATGCCAACTAAAAATATCCATCTTGATGTATCTCTTTAAAAACTGTCTTATATAACTCAAAGTAAAGAGCAATTCAATTAAGCTATATTTATCCTTTTACATTATGAATATAATTCACTATAACTTTGTGCATACTGTGAGAACTGAAAAAGAAAACATTAAGATTTAACAGTGAGATTGACTTTAGTTGACATAAATGTTTTATAAAAATACTCAGCTGTTCATTGGATGGGAAACCAAACGCCAAGCCCAGAAAGAGCTTGATGCCATCCAACCAGTTCACTAGGACATCAGTACTCAGATATCAATCAATAGACAACTTGCCATGTACACAGCTGTCACCAACACAATAACCGCCCATAGCAACCAACTGGCCACTTTGCACCTCAGGAACTGGTAATCAGATCAACATTAACCATTGCTGCCAGAGGAACAAAAATCTCTTGCTTTATTGCTCTTCTCAAGATTCTTTGAAAACCAAGTAAACTTTTCTGCCCTGACCAATAACTCCTTCCTCATACCTACCCATTTTAAGTGTGTGCTTCCTGAGTCCCTATTCAGCTCTTCCCTGCTCAATGGAACCCTAATTCTCTTTTTAATAACCTACCCTCTATAGAAGACTTTTTTGCATAGAGGTTCTTTTTATCCCATTATCATTCTGGTACTGGCCTTTCTTTCTTATGTGAAATTCTTGAGTTAGGCAAGGTAAGCAGTTCAGTTTTGTATTTTACTTAACCCTTGAGCAATTTGCACCATTTTCATTATATTTCATCACGTTTCAAACCCAAATCCTGGATTATTCTTACCATCTTGCCTTCTTTCTTCATGTGCTGCTAAATTCACAGGAGGCGGTCATAACACCATGTTAACAGGGTCCATTACAAATTTATACTAATTTCAATTATGTCCTGTCATACAATAATCCTATGGCTTATCTCAGAGTGATTATTAAATTCCTTGAGAAGCTATTCCAGATGTTGTCTACTGTTTTCAAATCAGAGCCACCTACACCACCATCTTCCCTCCTACCTTCAGCAAATGAACCTATACCATACTTCATTGACAAAATTGAAGTCACTCATTATGAGCTGCCTGACTTCTCTAATTCCACATTTCAAACTATTTTCTTTGCCCCTATGTTCTAGGTTCAGAGGATGAGGTGACCCTTCTTTTTTTTCCAACACCAAACCCTCTGCTTGTGTCCATTATTTATCTCATTTGTCATCCAACATCTTACCTCCATTCTCCCTAATTTTCACCTCTCCTTGTCCATTGGCCACATCTTGCTACCTTCACATAAGCCCACATTTTTTATTTAAAAAAACATTCTTTACTTAATCCTATCATCCCCTTAAGCTGTTATCCTATATATTTTTTCCTCTACAAACTCGATGAAAAAGCTGTCCTCACTTATTACTTCTTTGTTCAAACTTTCCACTCTCTTTTCAGCCCCTTGAAATCTAGGTTCTGCTCCTATCACTCAACATAAACCACTCTATCCAAATTCATCAATAGATACTTTCTAGCTAAAACTAATGAATTTTTCTCCATCTTCAACTTACTTGACTTCTCTGAGCAGTTGACCCTGTGGACCAATTCCTCTTTCTGTTACTATCTCCTCACTGGGTTTTCATTCCATGATTTGGTTGCATATCCTCTTTTTACCTGTCAGACTTTTATAAGATCTGTATCCCTATCCCTCGTGTTATGTGTTGTACACTCCAGCGCTCTATCTTGGACCTTTCTTATTTCTCCATATTCTTTCTCTTTTGCTGATCCAACCAGCTCCTGTGGATTTCACTATCATTTTTATCCAGATAACTCCCAACTAGGCCTCATCTCGCTTCTGAGTTCTAGTCCCTTATCTACAATTGTACCAATGTCCCAGAAGTTTCCCAAACTCACTGTATTTGGAGTATCAGGAGACAAGGAGTTTAGGAAGAGATGCATCCTTAGAAAATACCTGGAAATGGTGCTTTCTCCCCTAGCATAATAAGTGGTTTATTGACTTTTTGTTATGTTCTTTTAAATTTTGCCAAATAATACATCTGATTAAAGTAACTTAAAAGTTAAGTGACTTGATTAGTTATTATGATACATGTGATGGAATTCTAATAAAGCTGCCCCCTGCCCCAATATTCCAACTTCATTCATTGTAGGCCTGGCCCTACTGAACAGCAGGCCCACTGCACCTACCTAGCACCCCCTGCCAAAGTCCTAACTTTTTTGTATATACCTCTCTGCTCATTAGAAAAACAGGTGTATCCCTGAACTCTTAGTTCCCACAGAAACAGCAGATGTGTTCATATGATGGGAACCCAGCTACTGCATCTACCTGGTCACTGCCCCCAGACCCATTTCCACAGAAACAGGCATGTTCTTGTATTCAATCACAATCACATCACCCATCTAGCCCAAGAAAGGTCCATGATAGGTAGCCAGTTGGAGGGCAGAATAACCAGAATGTTTAACCATCAAAGCATAGATGGGAACCCCTCCTCCATTACCTAATCCTTTAACACACTCCCCCTGCCTTTTTAGTATTAATGACATCCCTCTATTCTATGTAAATTTCTGTTATGTAATTACATCTTTACCCTATAAAAATACATCTTGCTTTCTTTAAAGTTGCTGGTTTCTCTTGGAACTTAGCCCACTTTGT
Organism: Pseudocheirus occidentalis; assembly: GCA_028646575.1. Lineage (NCBI taxonomy): Eukaryota > Metazoa > Chordata > Mammalia > Diprotodontia > Pseudocheiridae > Pseudocheirus > Pseudocheirus occidentalis. The sequence continues at coordinate 94,755,824 of CM053600.1, forward strand.
GAGAGGCTTCATGAGAGGCGTCAATCTCAATAAATGCCTGTACTTGGATTAGAGGTGGTCTGAATCTGAATTCTCTGAGATGGTTCCACTACAACACATCATGAAACCACAACAGTTTTAGGGTGGATAGAGATCCCACCTCAACAGTTTTGGGCATCCCTGAATTTAAACCGCAACCTAAGGCATAGCAATTCAAAAACACATTGATGGAGTAGACAAACATCAGATTAATGTCATTTACCAGGAGTACAGTGGGGTGGTGACTGAGCAAATGTAAAGATTACAGTGCTAGCCTTCATCAAGGAATGGATGAGCAATGGACTCCAAGCATGTCTCTAGCATTAACTCCTTGTGTGATAAGGGTAGAGGCTTACTACCTCTTTGACTTCAGAGCCCCTAATCCTTAAGATGAAGAAGGTGAACAAAATGACCTCCAAAATCTCTTCTAGCTCTATTATTATCATACCTGGAATGATCTTTATAGGTTTTAGATGTAATTTCACTGTCTTTACTGCCTCTTCTTTCCCTCATATCCTTGCAAACTACCTTCTATCCCAATCACTCTCTTGGGCCTGCTTTCTCAAAGGTGATAACTACCACTTAACTGACAAGTCCAATGGACCTCAGTTCTCATCCTTCTTGCACTCTCTACAACTTCTGAACTGCCTCTTCTGGATGCACTTACATACCATAATTTCTGAGATAGCACTTTTTCCTAAATCTCTCCTTAGATCAATAATGACTAGCTCTTTTGCCTCTTTTTAATCATATAAATCAGATGATTCCCGAGATTTTATCCACAGTCCCCTAGTTTGGTCTCTACACTCTTTCTCTTATCATCTTTTAATGTATAAACATCTAATGCTGACCTCTACACAGATAACTCCAAAATCGTTATCTTCATCTCTGGATTCTTATTACCAGTTGCTTATAAGACATTTCCACCTCAATGTCTTTGGGACCACTCAAACTCAAACTCACCACGTAAAAAAAAAAAAACCAAGGTCATAATCTCAAAAGAGGAAAGAAAAGAAACAAACCAAACCAAACCAAACCAAGCCAAACCAAACACACAATTACTCAACTTCATTACTTCTGTTAGTGGTGCCACATTTAGCTGTTTTAGTACTTTGGTGTTATTTTTTTTTCCTTCTTACCTCCCTTTTATCTCGCACATCCAAACAGTTATCACATCTTTCTGATCCTCCTACATCTTGAATCTCTTTCCTGGTCTCCATTCCCACTATTGCAGCAACAGTATAGGTTCTGATTTCCATCTATGGGCTATTGCAACAGAGTCCTAACAGGCTTGTCCCTTGCCACACTTTGCCTAGTTCAAATCAGAAAGAATGTTAGGGTGTTTTAGTAGCAAAAGTCACAGATGTTGGGGTGCAAAGATTTAACTTTAAGTACCAACCGTGCCATCTACTGCCTATATAGGGCAATGAGGGACAACTAGGTAGCTCATTGGATAGAGCTCTAGGATTGAATTCATGAAGACCTGAGTTCAAATCTAGCCTCAGATATTTATAAGCTCTGTAAACCTGTTTGCCTCACTTTCCTTAATTAAAATGGGAATATATAATATCATCTACCTGAGAGTGTTATTTTGAGGTTCCAAGTTGATATTTGAAAAGCACCTAGTTCAGTGCCTGACACATAATGGGTACTTAATAAATTCTTATTTATTCCTTCTCTTCATATGTGACATGGTACAAGTCATTTTCCTCCTCTATAGCTCTTTTTCCTCATCTGTAAAATGAAGCACATGGACTGTTCAGTCATTTTTTAGTCATGTCCAACTCTTCATGGCTCCTCTAGTGGTTTTCCTGACAAAGATACTGAAAGCATTTGTCATTTCCTTCTCTAGCTTATTTTACAGACGAGGAAATTGAGACAAATAAGGTTAAGTGACTTGCCCGGGATCACACAGCTAGTAAATGTCTAGGATCAGATTGGACCTCATGAAGATGAGTCTTCCTGACCCCAGGTCTGGCACACTATCCACTGCACTACCTATGTTCTCTACAGGTAGGGCTCTATGTTCTCTATAAGACCTTCCAGCTTAACATTCTGTATCATATGAATACAATCTTCATTAGGCGAAGATACAGTCCAGAGCAGGAGGAATAAGACAAAATAAAAAATCTATCTAGTAATTTGACAGTGGTGATGATGGCAAGTAAAGATTTACTCACAAGTTAGCTACGTAAATGAAATCACTCAACTAACTACCTGGGAAGGCCCACAGACACAGGACAAAGGGGAGCCAAAGCAGAGTAGCCCAGAATTATGCAAGTACAGATTAACTGAAAAGTGGCCATTCAGAGCAGGACATAGAAAATAAAAGATTTGGTGGTAATGGATTATGTGGCTGACACAGGCTCCCATGAGCAAACGACCAGTTTGCCATTAGGAATGACTATTCAGATGGTCTCTGATTTTGCGTCTAATCCTCTTCATCACTGAAAATCTGTTTGGGATACAGAGAGGACAGGGCATTGATTTAGTGCTCAATACTTATTATTTAGTAGCAAGAGACATTGTCAATAATTTGATTTCTATGCTATAAGTTCTCAAGGATCATATCTAAGAGATTTATGCTTTTGAGGTCTCACACTGATGATGCTAGACAGTGACCTATTTAGTCTACAACTGGTGAGAAAAGACATAGGATGTAGACAGTTACATTTAAGAAGTATGCCTTTTCCAGATTTATCTCCCTTCAAGAGAGTCCTTTAAATTCATTTGAACCTCAAATCACTGGCCTGAAAACGTCGCAGGGGGTGGATAGTAAAATTTATGAAAAGTTACCAAGTCCCTTTGGGTTTTCTAGTGTCCCAGAGAATAACATTGCAGATAACTTAGCACTGTGTTTAATCCGTGCAGTCTCCCAGAAATGAACACTTTCTGCCTGGGTGAGGGTATGGGAGCAGGCAAAGGGTTTAAGGTCCTCCCTTTGTACTATAGAAACTTATTCGGTGGGAAAAGATCTGTTCAGACTATCCATTTCTGAACTTGAGTAATATGATACGTTATCAATTACCTCTTGGCGACAAAGGACTCTAAACGTTTGTTCTTTGACAATGAAATTCATTTTTATCTCTTTTCCTCCCCGCCTCCCTTTTTTTGACTACTATTAAATGGCCATACACCCTATATTAAGTGACCAGGATTACCCAACATATGGAATGCCAAGTCTCCTTTCTCTGAAATACAATTTCCTTTTGGCTTTTAGCCCAAACACTGTTAAGTAGCATTAGCTCCCCAAGCAGGCCTCATCATCTTTGAGTTAAATACAGTAAGAAGTGCTGATGCTTCTATTCCACTAATATCTTTGCTCTATAATCCTTTATTTTATGGTCTGCCCCTGGCTGCTCCCTGAGCTAAGAATTTGCTACTCAGAAAGTGAGGTGACAAGTCTCATCACCTAATGATAAAGAAAATGCTGTTACTTTTGCTTTCACATGAGCAATCAGAACACAAATGTGAATGTAGATGCTGTAGGCTACTATTTGATCAGAAATGAAAAGTAAAATATGGCACTTTCATCTGGAATAAGGAGGAGGAAAACCCGGATTTTAATCTTTTCTTAATAAAAAAGAGACAGACAAGATCAACCACAAGCTGTCATGCTCAAACAACTTGATGGTATCAGAGTTATGGTTCCATAAACTATAAGCATTCTTCTTGGATCAACATGTTAAAAGAATGTTGAAGAGAAACTATCTTTGGGAGGGGTTGTGATTTCTCAAGTTTCTTCTTGGTTATTGGACCAGGAGGGAAAAATAAAAATAACAATTTCCTAATCTCCCTTTCTAATGGATTCCATCTGTGCAACAGTATTGTCAGAAATCTGACCCTTTGAATTCTGCCACTTAACATGGGCTATTGTGTTTACAAGAGGAAACTGGATGACACAGAACGGATACATACACTTTAAGACATCAAAAGAGGGTGACTTCCTATTCATTTCCATGTATCAATATGGCTAATGGGATTCTTCATCTGATGGACGTCCATGTAGCAGCAACTATCTCTATATCCAGCTAGGTTGTTTCTTAGACAGGACTTAGAAAGTCTGCTCATGAACGAATTCAGAAACCTTTATAGTTTCATCCAATCTTCTAGAACTTATATTACCATGTCCATTTAGGAAGTAGAGTAACTTTCATGACCAGATGCTACATAATCTGAATTGTAGACTCCCTTGCTGGTGGTTCCATAATTATGACACTTCATCTCTTTCCTATATGCCACTGAGAATATAATTTTAAGTCTGTTTCCTCAACTGCAAAACAAAGACTGAACTAGACAATCTCTGAGATTCTTTCTATCACCAAATATGTTATGTTTTGAACTATTTTCCATTTTTTTTCTGTATATACCAAGCACATTTGAGGGTAAGATGGAAAATGTGATTTTAATCATTTCGGAGAAATCTCATTAAACCAATGTATATCTCATTAACTCATCTGTCACTATGTTTTGGTGAGTTGCTCAGATGGGCACTGAGATAAGTGGCTTCTTCATGGTCAAACAACTAAAATACATACATCAGAGGCAAGTCAGGAATCAATATCTCCGAGACTCTAAGACTCACCTTTTAACTACTATGACTTTTTGTCTTATAAATAATAGGTACATAAACATAAATATTTTCTGGAAAAAGCATCTGAATAAGACATAAAGGAAAGATTAAAATGGACACTTCAAAACTTCTACAGATCTGAGATCTCATGGATGTGGTTACTCCCTCCAATGAAGCAGATCATTGAACAGGTAGAGGAAAAATAACATGGCTTTTTATGACAAATAAGTCCCATGAATAAGATGAGGTAGGGGCAGAGAAATTATATTCCTCTGCCTCCAAGATATACAGGAGATGGAATAGGTTAAAAATTTAAATTGACTTTTTGATAAGTTCTTTAAATGACTGCTGTTGTTCCCTTTAGGTTATATATTATTTCATATCTCAATGCCTCTTTGTGGCAATGGAGAGAAGGGAGTTCTTGCTTTAAAATGTTAACATTTCTTTTCTAAACCAAGCTTGTTTTAAACTGCAACCAATATAATAAAAGGAGAAGAGTATCTGGTCTTTAGAAAGCAAAAAGATGTACTTAGGAGTAGGGCCATTATAAGTCACTATCTAGTCCTTTAATTTAAGACTATCCATGAAATCACCTATATCTATACCAGTTTTTCTTTCTCCATATTTAACTTGATATAGCATGCTCATTGGTTCTATATTACAGAGCAGAATTGCCTTCAAATGCCCCTCCTTCCTATCAGGTCTATATGGGTATAGAAAGCTATGGGTATGTAATGGTAATGTAATTTGAATTTGAAGATCTCTTTGTATTGGCAAAGGTAACAGGTACTTAGCACTTAGTAATTAATCAAGCCTCTGTTAAAGAAACAGAAGGTATGAACCCCTGCTGCTGATGTAACAGGAAGAGGCAGAGAAGGGAGGAGCTAATAGGTATATAAGGAGAAGCCCTAGCTGGAATTTCAGATCTTCTTGAAGCTATGTTCTGGAGGCTGAGGAAGAGAGGCCCAGGCTAGAGAGAATGATTATTTGGAGAATCTGGTTGAAGTGATTTTGATTCTGGCAAGCACCTGAAACTTCTACTGAGTCCAAGGGTCAGCCCAAGCTGCTGAGGATTTTCGAGGACTAGCCAGAGCTGCTGAACACTGAGGAAGCATGACTGTGATGCTGGTACTTTTCATAAACCTGTTTGTGGCTTTATTGAACTCTGACTTCCAGGGAACAGAGACTGTGAAGGATTTAAGGTGGACTGGATGCTGTGAGCTTCAGAGTGGAAGAGGGACTACATGGAGAGCTGGACAAAGAACTGGTAGCTGTCTGCCTTTGAACCCAAGTGACAGTTTCATGAATACAGGTAGGAGCTGGGACCATGGAAGGGGATCCAGGGAATCTGAAACACTACCCCAAGCAAAGTTGAAAGAAGACTTTACTTGGATACTGTATACTGAAAAAATTGTAACTTATTTGTGACTGAGGAATGGATGGCTTGTTTATTTTACACTACCACTTAAGAGAATGCTGATTAGTGACTGATACTGTAACTTAGTGTGCCCCATGAGTGGAGAACTTTGTGACCCTCAACCTACTTAAGGATGATTGAATGATTGAGTTACAAAGTGATTGATTTACTAAATGATTAAACATTGTTCAAAACTGTGTGACCACTATGGTGAAAACTATGTGGCCATTTTCTCTGATAAGTTGTGAATGCTGTATTTTTATTATCTGTGATAAGTTATAATATTGTGAATGCTGTACTTTGATTTACTGTGAATGTTTTGCTTTGATTTGTTATTGTACAGATAGTGTTATTGAACACTATACTGCGTGATCAGAAACTTGAAAAGCTGTTCACAGCAGCATTCTTCTGGAAAGCTGCTCATTCTTGGCTTTACAGGGTATAACATACTATTAAACTAACATGAATTTTGGTTTTCTATTTCTTAATTATTCATCTATACTCATTAGATACCTTTGGTTTATCTTGTAAGTGAAATTTTATATTGGCTTAAAATGAACATTAATAGTGACATTATTATGTTTCTTTGAGTCTGGTTTCACATTAACAACTGCATTTTGGACATAAATATAGTTAGCTCAAATGCAACATGCCTAAAACATAATTCCACCAAACATCACTTTCCACCCAAAATCCTCCTTTAGACTTCCATACTTTTATTCAGGATACCACCATTTTTTCACTGACCACGTTTCTCAACTGAAGAGTCACTCTCTCCTGCCAAATAATTTTGAAGTCTACCTCTATGATATCCTCCCCATATGCCCTCTACTCTTCATTCATAGGGAAACTACCACAGTTTAGGCATTCACCATTCCCCGACTGACCTATTACAATAACCTTGATCTTCATATTTCCCTGAAGTCTCTTTCATTTAATTAATCCTCTAAACAGCTACAAAAGTGATATTTCTAAAGCACAGATTTGACCACATTACTTCCACATTAAACTCCATTTTCAACACCATAAACTCCAACTGGCTCCCAACTTCTAGAACCTAAAGGAAATTCCCTAATCGGAATGTAAAGTCTTTCACATGACACACAAAAAAAGAGTAAGACCCTTGTTCCAATTTAATGGAGGAGTAGCTCCCTTGTTTTCATATTTACTGTATAAGAAATGGAATTCATCTAAGGGTTAATATATCCCCCCTGACAATTTTTCAATAAGTAAAAATATGACTGGATACTCTCTAGCCATTCAAAGGCATCTCATGAGAGGAGTAGAAATGGAATTCCACTTCCATGTCCTTTAATATTAGTCATTTCTACTAGCATATAGAATTGGCATTGAAAAGGCAACGTCTCCCAAACTAAATGCATGATCGTATCTATGATTCCAAAAAGTATTTTCCTATATTATCTATTAATGACAAAAACCATTCTTCCAGACTAAAAAGCTTCAATCATCTTTGACTTCTTCTCTTGCTTGTTAAATAATGTATAAAATTAGATTAAATATGGCCCTGAGAGCTACAGAGGCTTTGCTTTGAATAAAATACAGGAGCTATATAATGTATGGGGTGTTGTCATCACCAGCACAGCTGCTGAAGAACACTTTTCATTTATTTCTGGATTCTCCTCTATGTTCAAAGAGGTAAAGTTTCAAGATGGCCTAGGTGGAAAGATAGTTCTTTATATCCAAAAATAGTTTCAAATATATATTGGTACTAAAAGATGTAAATACTCTTCCCTTCAGGAAATTTGGTTTTCCATAATTACTCATTCTTTAAAAACTCCAGGTAGCCAAGATTTCAGAGAAATCCATAAAATTCAAACAGCTTCCATATAAGTGTTTACATTCTTTTCGCAGTGAAATAATATGCTTTTCAAAATAAATGCTACTCATAGCTTTGCATCATGACAACAGATAGTGAAATATGTGAGTTTCATCCTATTCAGTAAGACATTCATCAGTTTCAGTCTTTGAACTAATCCTAGGACTTTTCTATCAGTGTATAAACCACTCCCTAAAACTTGATATTTTCTAAAATGTATCATTATTTTGACATCATTACAAAAGCAACACATGATACTCTGCTGGGATTATAGATGATTAAATTTGATAAGCGAATCATTTTACTTAGAAGCAAAAGTAGATATCTTATATTTCTAAATGTATTCTTGTCAATCTAGCTTTAATTAGAAACCAGTACTTAGTGAATACATATCATTCATAAAATATTTTTTAATTCAAGCCTATACCTCCATTTCAAGAAGTAACACAAATGTATATTATTCTTCAGTTCATTTGGAACACGTTCTTATCCTCTCCTTTCAGTGCCCATTTATATTGTCCACGTCCATTTAAAGACAACTTTTTTTGTTCTATACTTCTGAGCTCCAAACATCACATTGTTTTCTGAACTGGAAAGAACTTTTGAAAAATTGTCTAGTTGATATTGCTACTTCCAAGGTACAACACATCAAATATGTCTGGGGCTGCCAAACATTTTGATGGTAAGGAACTACTTTTTATTTTGCCACTGCTTAACATAACAGAAGATGGTTAGTGTTGCTCATAGTATTTATGAGGAACATCAGTACTCGTGTAAAAGATCAGGAAAAATCTCTGTCTTTGTCTCTCTGTCTCTGTCTCTCTCTGTCTCTCTTTCTCCCCGTCTCTCTTCCTCCCTCACTCCTTTCCTCTCTCTCTTTCTCCCTTCCCCCTCTAAATGAGTCACTTTTCTTGTCATTGCAGAATTATATTCAAAAACTAACTTTTTCAAGTTTTTCATGGTTTTCAAGACCAATGTAATATTAACTGGAAATGAATCAGAGAAGTAACTATATAAAAAATAAAAATAACAAATGAACTAAAAATAGCAAAGGACTGCGACTTCTGAATATATGAATCCTATCAAGTCCATTTTTCATTATATGTTTATGTTATTAATTATATTGGAAAAAAGTTAGCTGGCATAACCTACTGTCTAACTGATTAGTTTATATGTGGTTATAGACAAGAATTACTTTGGCATGATATAGTAGTAACATTCCATCAAGTAGCCATTTTTGTTGATATTGTAACCATAGTTAATGATAGCAAAGTTAAACAACACCCTGAAAATGACAAAAACCCAGATGGCATAATATTACTTAGTAATATTATCAGATGATCATCTAAAGATGGCACTGGCATCATGTGCTAGCCAAGACATAGAGCAATGAAATCTACAGAAATTAAGGCCACAAATACAAAGCATTTCTGTCATTCCATACTAAAATGCACATTGCCCCAGAATTGGATTTAGGCCGTGATAAAGAGTCAGAACCAATTAATTTTAACATTCTTGCCAAGTAGAAAATTAAATGCATCAAAATCAATGACAGCATATGTAACATCCCTCTTTATATATAGATCAATTTATCTACTTTCCAAATGAAGTAGTCTCTGTTTTTTGATGTCAGACCCAATTCAAATGTCCCATACAAAGGAATGACAGTTAAAATGGCAGGAATTCTTCTGCTGTTGACCTCCATTGTGGGTCTCTACTTTGTCCCTGCTGCCTGCCTTGGCTTGGTGTACAAGGTAGGTCTTTGCAAATCATGATATGATATAATATATATGATATATGATATATGACAAATGTGATACATCATGTGTATCTCGTGTGTGTGTATATATGTATATAAAATTACTATTTAGCTTTTTCAATTACAGTATTCAAAATAGGTCAATAATTCATTACTAATGTGTTTAAAAGTAGCTCACCCACAACTCTGGAGGGCAAATAATTCAAGTATTATTGAATATTAATTTCACCATTTTTACAGATGAGGAAACTGGGGCTGAGAGAGGCTAAAGAGATACTGTTAGAGTATCAATTTGAATGTAGTTCTTATTAATTATAGTCTAGTAGTCTTTTCACGGTTCTCTGTGTTTAAATACATTTCAGAGGACTAACCTGACAACCTAACCATTATTTCTTTTTAAATGTTTATATGAAGAGAAAGCATAAAGATTTCTAGGCAACTTAATGGCCAGTGAGCTTTCAGAACAACTGTTGTTAGGTTCAAAGTTCACTTTGATTTATTAACAACTTGGAAACCCTGGGAAACATAAGATTCAACGATTTCATAGGCTGACCAAGGAATGAATGCATTTTAGGTCTGGCAAAATGGAAATTCTATAACCCCCAAATATTATATACCCTAACTGTGGTTCTCTTAAAAAAGAGTGAACAAACTGAAGGCATTATATGAAATAACAAAGGTCTAGACATATCTGCATATTTGTCTGACCACAAATATACTGAGCTTCAACTCCTGTGCTCATCACTAACAGTAAAGATGCCAAATGGTATAAGGGTAGTCTCCTAAAAATCTGGTTCACAATGGTGTTTATTTTAAATGGTAAAGAAAAATCACTGAAATTGGTAATGTCCATGACTCAGAAATATTTTACAAGTATTTGTAAAAGAAACAGATTTGTATTCACATATGATCAAAACAGGAACAAATTATCTGTGTTAAGAAAGATGAAAGCTCTGGCTACATCAGTGAACTGGCTGGAGATTGTCACTTTATTGAAATACATCTTCACTTGACTCTAAAGAGGCCTAAGTGTTATTCCAAAATGTTATTTTAAAGCTACTTTTCTGAAGCTATCATAGCTTATGCGTAAATACATAAAATGGAAAAGTATTTATGTGGATCTCCAGTTTATTCTACTAGCCTGACTACAAAGAGTTTCTATTTCCTTGTGTTTTTCCAATTACTGTTGAATTCTATATCGTGTGCTTTCCTGCCCATCAGTTGAGGATCAGATATCAATCTAATGCCCTCAAAATGATATGCCTCTAAATTCAAACCTCTCCCAAAGGTAGAGAATAATTTTGATTTCTAAAGGGGAAAAATCATTTATTTCAGCTAGCTAGTTAAAAAAATAACAATACAACTAGATCTCAAAATCAGGTCATAGTATGTCATGAGGGAATCCATGAATTTGCCTGCCTTGTTGTAGGTGGAATGACTATTAAAATATCCCAGCAATAGTACCCCTCTCTCTTTTTTTTCTTTTTAGAATCACTGGCAAATAATGTAATATTGCTATAAAACCATACTTCATGACATTTAGCTTGTGTTTATGACACTCTTGTGTTTTGCTACACTAACCCATACATTAGAAAACAAACATTACCAGTATGAAAAAGTAAGTATTAAAAAAAAGACCTGTGCATTTTAATTAAGCATTCTAAATGTATACTCTTCAGAAAAATGTAAGTAAAAAAAGTCTCACTGGGAAATCCTTCTTGTAACATTAAGAAAGCCAAGAAAGCCATAGTGACCCACAAAACATGAAAGAAACATCCTCTCCAAATCAATACATATATATTTTACAGTTAAATATATTAATTAGTTTTATCAAAACAGGAAGGTTCCTGAGAGACACAGGGACAAAAGCCACAGGTGGTAATGAAAGGAACATTCTTTATCAGGAACCACTAATAATGCCTGTGTTACCAAAGTAACCAAATGGTTGCATATAAATGGGTGATTTGACATTCACTTATCAATGTTTCTAAAATGCAACTCTTATCTTGCTTACATAGTAAATTTCATTTCCCAGTAATTATTTCACAGATCCATCCTTTATTTGCATGTCTCATTTATTTCTGTTTCCAAATGGAATGGATCCAGAAAACCTTGGCCTAAGCGCTCTCTCTCTCTCTCTCTCTCTCTCTCTCTCTCTCTCTCTCTCTCTCTGTAAAATAAATCTCTATCTCAGCCCAAAGGACAATATGGCAGGATAATAGTAAAGCAGCTTTCCATCTTCCACCTGTACCCTCTCTCATAGTTCAAGGCAGGCATCATGTCTAGCTATCCCCATACAATTCTGCCCATATACATATGGTTTATTTTTTAAAAGAGAACTCTACTAGGTGCCAGCAGACTTTGGTTAACTGTGTAATCTTAGTTTACTAAAGAGAACTAGGAAATCACTGAGTTCAGCTTTTATACCTCAATGAATAGTCCACTTTATAACAGGCATGACAAGTATTTATTAAGCCTCTCCATGGACTACTTTCAACAAAGGAGAACACTGTCTTGAAGAAGTGACCCATTACATTTTTGGACAGCCCCAAATAATAGATGTTTCTTTTTTAAAATGAACCATATTGAGGCAATGGGAAATGTTAGGAAATTTTAAAACAAAGGGTGTTAAATTATCTTTAAAATAATCCATACTCTTCCTTTCTATAATATCTATCCATCAGTGCTAACTCTGTCCTCTGGAACCACACATGATAACAACAGACATGTAGCTTCAGAGATGCAAGGGACTTAAATAACATTTACTCTAATCCCTTCATTTTACTACTGAGGAAAATGAGCTCTAGTGACTTGCCTAAATTCATACAAGAAGTCTAATCCAATGTCTACATGACAACTCCTTAGATTTTGGAAAACAGCTATCACATCCCCTCTTCAGTTTTCTTAGGGGGTGAGGGTATGTGTTATATCACCTTAAAAACATGTCTGCTGAAGCAGAGGCCGTTTACAAAATTTAAAATAAAGTGGTAAGCAGAATCATTGCATACTTTGTCAATGATAAGACAGAGCCAAAGCAATCTTTACTTAAGGACAAAGTAATCGATTTTGAGAATTAGGGTGGATTTTTGATTGGAAATAATCCCATTCCTTCTCTGGATTCTTTTCTTTTCTTTTCTAATTGCCTTTTTAAAAAATAAAATTAGGTGAAACAATTATGGAAGTTCTATATTATCCTTTATGCTGTCTTCCAGTCTCATCATTCCACTGAAGCTACTCTGGCCAAAAGTATGAATGGTCTCTTAATTGATAAATCTAATGACTTAATCCCCATCTTTCTTAATTTCGCTGCTAGCTTTGACACTGTTTCATCACCCTCTTCTCTTTGATACTTCCTTCTTTCTAGGTTTTCATGAAAGTATTTTTTCCTGTTTCTTCTACCTATTTAACCACCCCTTCTCTCTCCCCTTTGAAGGATTTTCATTTATGTCATGCCTGTTATCAATGGGTATCCCCCAAGGCTTTATCCTAAGTTCCATTCTCTTCTTCCTCAGTGATATTTCATTAAACAATCAAATCAGCTCTCATTATTTTAATTATCAACTCTATTGATGATTATCAGATCGACTATTCAACCCTAACTCTCTCATGACCTCCAGTCTCACATCTCCAAATGCCCTTTAGACATCTATCTCAAACTTGATGTTCTGCAGACTTCTTAAACTCGAGGTATCCAAACCTGAATTTCCCTATTTTCTTCACCACCACCCCCATTCTAAATTGCTTTTTCCTATTCAGGGTACCATCATACTCCCGGTCACCCAACTTCACAAATTAGATGTCACTTTCAACTCCTTATTCTCTCACCATGCCTGCACCATTACCCAATCCTTGGTCAAGACCCATCATTTTCCATATTTGAAACAACACTTCCATACGTGCCCTTCTATCCTCTCACCCTGAAACCACCTTAGAATAGACCCTCATCACCACACACTTCACCTGTTTTAAAAGCCTGATGGTTGCTCTCTCCACCTTAAGTCTCTCCCCACTCCAATCCATCTTAATCCAGATCTGACTAAATCACCATACTATTCAGTTAACTCCAGTGGCTCCCTATTGCCTCCAAGATCAAATATACAATTCTCCACTTGGCCATCAAAGCCCTTCATAAACTAGTCCCTTCCTACTTTTCAAGCCTTTGCACCTTACTCCACCAGCCCCAAGTATTCTACAATCCAATGAAAATAGCTATCTGTTCTTTAACTATGACATTCCAACTCACTATACAGAGCGTTTTCAATGCTTATACCTCATACCTAAACACAATTTCTCCTCATATCCATCTCTTACCTTCCTTCAAGTCTCAGATAAAGTCCTACCTTCTGAAATCATTCCCAAACTTCTTTAACCTTAGCACCTTCCTTCTGAGACTACCATATCTTGTTTTCACAGTCACTTATATGTTACATCCTCCGTCAGAGTTGAAACCGGGGGTCTATTTTGCTTTGTTTCGTTATTACTAAGGCATAGCATGATGCATTGTAGATATTTAGCAAATATAAATTTACAGACTAAAATATCCTCTTAAACTGATTTTTAAAAATAACATATAGGGCCTACCGAAACAAATGTTATTAAGCTGGAAATAATTTAGGTAGGTGTAATATATATGACAAGATGTAGAGTTTGGTCTAAGAAATAAGGTGATTCATTGCTTATAATCCAAGAAAACCAATTTTCATGACATCTACATGGTAAACATGACAATCTTTATGGACTACCTAGAACAAATGAAAATTGGTGGTGTACTCAATTCCTTTAGAATCTCACACACACATAAGAGTATACATGTGTGTATATACACACATACACATATGCACGTATATATATATATATTTTTATATGTGTACATGCATGCATACACATACATACATACACGCATAACTTCAGCTATTAGAACCAGGTCCTGAGATTTAACTTATTTCAGGAACTCTTGCCCCAATAAAATAGGTAATGCTAGGGAAAGATTACAAACTTATAATCAAGCATTCATGATTAGATATCTCATTCACTTAATCTTCTATTCCTATATACTCTAGTATTTGGTTGTATAACATAAAAGTTGAGATGTCAAAGTCCTGCCACTTTAGTCAATTCTCAGGACATATGTGTAAAATGTTATATAATGACTATTTGAAGGAAAAGTTGTAATGACAAAAAATTAACATTCTTTACAGAATTTTCAACATGAATAATAAATGTTTTCCATTTTTTCCCCTAGATAACTAATGGTAGGTATGGATGGAGTGGGAGAAATCATTAATCATGATTAGCAATAAGCCATTAGACCAAGAATAAATAAACAATCTATGGCAGATGAATAGGAGATAGTTATAATACCTATACAGTTGCCATTTTCCTTTTCGAACTTGTGGCTGGGAACAAGTAAAACCTTCACTGTCACACATAAGGACTTATTGCCCCTTAACTGCTTCTAGATGAGGAGTTCTCAATCTTTATTGTGTCATGGAACTCTGGCAGCTTAGTAAAGCCAACATACCTCTTTTCTTTATTTCTTCCATTCATATTCAGAAGAAATAATAAATTTCAGCTAAAAGTTAGTGAAAAAAAAGGTGTAACTTATTCATCATCCAAGTTCAGAGACCCCCTGAAATCTATCCTCAGTCTCTGTATTCTAAACTCTGGCATATTGTATGATTGTAGCTGAATAAACAAAATGAAGTTGTGATTTCATAAAAAATAACTTCATGACCTACCTACACTCCTGCAGTTATTCAGTGACTTTAAACAATGAAAAACAAAGTTATGAACATACTTATGATGAAGACATCTAGAATAATAGATCAGAAGGGGCTCTAAAAGATTGCCTTGTCTAGTCATCCACTCCATTTTCCTGTCAGATAAATGGATTGGTCTGTCTTGGTGATTTAGAGCACCATTGATGGTGGCATAATACTATCACTGTAACCTCCACCTCCATTGCTCCTCCCCAAAACTCAACCCTATATGAACCTCACCTATAAAATAAGCACAGATAACCTTAATGTGCCAAAATCCATGAAGTTACTATCCCAAGTAGTCTAATGGAACTTGCATATATTTAAGCAGACACGAACAAGGGAATAATCTTGATTGTACAAAATGCTAGTCATTCTCAAAAGCATAACACATGAGGCTCCTAGACTATCTTATTAGCAACATCATGAATTATACAACAGCACTGCTTGTTCAAACTGTTTTTTTTTCTGATAAGAAACACTGCATTTTAAAAAGCAACCTCCATTTTAATATTTAATACCTTCAGCATATCTAGATCTCCAAAAGTAGCAAGCTATTTAGGAAAGAAGGGCACTTCTTGTAATGTTAAAAGCATTTCTGGCATTTTATGTTATCTGCTTTTTAATGACTATATATTCCAAACATTAAAAATGAATTAATCTCTTTCTCCCTAAGTAGTCTGTTGAACACTATGAAAGAAAGAGTTCAACAGGTTACTTATCCCTTACAAAGGCTATATAGATCTCTGCCTCACTTTGAGTTTTGTGGTTTTAAAAGCAAAATGTCTGAGTTAGCATACTTCTCAAAGCTCATCACCTTTGTCATCTCTCTCAAAGAAAGACTGAGTTATTTCTTGTTGAAATCTATGCACTGCAATATATAATGATGAATGATGAATCAACAAGGATAGAGCTACACAGAAAAGAAAGGTGTGGTATTTCATTCTTAAGTTTAAAAGTGACCAGGGCTTAG
Organism: Pseudocheirus occidentalis; assembly: GCA_028646575.1. NCBI lineage: Eukaryota > Metazoa > Chordata > Mammalia > Diprotodontia > Pseudocheiridae > Pseudocheirus > Pseudocheirus occidentalis. The sequence continues at coordinate 94,772,160 of CM053600.1, forward strand.
TTTAAGGATCTGGAAAACTGGAAATTATCTAGAACACATTTAAAAACTTACCAGATGCAAGTTTACTATTTCTAAATTAACAAAATTCCTGCATCAGAGAACTCTCATTTCATTCTTTAGTTCTTTAAAGCAATGTTTTATTTTTCAGGTGCAAATTCAGTTCATGTTGACCATGCAAGTGGTATCATGATGGCAAATCTAGCCAGATATTTTTTTTAAAAGACAGAAGGTGCAAAATAAATCATTTCAAATGACAAGTATGCTAAATCAGACATTTCACATTTAAAACCACAAAATGCAAAGTGAGAAATAGGTCAATGTAGCCTCTGTGTAGAATAAGTAACCTGTTGAACTCTCTTTTCATACTGTTCAACAGACTACTTAGGGAGAGAAAGATTAACTCATTTTTAATGTTAAGACTTTTGGTAAGTCCTAGGTAAGTCCTAGACTTTAAGTCTAAGGCAAAAATTACCATTTAAAATTGTTTGTATAATTATTCAGAAACAGTTTTAAAAATCTACCCATTTTACCCAAATTATCATTATCAGAGGGGAACAACTTTTGAAATTCATAACCAAATCTTAGATCTCTGACTCTGGAAAAAGAGAAAATTATTTCCATGACTGTATTTGCAATGAAATACCAAGGTAGTTAAATATTATATTGAACTTTGCTCTTTATTTTAGCCTAAATCAATGCTTCTTTCCTAAGCATGCATAGTGTAAATTTATAATTTGAAAAAAGAATGGAATTAATTTACTTTCAATGTGAATGTTTTGATTAGTTAAATTTTAAATGACTTCCCCCTCAACTTGCATTTTATGGGTGCCAAGTTTTCTCATCCTCTGCCAGTGTATCGTTAGTAGTTGTTCTATATTATTTATTCTACGTTTTGCCTGGTTGTTCGATATTCTTCTAGAATAGTTCAGTTATATTAGTATAAAACCACTAGTAAATAATATCACACAAATAAAGGAAATGTAACTATAGTCTGGGGAATTGATGACATCTTTAAAAACAAACATATTTCTTCAGAAATTCAAGTTCCTACCCTGAATACAGCCCACCACTTTATTACAAAAAGAGATGTGAGCTAATGAAACCTTCATTAGAAATACAGAGTGTATGTTAGTGATTAGGCTCTTTGGGACCTCTTACCACAATGAATTGGGAACTATTTTTCATAACAGCAATACCACTATAATTAGTCCCCTACTGAGCCTAGGGATAAAAGCCTGTCTCTAAACCAACATTCTCCATGTCCTTGATTACAGTAACTAGACAAGCTCCATACATCTAACACATTTTCTACAAATTCCAATCAGACAAATCCCTTCATTACAGTCCAATGGACATTAAAGATAAAGGCTACTTATTGAATAAGATGTTTCTCATTTATATGGAAACATATCCGCATGTTTTCTTTAAAGAGTCTTTTTTTTTTTGCCTGGTGGGGGAAAATAAACCTGTGATCTTCAAAGAATTCACTGAAAACTGATGTCTAGAGTACAAATTTTCAGCTCATATTTGGGGGAAAAAACAGTGTTATGATCAAGCACCTGCAGTGAATTCCTCTGTTCTTGAGAAGTCCTATCAGCGGCTTAACTTTGGGTATATTCTGGTTGTTGTTCTCTATTTTAAACACAAAACTTTACTTACAGGACATCATTATTAACAAAGGCGTTCCAATGGTTGATTCACGTTAATTACTGTTGCTGTGATTTCTGGCCCTAGACATGGGTTCTTTTTTCCATAAAAGATGCCCGACATTGGAGCAGGATCGTGCACCCCAAATTAATTCTTAATGATATGATTATAATGTACTGCAATAAAGCTCAACTGTTAAAAAAAAGAATTCTAACTTCCAGATGAAGCTACAGCTTCAGCAGCACAAGTGCCCTAGATATCTCTCACATTTTAACTTTGGACCTGGCCTGGTATTTTGAGTCTCACCAATTTATGGTTCTTTATGACTGACCTGAGTCCAAAGAAAATGGTGGCATAATGCTCAGCACTGATCACTTTTCATTTAATAGTTATTTACCTGGATTTGGGACTTCTGAAACACCAGCTGTAGGAATACTTATAAAAGAACAGTAGTGGCTACTTGGACAAATTTCTATTCACCTTGTCCTTTCAACATCCTCCTTATATAGCTTCTTAGTAACACTGAAACACAGGGGATTAATTTTCTGGATTTATAATGAAAACTCTTACTCTAACTCAGAGAGTTGGGGTTATGTTTTCCCAGACAATTACAGATTATTTTTGGAACGGCTTTCATTTCTAACCTGAAAGTTATTGTAAAAAGGAGCACTGAGGTCTTTTTTCTCCTCCAGAATATTCATGTAGATTTATAATGTATTTTTCATAAACACATTGGATGGGAACATTTCATGCAGCTTCAAATGAAACTGCCCTAATTTGAAGCTGGAAAGGAACCATCTAAGCTCTTCCTGCCATATCTCATGATTCTCACTTGCTAGAGGAGTGAATGCACATCAACAGAGGAATCTGGAAATTCAGGGAAATAAGATTCCTCTCTCCTCAAATTTTCCAAGAGTACTCTGCTGCCATTTCGGGAGGCAGCTAAGTGGCGTGATGTGTAGAGTGCTTGATTTAAAATCCAAAAGATGTGAGATCAAATCCTGTCTCACAAACTAAATGTCATCCTGGGGAAGTCATTTATTTCAGTCCCAGTTTCCACATCTAGCATGTTCCACCTTCCTCACAGAATTTTTATAAGGATCAAATGACAAACAAAAAGCACTTAGCAAATCTTAACATGTTATCTAGATGCCAGCTATTATCACCACCATACCCTGTATTTTTTATCACTCCTACTTGTAAGTTGTATCTTCCCTCTAGAATGTACCTCCTTTTAAGGGGTACAGCCTGTTTCTTCATTTTTTTTCAGTCTTTATACCCTGTGTTAGTCCTTCAAAAAGTGTTTGCAAGTTGAATAAGTTGTTGAGTTTAATCATATTGAGTAAGTGACTGAAGAGAAGACTTGAGAGAAGATTGGCCTAGTGCAAGGAATAGACATCTCCTGGCACAGGAGCTGTTTGGAAAAATGAAAGTGATTTTTTTACCGCCTTTTCTTCTCAGGTACACAGGAGGCTTGATTGTTTTCCTTCATCCTCCTAGGAGATTTTTTTTTTATTAGGTGACCTCTTTACTGTAATTTTCTTTACTCAAGTTGTTCCTGGGGCTTTTCATTTTGTACTTTCAAAATTTCTTTGGTTTTTATCCATTTGATAAAACTTAGGAGGAAGAAAGCTTTCCTTATTACCTTTTCAGTAACTGGAAGGTAAAAGCCAAATCTGTGTTTATCAGATTTGTTTTTAAAAAAATCTAATTTTCTTATTGATTTCTTTGGTTTTTTTACATTACCAATATTATCCTTCCCTTGCCCAGAGGACCACTCCTTGTTAAAAAAAAAAAAAGACAAGAGAAAAGAAAAAGAACAGGAAAAAGAAAAAAAAATCCCAGCAAAACTATAACCATGACAATGGAGAAATCTCAAGTGTGACTTTTAAAAATATTGTTTTTAAAGCAAAATTATAAAATAAATAAAGACTAAGTATTTTTGCATAGTCATAAAAATCTGCCTTCTGAGCGTATTGTAATATATGATGAGAAATTCAGAAGTGTTATCTATATTATTGGCTTCTTTAGGTCAATGGAATGTCAGTTTAAAAATGTCCTGTCAGTAAAAAATTTCCATTTTCTTAGTATTTTTTTTATGATGGGTTGGCAATACTGATTAGAGTCTGTCATTTCTAGACATTTGAATCTCATCATTTTCTGTCTGCTTCTATATGCTCTATGAGCTCTGAAGGTTTTTTCCAAGGATGATGAGGGATGGGATCCTTGTTAAAGAATATTTTGAATCTCATCCAATAGAGATGGCATAATAAATCTTCAAGCCATTTCTGACCATATGTTACAACTCTTGCAGGCAAATGAAAGCTTTCACAGCTTTTAAATAATCTTTAGCAATGGCAGCTTTTAAGACACTTACTCTACTCACCCCTTTCTTTTATTTTGGGATTATGTTATGTAAGGTGGCATAACCTTTGTAACAGATAAATAACATGGTCTATTACTTGGAGTTCCTTCTAAAATGTTAACATGATCATTCATACTTGTTTCTCTTCATGAACTTGGTCACCAAGGGCATATGTTGACTTACCCATTAAAGTTCTTTAATGATACATCCAAATATTAGGAGGCAGTGAGGTATGTCCAAAAAAGGTAAAGAACTCTAGAAAATGAATATAGTCCAGTCTGTCTCATCAACTACTTGTATGACCTTGGGCAAGGCAAGAACATAGCACAGGAGAAAGAATTGTCTCTAGAGTCATAGAATATTGATTTGCTTGTTAGCATCTAAGACTCTTTTATCTCTCGATCTATGATCTTGGGTCATTTAAATGATCATAACCTCATCTTCCTCATCTGCCAAATAAGCAGATGGACAAGTTAATTACAATAGTCCCTTAAAATTCCATCATCTTATCAACAACTCTATCTCCTACCTTTCTTACTTGAATAGGTTGAATATCAAAGTTATGAAAAGCTTTCAAATTTTCAAAAAGCAAGTATTTCAGTATTTTATTATATTTGGAGCCCTAACACAAGTATTAGAAAACTTAGGGAAACCTGTCTTCCTGTTTTTTAGGAGATGCAAATACTATGATGAAAAATGATATTTTATGACATTATTAAAGTATCTTTTTAGATAGAGGTGAATTCAGAGAGTACTAAAAAAACAACCCTCCAGAGCTGATTCAGATAACTAAATAGATATCAATGATTTTTTTTATATTTTAATATGCATAGTGAATCAATCAGAAAAGAAAAATGGATTCCTTAATCTAATAAAACAGTTATGAAATAAATAGAATTGATAAATCAGAATTTTATTTTCCTTTGATTTCTCATAAGGAATTAGTATGACAATTAAATGTAAAATCAGTTTAAAATTATATCTATGGTAGCCTAAGCAAGAGAATCTCTTTAAACATGAACAGGTTCTCTGGTTATAGTGATAAAGAAAGCTAAAGAAATTTTGAACTCAAATGTTTCACCTGCAATGAAAACGTTTTGCAATTTTTAAAGAATGATACATAACTCATTTCTTCTTTTTGAAAATAAAGGAAAGGGTTAAAATATTATGTGAAATGTTAATTTTGCTAAAATTTGATCACCAGAAGAATATAGATGAGGGGGTCATTCTCTACAGAGTCCATTAAAATGAAATAAATAAAATAGATGCTGACCTCAATTTGACCATCAGATTAGTTTACTTAGACCGGGTTTACACAACCTACAGGCTGCTTACAGACCTCAGGCCACTTTTGGCACACAAAAGGATTTTGGGTAGCCTGCAAAAATTGTACAGGAAATATCAAGGAAACCCTTTGGTGGGCCCCAGGTTGTGCAGGCCTGGCCTAGACCAAAAGTGACCTGATAAAAGGAAACCTGAGTAACACTTGATGCTGTTCACAGAGACATACAAAATGCATTCTATTTGCATCTATCACATTCTGCCTTGATGTAGAGTTATCTGTATTCCCCTCCCCCACCTTACATCGTACTACTGTACATCTTGTGCTATCTCTATCATTCCACATCGATGCAAATACTCAGTTTTTATTTGATTTAAGAAAGTTCTTTTTAATAATTTATGTTGTCCTTAAATGTAGATGTAAGATGTAAGATGTCTTATTTTATCTTTTTGGTTTCCTCAATGTCCAGCTCAGTGCATGGATACTTGAAAAATATTGATCAAACTGAATTGAAATAAAAATGCCTTCTTTAAGAAGATAACACTTAAAAAGTTTAAAGAAGAATGTGGCAAAAATTAAATAGAACTATTAACTATATAACTAAACCTAAAAACTCTTGCTGTAGAATATCATAGTAAAATGGGTAAATTTGTTTCTTTACTAAAAATAAGCTACATCAAGAGAGTTGATGTTGTAGTAAGGAAAATCTAAGGTCAAATATTGCCCCAGACACTTACTAGCTATATAACCCCAGACAGGTCACTTAACCTCTGCTAGCTTTAGCTTCCTCACATGCAAAATAATGAAAACAATTACATCTACCTCACAGATCGTTGTGAGGTAATGAGAAAACATATGGAAAGTTCTTTTCAAATATTAAAACACTCTGCAACTCTTAACATATACTGCCAAGGTACTACTGATGTTTAGAGAAGATGAATATTAATAAGTTTTTTCCCAAGACTCTTAGGGAACAGAAACTTATCAATGGATAAGACATAGAGTCCATTAAAGACAAAAATGTTAAATGTATAATTTGTAATCACTATATATGAGATACACACCTGAGTACAAGTCCTACCTCAAATATTCCCAGTGTATTTCTGGACAACTGGCCTCGTCTGATAAAGAAAGTTCAGTAAATATTTCCGTGACTCGGATTCCTTATTCATAAATTGAAAGGGTTGAACCAGAGTCCAGTAAGGTCCCTTTCAGCTCTTAATCTATTGCAGTGGTTCTCAACCTTCCTAATGCTACAAACCTTGAATACTTGTATATGAGCGAATGTGCATGTGGACGGACCCATCTGGAGACAGAGGAGTCATGTCTCAGTTCCTAAGAGTATCAGAATTACGTATTTTCCTATGGTTTTAGGCAACCCCTGTGAATGGGTTGTTTGACCCCCAAAGGGGTCACGGCCCACGGATTGAGAACCGCTGATCTATGGCATTCTGCTCTAATTCAAGTCTTCTAAGAGCTACTTACAATATGTTGTAGTTACCCTTTGCATAATAAGGAATTGGAGGAACTGGATTTAAAAGATGGTTCTGCAACTACTTTGTGTTCTGGGACAAAGATCATTTCATCCCTGGACCTCAGGTTTAATAACTATAAAAGGCAGAGGTGGAACATTTTGTTTTTTCAATCAATAAATAAACATTTCTTAGTTTCCTATATATGCCAGGCACTGTGCAAAGTTCAGGTGCCAAGGACTTTTACAAGAGTAAAAAAGTCCCTGTCCTCAAGGAACTTGCAGTCTAGCTAAAGGGATCAGAGTCAAGGACTTTGAATAAAACAGAGAAAGAAAGACGTTTTCTGAAAGCTTCCTGAAGCCTTTAATTTAGTGGAATATGAGAGCTGGAAGAAGTTAAAATATATGCAAATAAAACTCTAAGATAAAAAAAATTTCATATTTTAGATACTAATTTCAGGTTGACCATCTCCATGAGATCTAGAATGATAATGCTCTTATCAGGTTCATAATGTCAAAATACCACTTCAACCAAAAGAACTGAAGTTATAACTGGAAAGAACTTTAGGGAAGGGAAAGAAATATGCATTGTGTCAGGCACTGAGCTAACTACTTTTTACAAATACTACCTCATTTGATTCTCACAATAACTCTGTCAAGTAGGTGTTATCATCCCCATTTTATAGCTGAAGAAACTAAGGTAAACAGAAGTTAAGTGATTTACTTATACCATATACCCATCAAATGTCTAAGCTGGCTTTGAACTTACATCTTCCTTTTTCAAGGCCCAGTGCTCCACTCCATGAGCCTCTAAACAGTGGTTCTCAACCTTCCTAATGCCACAATCATTTAATACTCATATGTGGGTGTATTTGCATGTGGGCAGACCCACTTGGAGATGGATAGAGGAGCAGTTTTTTGGTTCCTAAGACCATTAAACCATATGTGTTTTTGGATGGTCTCAGGCGACCCTTGTGAAAGAGTTGTTTGACCCACAAAGGGGTTGCAACCCACGGGTTGAGAACCTCTGCTCTAAGAGATATGATCTGCTTGAGAGATTATCTAGTTCAGTTATTCCTTAACCTTTTTTTCTCCATCAACCCCTTTTTCAGCATAACATCTTTTAAAAGTTTTAGGGGCAGCTACATGGTGTGGTAGAGGAAGCATCAGATCTGAAGTCAGGAAGACCTGAGTTCAAATATGGCCTCAGACATTTACTAGCTGCATGACTCTAGGTCAGTTACTTGACCTCTGTCTTCCTAAATTTCCTCATCCATTGATAATAACAGTACATATCCCCCATGGTTGTTATGAGAATAATACGGGATAATATTTGTAAGACATTTACCAAATCTTAAAATCTTATAAAAAGTCTATCTATTAGTTCAAAACATAGAGTATTATAAATACATCTAATCATATTGAAATATAGCTATCAAAATATATTTTTTTAAAGTTCGCCAATCCCAGGTTAAGAACCCCCGATCCACTACAAATACTCATGTTTTACAGAGGAAGGAATTAAGGCATAGGGCAATTAAGTGACACTCCAAGCATCACTTAGTTATTAAATAAATTAGAATCCAGCTCAATTCAGTTCAATTATATACTCCTTTATCATATACAAGGTGCTGTTCTAGGGTTAGGGCATAAAAAAAGATCTTTTTTCTAGTTTTTGACTTCAAGAAGTTTATGTTCTGATAAGTAGATGAGATGAACATGTAACCCATTAAAATGCAAATTAGAATAAGATAAGTTAAAATAAGTGCCCATTAAAAATTTAAGAAATTCTTATAACCTGAGAGGTCTAAGCAGAGTTGGATCATCTTTATGTGGTAGTCTCTCCGATTCAACATTCAGCCCCCTCCACCTTCTTCTTTCCATGAGTTGTTTTTTTTTAAAATAACAATCTTACCTTGTAAGTACACCTATGTGTAGGCCCATCAGTAAGATGGCTGCTTTATTTGAAGTTTTAAAAAATTAGCATTTACATTCCCATATTCTTTAAGTCCCCTGAGATTTTTAAATAAAGTAAGCCCTTTGGGGCAGGTAGGTGGCCCAGTGAATAGAGCCTGGCCCTGGAGTCAGGAGGACCTGAGTTCAAATTGAGCCTCAGACACTTAACACTTACTAGCTGTGTGACTTTGGGCAAGTCACTACTACCTTGCCTTCCTCCCTCCAAAAGAAGAAAGATAGTAAGCATTTTAGTTAAGTAATTTTTGTTTTAGTCTCTTAATTTCTATCAGATCTGAATCATTCTCTGCTTATTTACTATTCACACCAGTAGACATTTTAACCCAAATTAATACTTAACATTTTCATAATGATGTTTTATTTTTTTTAAAGTTGGAGCTTTATATTATAAAGATGGTAAGCCAATTGTATATATGTAATTCACAAAATACTGTATTTCTTACCTGCTAACTGTTCCTGGTCATCTCATTTGACAATTAATAGCAAGTCAGTTCTGAAAACACTCAGATAAAATGAGGTAAATGGTATATTGAAGTATGTGTGAACTCCATTGATTTACAAATGAGTTCAGTGCTGATCATCTTTACAATCACAGCTACTACTTAGAGGCTCCCAGGTAACATCATTTATCCACATTCCATATTATATAACCCGTACACATTGTGGCCCAAATTGTTTGGCACTTCATCCATAACTATACTTTTTATACTTAACTGTGTTTGCATTCTATTGACCAATGAACCTTTTCATAATTGTTTCAATTACAGGTCAGAATTAAGGATTTTTTTAAACCACCACAAAATGCTGGAGTGTTTTATCCTTATTTAGCCAACAGAGAGACAGACAAAAACAGAGAAAGATAAAAATGACCGCTTTAATCAAGGTACGCCCCTCCTCCTCTTTATTTTCTTTGTAACTGAAGGATTCCACTAAAATGTTTATGTATTTGTTCCTGAAAAGAGTTTATAAAGGAATTAATTTTATACTATTCCCAAACAAATCTTTTCCTCCTCCAAAACATTATGAACACAATAAAATCATTTTCATGTGCTGATTTACAAGAATAACTTTAACCATTACCCCCACTGTGACTAGATGGCATCTTCCCTAAAACAAAAATGTATTGTTTCTGAAAAAATAAGATAAATGAATACAATTTCACAATAAATGGTATGTTGTCAAAACAAACCCTCAAGAGAAATGCATATACTCTGCACTCTAGGAAAGAAAAATGAATTGTTTCGGAACCTTAATGAAATGTATCTTTTACACTCTCCTTTCTGCCATACCCTTTCCAAAGTTTGATGGTTCTTCTAACATGCTTAAAAGTGCCAATAAGTCGGAGTCTTTTCATTAATCTCCTCAGGACTCTTAGAAAATAACTTTGGTCGTTTTATTTTTTTAACCTGAGAAATTTAGTATACGGTATTTGCCTTAAAAGTTTTCTCTTAAGTAGTTGTGAAGACAGAAGAAAACTAATAGTCTTCCATCACAGTGTCTACTAAAGAGCTTGTTTTGATTGCATCCTCTTATTTGAAAACACACAGAGAACAAGCTCAGAGATTTGGAGCTGAACGGGACTTTCGGAATCATTGAACAGATAAGGAAATTGAGGCACAAAGATATTAAGTGGAATCCTCAAGGTTGCTCAGGTAATAAATTACAGAGCTGAAATTTGCAACCAGAACGAATCCTGTGTCCATTCCACAGTGTCATAATTGCCTGAAGAGTTTTGGCAACACTGGGAATTTGAGAAGGTTTTTGAGCTTTCTCATCAGAACATGAAATGGCATTGTGGTTTGCCAGCTTTGCTGAACAGTCCCAGCTATTCATTCAGCAAACAACTAAAAGGAAAATTACATTTTGGTCCTTTTGTTGGTAGCATTAAACCCTAGTTAGTCATTCTGGGCTACTACCAGGAGTAGCCACAGCTAATTATTTCTTTCAATCCTTTGCATCACAAAACTCTAAGGTAGGAAGGAGTAGATGGAAGGCAAAAGTGTGCACTATGTTCCAGAATCATAATAAAAGAAATTACATACTTTTATTTCTCCTACTTTCTATTTTTCTCACATTTAGACAACCCCTGTGGTTATCTTTCATCTGTATCATCTTTCAATTACATTCTCTCTCAAATGGATTTTTCTCACCTACGGTAGGCTGAGTAGATGGATACTCTTTACCCTGTATGTGTCCGTGGTAGGTCTAGGAATATGGGGATATTATAATACGGGGATATTATAATACGAGGATATTATAATAGGGCAATAATACAAACTCACTACATTTAGCCTCAATGAAATTAACTAACTCTATTGTTCATTATTTCATTAAAAATAGCATTTCTAAAATTCATCAGGATTAGTATTTTAAAATGAGTAGTTGTAAACAAATCTCATATATCTGTACATATATGTACATATGTAACACAAAACACACATATATAAATATCTATTACATGAGGTGGAAAATGGAGCTTACTTCACAGATATAAATTAATATACAATCAGTAAGTGATATCTAATCCTCAAACCAATAGATCCTATTTCCATAAGGCCACTATTTAGCAAAGCGTGTGGCACGTAGTAAAAGCTTATTAAATGATTCTTGATCAGTTGATTGATTCAAATCACTTTGTAAAGGATGTTAGAAGCCATCTAGTTCAACTTTCTCTCTCATTTTACAAATGAGAAAACCAAAGTGCCTAGAAGTGAGTTGCACAAGGTGACACAGCTAAACATTTTCACAGCCTTAACTTGAACTAACATCCCCATGTTGAGAGTTCAGTCTTTACCCACTGAATCAGTTCTTGTTGAGTATTTACTTTCCCCTGATCTCACAGAAGATAAGGAAATCTGTTAAGAAGTTCCCTTAATTTTCACTTTGCAACAATAAAAACCTGCTTCCCCTAATGAATCTGCTGAGAAACTACTCTTAGAGAAGTAGAAATAGTATTTATTCCTTTTTTTCAATGTATCCATCTCTAGATTGAACTGGTCCTATTCAGCTGTTGTCACTTAATTATGAATGCCAAAGCTTTTAGCTTCACAGAATAAGTTGTATTTGGTTATGAATGATTAAGGGTTCATAAAGTTTTTACTGGCCCATTAATCTTGAGGTGCAGAGTAAGTCATGGCAGTGGTTGGAAATCTCCAGCACTTGTATCACATTGCCCAAGGGGACCATTAAGGAGCTTCAGTACTCTTCGCCATTGCAACATAAGATAGTGGCTTAACAAAATAATTTCTCTTATTATAAAAAATCCAGTTTATCAATTAGTTCCACATATATAAATACTTTAATTTTAAAATTACCTTTCCTTTGGAGTTCAAGCACTCTGCTATAAAACTCAAAAGTGAATATTTTCTGTCAACCCTCTTCAGGTCCTTTGTTTTAAAGAATGAAAAGCTGCGTAGGGTGTAATGATAGTAGCTAGCATGCCTATAACTCTTTAACATTTGCAAAATGCTTTACAAATATTTTCTCACTTGATTTTCACATTAAGCCCAAAAGATAAGTCTATTGTTCTCCCAATCTTACAGATGAGGAAACTGATTCACAAAGCAGTCAAGTGACTTGTTCAGGGTCCCACAGCTAATGTCTGAGGTCACATTTGAACTCAGCTTTTTCTGATTCCAGTTCCACAACTGTATTCACTTCATCATGTAGCTACTTCTAGATATATAGACTCTCTGGGTGTACAGACTGGCCTCTAAAAGAAATTGGTTCCTAATATATAAGACCATTTCTGACTAGTGATTGCATTTTATGTGTCCAGAAAGCAATAAATACAGATAGAGATGATTTACTTTTTCTGCCCAGAAAATCATCCTGACAGGAAAGGTTTGAGCATCGTTTTCTTCCTGCATACAAATGACTGTCTGAAGGGACTATCTATACTGGGAATTTGAGAACAATTTTGAACTTTCTTGTCAGAAAATGAAGTGGTTTTGTGGTTTGCCAATTCTGATGAACATTACCAACTATTCATTCAGCAAACAATTAAAAGAAAAAATAGATTTTGGTTCATTTGTTGGAGGCATTAGACCACAGTCATTCTGGGCTAATGCCAAGAGTAGCCATAGCTAATGTCTTCTTTCAGACCTCTGCAACCCAGAACTCTAATGTAGGTAGGTAAGGAGTAAGCAGACAGAAGGCAGCAGTGCATACTTTGCTCCAGAATCATAATAAAAGAAAATGATATACTTATTTCGTCTACTTTCTATTTCCCCTCACATTTAGAAAAGCCACATGGACATACATCGCTTTTTCATAGGAAAACATAGCTTTAATATAGAAAGCTCTCATGTACAAGACTGCATTTGAGTTAAACTTTAAAAGAAACAAGGGAGTCTAAAAGGAAGAGATGAAGAGAGAGAACATTCCAGAGAAGATGGACAGTTTGTACAAAAACACAGAGACAAAAACAGAATGACATGCATAGAAGTAGTAAAAAAAAAAAAAGAGGATAATTTGGCTAGACTGGAATGGGGGCAAAATGTAATAAGCCTATTAAAAAGTTCAGTATCACTTTCTAAAATGTTTGGATGCCACAAAGAGGAATTAGAATTTGATCCTAGAAATAACTGGATGCCACTGGAGTTCACTCATCAGATAAGTGACAGAGTTAGATGTTTGCTTTAGGAACTAGTCATTCTGGGGGTAGCTAGGTGGTACAGTTGATAAAGCACAAGCCCTGGAGTCAGGAGGACCTGAGTTCAAGTGTGGTCTCAGACACTTGACACTTACTGTGACCCTGGGCAAGTCACTTAATCCCAATCACCTCTCAAAAAAAAAGAAAAGAAAAGAAAAGAGAAGAAAAAGAAAAAAGGAACTAGTCATTCGGCAAAGATAGAAGAGTGAATGATAGCAGATAGCGAAACCAATTTGCGGGTTACTGGAAATATTCAGGGGAAGGACGACAGCCTGAACTTGTGGGGCTGGGGAGAGAGAGAGAGAGACAGAGAGACAGAGAGAGAGAGAGAGACAGAGAGAGAGAGAGAGACAGAGACAGAGACAGAGACAGAGACAGAGAGACAGAGACAGAGACAGAGAGACAGAGACAGAGAGAGACAGAGATAGAGACAGACAGAGAGACAGAGAGAGAGAGAGACAGAGACAGAGACAGAGATAGAGAGAGAGAGAGAAACTTGGCAACTTGTTTTCTATGTTTACTGTGGAGTTGAGGATAACTTTGACATTAGGAACCTTGATAACTGGAAAGACAGCACCTTGAAAAAACAGGAGAGTTCAAAAGAGCAAGAAAAACACACCGATGACAATACAACTGGAAAGAAAAAATAATCAACTACCAATAGTTTTAATGTATATACACATGACGATGATGGACTGGACGACAGAATCATCACTGCTACTATGACCATCACTTCCATCTCTACGGGTTTGCTAGAAATCATTTTTACATGCTACTACATCCTTGTTCAGTGACTAGAGCCAGTAAATGTGCCTGCAGCAAACAGCTTACAAATTGACCTGAACAAATGAAGTGAGATATGAATAAATAAACAGAGGAAAGAGAGACAGAAGAATGAAAACCTTAATTCAAACCACGGCAATAGAGTAGCATTCAAGTAATGATACAAAGTAAAAGCATCTTAAGGATAGGTGAAGTAAGGTTAAGTGAATAATTAGCATAAGATTTGGGAGAAGTTTGGGGAAGAAGCTATTCATTAACTTTTCAATAATATATTCTAACAGAATCTCAAAATCTATTTTAAAAGGAAATTTGAAACATTTTTTATCTTCGTAAATTCAGACAATTAATTGTCTACAATACTCAAGTCTCACATGCTCCCATTAGGAGCCATAGGATGAGAAATAGTCTATTTTCTAAATGGAAGATGCTGACTCGAGAGGTCAAGATTATATTGGGCACTACGTTATTAATTAACTATGAAATTAACATACTATTTTCAGGAAAAAAAACATTTTAAGAAAGCATTAAAAACTTATTCCCCTTCCTAATAGCCTGTTTGTCTTTCAACAAACTAACTAAATGTATCACAGATGTCAGAGTTTATATGCATAGTAGAAAGATCTGTCTCACAGAAGCAGTCTTACTTATAAGCCTCAAAATGGCATGTGATGCTACTTGAAAAATAGTCATCACTATGGTTAGATGGCTCAAGTTGTATTCTCCCCTTCAAGTAAAAAGGTTGAAGCATGACTGGGAAACAATTTTGGCTGTAACTGCTACTATGTCACAAATAGCATCATTTCACTAGCCAACACACGCTTATAGGGTTTATTGTAAACATAAGCTATTGCTGCATTACCAATGCTATTGCTACCTGAAGTTGCCCAGAGAAAATTATTTACTATTCTTTTTTTTTAAATGTCAACATAAAGATAAACTCAGGCGAGATAGTCTTTTCCCCCTCCCCTTCTGTGGGATTAACTGTACCTTTTCTGAAATACGCTATTATGTTGATATGGCATTATGAATACTGGAAAAGGTCAATACTAATTAAATGCATTAATAAGTTTTATACTAGAGCATCTGGTGGTTGACACATTACTTAAATATGAAAATCAGACCAGCAGCAAATGATCACTCAGCTAAAGTCCTATGATATTTTTAGCTAGAAAGGAAAGTCTTCTTTCTTTCATTTTTTTATCACTGAACTAGAATTGGAAAATGTGTTGTTGTGATATTTTATACATAAATTATATTAGAAAAGCCTTATTTGAATTATGTCATGGAGTTACTAGTGGTATTTCTCTCCTCCAATGAAAAACCTTTTTCCCTTTCAGAAAAAGAATTTTAATATTAAAGGTTTATAGTAAAATAAAGTTTATAACTTGATAGGATTGTTAAATGTTTCATTTAGGAAAAATTACAATTTCATTCTCCCAAAGATGAAACTCTCTTCTTCTTTTGAAAGTATTTGGAAGGAGTGCTTATATTTGGTTGTTTTTATCATACAAAATACCTTTATTCTTGCTTTTTTTAAGACTTTCAGGTTATGTCACTTAGAATATAAGTTAATTGTATTACTAATTTTTGTCAAATTCTGTATTCTTCCAATACCCAATGATCTTCAAAATGAGTCTACACGTTTGGAATATTAGCAGTAGTTAATGGGTATTCCTATGCCTCTACACTCCCACCAGCACTGAGTTTTATTGCCTTTAATTATTTTAATCTGCAAAATTTTTTGATTATTATTACTAGTAAGCTTTAATGTTTCTTCAAGTTTAACAATTTGAGAGTTTCCTTCCTCTTTTAAAAATTGTCTTTTCCTGTTCTTTGACCATTTGCTCATTGTGCACTAGAAGCTATCACTAATTTTAAACTTAACTGTTTTTTATATATTTTATGTCAAATTATATATTTTTGCCATAAATATTCCCCAACCTATTTTAATTTTTATTGCATTCTGTTGTACAAATATTTTAGAGAAATGTATGCATATATTTCTTACCACTACTAATTCTTATGCCCTGAATTTTAAAAATTCCTTCCACAACTGCTATGAAACTGCATTCTATCTCCTTCCATATATGTCTCTCCTCTCAACTTTCAAACTGACCTTCAAACTCAACATGTCTGAAACTGAATTAATTCATCATCTTTCTCCACCATCCTCCCACCCACCCTATTTCTACTGAAGTTATACTTACTTTCATAATTATCAGTGCTCAAAACCTGTTATCTTTGATTGTTCCCTCTTCCCCATCAAAAAAGTTGCCAAGTCTCTTGATCAACACTTGTCTCTTCTCTTCCACACACATGACACAGCTCCCTAATTCAGTCCCTTATAACCATTTGTCTGAACTACTGTAATAGCTTGCTAAGTTCTCCTTGCCTACGATCTCTCCTTTTTCCAATATACATTTCAAAATAGTTTTCCTAATACCCTGTCCTGAACAAATCATTCTGCTACTCAAAAGCCATCAGCCTCCGTTTTGTAAATAGAATAAAATACAAAGCCTGGCATTTCAGGTTCTCTATATATGACTCCTACAAAGCTTTTCAGATGTATTTCTTACACCTGATATTATAGCTAAACAAGATAGTTAGCTAATCCTCTAATTTCATTTTGTACTCTCGAATCTCTGTGCATTTACACTGGTCCATTTCTCCATAGGTAGAGCACACTCTCTCCATTTCTATGTTTAAAATCCCTTCCTTAAACATTAAGCTCATGGAACTCCCTCCTCCATGAAGCCTTCTTTGTTGAAATGACTTCGCTTTCTCCTCAAATCTTAACATCTTTCCCACTCTCCTTCCTAGCAGATAATACTTGTCTCTACATATAACTTCTTTGTGATACTATATGATACTATAAACCCCTTGAGGATGAAAATTGTATTCCTCCATTTTTATTTCCCCAGTGACTAGCACAATTTCAGAATATATGCTTAATAAATTGATTAATAATCAACAAGTTGATAATAATTAATACACTGATTCATCTGAATAAAAATTTACTTATGTCCTTTTTTCTGAATAACTATGAACTATGCTATTTAGTAACAGATATACCCATTCTGTTGATGCAAAAATTGGGACAGAATTTGTGACTCGTCCAAGACTATAGACTAGTACAAGGCAGAAACCAAAATGCAAACCCAGATCTTCTCACTATGATTCCAAAAGTCAAACCATAACATATTATAATGGAAGGTGTATCCAAGTTCTCTTAAACCTGGGTCAGAAAATTAGGCTAGGCAAACCAACAGAATAGGTAGCAACTAAATGGAATGGTCAACCAATGGAGACCTGTTTGAGGGTGCTTGGAAAATTCCCACCATTTCTTAATCAACGAATTGAACTGCAAAATGAATTTCTTAGGAGAATGCCAAAATGATACAAGCTCCACACCCTCCCTACAGATATCAGAAGCGGAAACTGGTCCCTCCCCACCAAAATACAACAAATGACTATACAACTCACTTCTACAACCACTTTGACAACAGGTGAGGTTATGAACAGCTGTTTGTTGTTGCTATTAAGCTGTTTTAGTCAAATCTAACTATCTATGACCCCATTTGGAGCTTTTTTGCCAAAAATACTGTCATGGCTTGCCATTTCACCTTCTCCAATTCATTTTATACATGAGGAAGTGAAACAAACAGGGTTAAGTAATTTGCCCAAGGTCACACTGCTAATAAGTATCTGAGACTTGATTTTAATTCAGGTCCTCCTGACTCTAAGGCTGGTGCTCTATCCACTGTTCCACCTGGATGCCCTATAGACAATTTTGCCAAGTCTAAATATCATATTCATAGCTGTAACATATTCTGTGTTTCTTGCTTATAAAATGCAAGTGCACTACTCTTAATCCTATGTAAACATATAGCATCTGAAAAAGACCTTAGACACATAGGGGAAAAGGGGCCGGAGTGTCACACAAATGCAAGGTGTCACAGAATTCTTTGATTTTCCTCTTATTCCTCATCTTTACCAGATATTGCTTTAAGAAGAAAAGAAAATTGCAGAAGGCTGATTTGATATTGCCAGCTTTCTCTCTGGAATTGTTCGTATTATTTCCTGGCTTACTGTACTGTAAATATTTGGCTCTCATGCTAAAAGAGGACAAACATCGAGTCAGAGCAGCTATTAATATGAAGCAAAGGAAAACCCAAGTAAAAAGAAAAATAGATAATGAGTACAAGAGTGCATGATTAGTGTGCACATGATCAAGTGAACAAAATTTTGGGAAGGAATAGGGTAATAGCTTACTAATTAGCTACTAGAAAACTAGACCCAGGATGTGCTAATGTTTAACAACTGATTCTCTAAAGGAAAAAAATATATATATACATATATGCTTTTAAGTTTAATATGCATTATTAATACATTCACCATCACTTCCTTAAATCTAAACAGGGTTTAGATAAATAAAATGATATAAATAAATAAATAAAATGATAAATCATGTCCCACTTTGTGGCATTTGTTGATTTCCAATGTGTAAGTGCTCACACTGAAAAATTAATAGTCATTTTTTGTGACTCTATATGCGCTGGTTCTGGCACACTCCAGATGTATCAAGTAAACTCTCTAGTAATTAAATGGTTGAACTTGTATAGGTATGAGTAGTGGAACAAATTTGCATGAGCAGTGGCTATTCTCAGGGACTCTTAAACAAACACTCCCCTGGCTAACCACTCCCATTTTTTTCTACCAATTCTTATTCCAGATAGAGTTAAAGGAGAACCTAATTATCTTGTGCATAGTGGCTTGGAAGGAAGAAGGGTAGACATGTATTTTCATGTATCTGTGTTACTAGACTTTGGGTCAGTCTCCATAAATCAAAAAGAGAAATTAGAATAGTAGAATGATTTATGTAATGTTTCATCTTCCTTCTCTCCTTTTTCCTTTTTCTCCACCATATAGCTTCCAAAAAAATATTTTAAAATCTTATTATGTGAAACACACATTTGATTCCACACAAAAATCTTCAATTTCTCCCTTTTGAACTTAGGATAAAGAGACAAACTTTTCAGACTGGCATTCCAAATCCTTATGATAGGACTCCCACCTTGCACTCGAGTCATTTCATAGGATTCCTCTTATGCCTTCTCTGTTCTAATCAAACAGGCATCCTGGCTGTTCTCTACATATAATATTTCATTTCTCATTTTCATTCCTTTTTATAGGTTGATGTACTTTTCTGAAAATTCATTCCATTTTCCATAATAACTAGTTTTTTTTAAACAGGGCAACAATGGTATCTCCCAACATATATCCTCTCTTGTATTATTAGCATATTCTCTATCTAGAAATTACTTTGTATTATTTTAAATAGATTTCATGTTACTGAATTGTGTACCTGTTGTATACCCACAGTAAAATGGAAAGTCTTTGAAGGCTGAGGGTGAGAGGATGGTTGAATCTAGGATTTTATGAGTGTTGAGAATTCCCATTTAGGAAACCTCCTTTCTGAACACAGCTCAGCATCTGTTCCACAAGTTTCCTTGCATCTAGTAAGTGTTTAGCAATTGCCTATTGAATTGAGGTGTACCTGATAACTTCCTCCTGACTATGTGAGCACAAGTCTAGGTTAAATTGTAACATCTGGAACAAAGAAAGTCTGTGTGACTTCTGGGTGAATTCAGAACTTTTCTAATCTAAGTCAGATTATCCAGACCTGATTACTAAAATAATAATCCCACCAAGAACTTAATGACAGAGATAAAATACTCTTTTAATCAGGGTGATTAATGCATTTTCATGCAGAGGAATAAAACTCCCTCAAGAACAGTTCTCTAACCTATACTATGCCTTGCGGAGATGATCAATATTCCATATAAGTGTCAATTTATTAAGTCTCACAAGAATGCTGAGGGGAAACGGAATATTATTATTTAAAAAAAAACATTTCACAGATGGTTAAGAGAGGCTCTGAGAGCAGATATGTGAGAAAGGGGCATTATTGTCTCAGATCCATGGCATAATTAGTTGGTTGTTTAAAGTAAAAATCTGCATATTAAATTCAGCACAGTAGAGAACAGATTCTTTATGAACAGAGACACACAAATGCCTGATTAGATCTATTTTTGAATTAGTTCATTAATACCAGGCCTGATCGACTTAATTCTCTTCTGAAAACCCCTACTTTGATTGTGGGGAGAGGTTTTCATAGGTGATAAAAAGGTTTTTTTTTTCCCAAATTAGACAGGTTGATCTTTTGTTGTTGTTAGGCCATTATGATAAGTTCAAGAATGAATGTATGCACTGCAAATTAATTTGGTCCTTGCCCTCCTGAGAACCATCATGTCTCCCATTTCCTTACTTACATATCCCCAGAAATCATTAATTCAATCACCTGACTCTTCATATTTAACCATTAAAGATAATGGTGTTTTCTACTTAAATGAATACAGGTAAAGGGGGCAGAATATATATAAAATTGAGAGAAATTTGCTTAGGGAAAGTTTGTAATTATGCATGAATAAATAGTGGGAATGATTTTCACAGAATTATTTGATAATGAAGCCCAAAAGAAATATACACACAAAACAAATGAAGTTTTATTTGCATGTGTGCACAGACACATAATACATTATTTCAGTAATTCCTAGCTTTTGATATTATGGTCATTTTATAGATGATGAAATTATGGCTCAGAGAATGTATGTGACTCCCACAGGGCTATACAGATGGTATCCTGATCATCTAGTCCAGTATCATTTTGCAAATGAGAAAGAAGAGGGGGGAATTATTTTCCTGAGGTTGCACAGTGAGCAGAAAAATTAAAACTAAAATCCAGAAACCAGTATTTCTACTAATCAAGTCATTCAGTAGACACACATTTATTATGAACTTACTTATAGCTTGAGATATAAATGCAAAAGTACCACTAAAGGCAGGGAAGTAAGAAAACCAGGAAATGCTTCCTGGAAAAAGTAGAATCTGAAACAAGTCATGAAGGAAGGCAGAGGAGGTGAAGAAAAAAGTTTAGACCTGGGAGACAGTCATTGAAAAAGTAGAGTTTGGAGATAGACACTAAGTAAGCCAGGAGAACTAATTCTAGAGTAAGACAGAGAAGAGTAGGGTGTAAGAAGACTGAGATGACAGGAAATGACTAAGTCGTGAATGGATGTAAAAGGAAAGCTGCTTTGATCCAGGTGATAAAGAGTCAAGGGAGTTTATTAAGTTTGTGCAGGAAATAGTCAGAAGTGGGCTTTAGAACAATCACTTTGGTAAGTTGAGTGGAGGATCAACTGGTGCATGTGAAATATCATTCCATGCAGCTGAAGGTACATCTTTTAAATCTGTGTCATGACAAATTTTATCTGAATTAAGTTCCTAAATCTTCTTAAAAGAGAAGAATGTCAGTTGTAAGATAAAACTTTTGAGGTTTTAAAAAAATTTCTTCCTTATAGATATTTGCAGCATTTCTACAAGTTTAAAAGGGCCTTTAAGGAGAGGCTGGATGACCACTAGTTGGGTATGTTGTAGAGTAGAAAGGATTCTTCTTCAGCTATAAGCTGGACTAGATGGACACTGAGGCACCTTCCAGCTCTGAAATTCTGTACTTTTTTATAACTTTTTACAACTTTTATTTAATATACTTTATACACACACACATATATATGATTTTTATAACTTTTTATAACTTTTCTGTTTTCCTGACTTTGTCCACATGTATATTCTATGCCGCCCCTTCATACCATGTCATTGCAACAAAGCCACATGCCAGCCTTGCTATAATCTTTGGTGATAGCTAGTGCCCTCTTGCCAAGGCCAGTTTTCCAAAAGCAACAGTTATTATACTAAAAACTTTCCTACAGTCATTGACTCAATGTGGAAAATTATCAGAATAATGGCAATTGACAGTTTCTGCAAAATGGTGCCAAGTTAGGTTATCTCCTCATTTTCTACACTGGTCTCCACATTTTTACTTCTCTGTTGACAAGACTGGGTTAGATAAAATTGTTAATGACTTAAGCAGGCTCTCTTCCTGAATATGTGATAATATTTATTTTATGTTTTGACTTTTATTTGTTTTTAAATTTATAAAAATAATCTTTGACTAGTCTTGTTTTCATTGGTAAAGAAGTTTGACAAACTAAATCAGAAGGGCCAGATATGCAACTTGCCTTTAAATTGATAATAAAACTTGAAGATAAGAGTATTACTTGTAGAAGTGGCTCTCCTGTTCCAGGCTTTGTCAAATCAACCTGTCACAGTGACACTCAGAAATTATTTTTTAATGTTAGAATATGTTAGAGGCCTATATTTGGTCATATCAATGAAAAAAATCCTGTATTTCATTTCCAAAAGTCATACTTATATTTAAGTAACAGATAAATCCTTTTAAGAAATGTCAATTTTTAAAAAATTTAAAAAATCAGATAACTATAGCACACAATTAGCTCACTCATTCCTAGAATTATATCAAAATTTGGTATCCTTAGGGCTAACTTCATAAAATGCTAAAAAAAAATCTAAAAGTAAATGGAGATATATTGATTCCATTAGAAGATTACATAGTTGTCAGTCATGGTAAGGGTTACTACCGGCATATCATCATCATCATCATCATCATCATCATCATCATCATCATCACCATCACCATCACCATCACCACCACCATCACCACCACTACCACCAATAATAAAGATAATTCATGTTTATTCAGAGTTCTTAGGTTTATAGAACTTTACCTAGGCTACTTTATTTTATTCTCAGACTCCCTATGAAATAGGTATCATTATCCTTCTGCTTTAAAGATGAGGATAATTATGCTAAGAGACATTAAGAGACTTTCTCAGGGTCATGTGGCTAGTGAAAGGTTATAAATTCATGTCTTACTGACACCAAGACCTACACTCTATCCATTGTACCACCTACTGACCTCTTGGTCTCCTACTATCTTGGGAAGGATGGTAGACTAGGAGTCAAGTAGTCAGAATTTAAATTTTTCTTTTTCACAAACTTGTGTGACTCTGAATAAATAACAATTCTTCTGGGTCTCAGTTTACTGTTTTGTAAAATGAAAACCACAGGCTTTTATTATAACTAAGGTCTCTTATGACTGGAAGATTCTATCATTAATTAAAAAAGGTTATTATTAGTGGCACTACATAATCTTCTGACATTTTATTTTTTTTTTAAAAATCATAAAAAAATCATCTTGAACCTGTTGAAACTAAGAATTAAACATTTTCCAAATAAGGAAACTAAGGTTTCCATATGGGAATAAAATTGATGTCTTCTTTAGGGTCAAAAGCAAGTGTTAACAGCAAAAGGAAGAAAATGTTCATAACAAAGCCTTTTGGCCAGATCGCATTTGCTGATTATGGCATTATCCTAAGTCTCCCCAGTCCAGTCTCCTAGTGAGAAGGCCCAGGTAGGGGCTATGTTTTCTCTGGGAATTCAAAGGATGTTTCCTTATCCTTTCTTAACTTGTATTAAAACAAACAAAGCAAACAAAATATAGTAGCTAAAAGTGTTATTCCTGCTCCTCTCTGCATAAGAATCCAAACTGCGACAGAAAGGTTCCTAAATACCTTTCCTTAGGTCTGAGTCTAACCTGTAAGTCTAAGTGGAATCTAATTTCAATCTTCTTTACAACTTGGATATAAAGTATCATGTGGACACTGAGAAGTTCTAGGATACCCTATGTATGTAACTAAAGTTATTATCCTAAACAGATAAATGATTAACCTGTTTTTAATCCCCAGTTATGGAGATTCCTTTGTAACTTTTTCATTATTTTAACATAATTACTTTTCTTTAAAGCATGCATTCTTTGTCTAACTGAAATATCAACCTATTTCCTTTCCTTGACTCACACTGGAGACAGAAAGTAGCAGAGAAAAGACTTCCAAATCTGTAAAGGGAAACCCTAATTAGTCTGAAGTCAGAATATGTCTGATAAACTCTCGATCTACATTATTGCTACATCTGAATGTGACAGAGCTCATTCAGGTCTGCCTTATCCTACATTTTGTCCATAATGGCTATTTCATTCTTAATATGCAGATCATGTGCAGAAATGAGTCTTGTGAAGCTTGAGTAGTGCAGTATTAGAAGCTATGAAATACTCTACATCTATAACCACCCATTATGGAAAATGAGGTTACATGCACCCACATAACTACTCAGTAAAGATAATGAGATTAAATTCACTATTATCTAAATATCTACTGGCTAGAGAAAAAAAGGGGAAAAATCATAAAAATCTTCCACTAACCCAATGGCTTATATAAGGTATTTTGTTCCATTTCAATAATGCCCTCTACACAGTGACTCAACTCTATCAGAAACTACAAATTGAAATAATAAATAAGTAGACTTCATTACAGGAAGATCCCCTAGTTTTGGCCCTCACATTAGGGAAAGGCATAATAATAGTCATACGAAAGGTTCCCAATGTAATATTTCACCAGCTTCTGTGAGAAATTGTAAAGCACAGAGTGAGCTTCATTTGCAAAAATAAGACATGAGAAGAGGGGATATATATTGAGGGGAATAATTCAACTTCAGTTATTTCTCTGAAGTAACTCTGTCCTTAAACTTTAAAGAGCAAACAAAAACAAAAACTACTCTATGTTATTATGCCAAGGACAATTGAATCATCATTGAATGAATGAATCACTGAAATAAATGCTATTTTCTAATTTTTAAAATGACTGCTACCAAAATGTTAGAGATTCAGTGGAAAAGAATACACACACACACACACACATACACAAAAGTGTGAATTACGTTCAATCAATCAATATTTATTAAACACCTACTTATTGGAGTGACTACCACTGAGCTAAAAACTGAGGATACAAACACAGACAAAAGACAATCCCTGCTCTCGAGCAACTTACAATATTCTAATGGGGAGACAACATGCAAACAAATATATACAAAGCAAGATCCAAACAGGATAAATAAGGATAACTAAGGGAGGAAAGGCACTTAGTCTTAAGAGGGGTTGGGAAAGGCTTCATTTAGAAGATGAGGTTTTAGTTGGGACTTAAATGAAGACACAAGGATCAGCAGCTAGAGCAGAGAGCAGGGAGGGCAGCCCTCTGGATGGGGGAAGGGGGAGGAGAGACAGAGACACAGAGAGAGAGAGAGAGAGAGAGAGAGAGAGAGAGAGAGGGAGACAGAGACAGAGAGAGAGACAGAGGATTCCTGGAAAGGAAGAATGGAGGGCTTTGTTTGTCGAACACTAAGAGGTGACTCTTTGTATCAAAGAATACATGTCAGGGAGTAAGGTAAAAGAAGAATGGAAAGATGGTGGGGGGGGGTTAAGCTATAAAGGGTTTCAAATGTCAAAGGGAGCATTTTGTATGAGATACAGGAGGCAACAGGGAATCACTGAAGTTTATTGAACAGGGGGGTGACACATAAAGAGAATACAGTATTTGACAGAATTTTGCATATTGACTATCAGAATTACTATTATTATTATTTGCTTTTTGGAAGGGGGCAGGGCAATGGGGTTTAAGTGACTTGCCCAATGTCACACAGCTAGTAAGTGTTAAGTGACAGAGACAGGATTTGAACTCAGGTCCTCTGGACTCAAGGGACTGTGCTCTATTCACTGTACTACCTAGCTGGTCCTGGCTATCAGAATTATTTAAGAAAATTCAAGCCCCTACCAAAAAACCCCAAACACTTTAAGTGTGATTTATATAGCACTTAGAGACCTAAGAAAAGAATGGCTATCATATTAAATTGAACTGTCTGTCTTACAGACTTTGCTCATAGTTGCAGTAACAGGTTTTTGTTGCTAGGTCTACCCATCCACCCTTTCCTCACCTCCAGAATTTCTATAAATCCATATATCTTTCTTCTGCCATAATGATGTGCAGTCAATCTAACTGGCCATGCTCTGGGAGGAGACTGGTAAGTCATTTCTGTATAGGGAGTTTCCTCACCAGAAGTTCCCAAAACCAGGGCACTCATTAGTAAAATTAGTATGTGTGTACACACACACACACACACACACACACACACACACACACACACACCCCAAATTGGAGACAAAGGAAAAGTAACTAAATTAAAGAATAATAGAAATACATTTTTTCATTGCCAAAGATACACTTGATGCATAAAATACTACTGTGCTTTTAGTACAGTAATTTAGATAATTTCTGCATTTTTCCTCCCACTGTTTGTAGTACAGCATTGGAAGTAATTTGCTCAGGTGTTTATACGTGCTTATATAAATATATACAGTTTACCTAGCAGTGTGAAGGGAAATTCTAAAATGCCATGTATCAGTTAATTTCTACATTCTCTTGATTAGTTATGGGTTGAAGGTAATCTCTGTTAAATTCTGCTATATTGTTTTCAAGGCATCAGTGCACCAAAGGATATCTTTGCAGCAAGTGTGCCTTATGTTTCCTTATTTCACCATCTTAATCACTAATCAAAAGAGCAGAGAAGATTGTGATTGTGGACATTATAGAAATGGGCAGCGGATGGTGAGGGTATTTACATGTTTAATTGTGCAGCAGCCAGCATGGTGCCTTGGGCACCCACAGGAATTCAATAAATATATATTGAATGGGTAGGGCTGGAAAATGTTCTAAAATGTGATTTGGCAGACATCTCATCAGATCATGGATTACTAGATCAAGCATGGTGTTCATTTTCCTCATATGTAGAATGAGACATGCACAAAGGTTCCTTCTACCTTCTAATAGTTCACGAAAGCACATTATTCCTATGAAGCCCTTTATTCATGGGAAAGGACAGGCATAGAAACTAAAATATTTAAATTAGGCTAATGGTGCTTGGTAAAATGGATTCATCCATCTCCTCACTTTCTCTGTATCCTTCAAAGCAAAACAAATTCCTCTCAAATTAATCTTGTTATTAACATGTCTACTCTGCCACAATCCTAAACCCTCATCACTTCTAACCTAAGACAACTACTTTATTAGCTAGTTTTTTTGTCTATAGTTTTCCCAATTGTAATCCATTTTGTACCTGCTACCAGACTAACTTTCCAAAAATCAGCTTTAACTATAGAGTTTACCTTTTGAGAATTTGTATTAGTCTCTGATTATTTATCAGATCAAGTCTGAATTTCTTTTCCCAGTAATCAAAGCCCTTCAGTAAACTCTTCACAAGAACTCCTGGTTCTGTTTTTCACAAGTCAAGTCACAGTTATCTCCTGACATTATTCTTGCCTCCCCTGAGTACTCTCTCTTCTATTCTTGACAATCAAAATCCCTTTCTTCATTAAAGAATAAGTTAACAACCCATATTCACAAGACTAATCTTCCTAGACTAACTGCAGGTCTCTATCTCTACTGTATAAATGTATTTTCTATGAATTATTTTCAAGTCATTTCAAGTATCTACCTCTTGTCTTCCCAAGTAGCCTGTGAGCTGCTCCCTTATCCCACAACCTTGTTCCACTGTTAAATGTTTAAAATAATTTTAAAATGCACTGATGTAAGTCACCATTCTTATCAGTAAAGATTACGATCTCTCCATAAATTCAGAAGATGGTTTAATGATTGCTTTCACTCAAAACAATCTCTATCTGCTGGCCAAACTTTTAAGGATCTGCCTCCCTATCTGAGCTAGCCTGATTCTAATAGACAATTTCATCATTAAGCAATCCCATACTCAAAATCTTTCCAGCTTTGGTAAGATCCACTATATCTTGCTTTCCACTGGTATAACTTTTTAACCACCCAATCATTTTCTGGATAATTAAAGAATTGTAAGAATAGAAATTTATTGGGAGAGCAGTACATAGCACATGATATTAACAAATAGGATTGTATGATTTAAAGCTGACATAGACCTTAGATGTCTAGAAAAAAATTAGCTAATTTTGAAGACAAGGAAATTGAAGCCAGAAAAGTTGTGTCATTCTCAAAGTTAACAATCAATAAACATTTAATAAGTATGTAAGTACTGGGCTAGGCACTGGGAGAAAAAAAGAATCACTCTCTTACCTCAGGGAATTAATATTCTATTGGGAGAATAGAATATTGGGAGCATATTTAAATATTCATACATATATGTGCAGTATAACATTTAAGTAATAAAAAATATGAAAAAATCTTAGTGGTTTTGATAATCACATTTCTTGTGCCAGTTGTTTCAGTTTTTTTTAACAAAAACAAAAAACTTTTAAGTGTAGCAGAATATATAAAAATGGAATATGTTTTTGTTCTTCTTCAGTCACTTCAATTGTGTCCAACTCTTTGTGACCCCATTTGGGGTTTTCTTGACAAATATAATAAAGTAATTTGACATTTCCTTCCTCAATTCATTTTACAGATAAGAAAACTGAGGCAAACAGGGTTAAGTGACTTGCCCAGGTTCACACAGCTAATAAATGTCTGAGGTCTGATATGAACTCAGGAAGATGAGTCTTGCTGATTCCCAGCACAGCAGTCTTTTCTATTGTGTCTTCTAGTCCCCTGGGAGTATGCAAATCCATTATCTTATATCCCTCTTTCTACCCATTTAAACTTGTTCCAGGGTGGTTAATAAATAATGACTTTCAAAATGTGAAACAACAATTTTTTTCTCATTTCCCTAGCTTTTGTTAGTAATGAATGTGAAAACAGCCAAATGGAGAAAGAAGGCAGTATTACAACAAAGCTTATATAATAAACCATGAAAAGAAAAATATGTCCAATGTAGGTGGCTATTTCATGGCACCAACTCCATCATATGAAGGCCACAATTTTGTCATGAAAACAATCACTCATGGATGGTTGGATTTCCTCTCCATAGTATCTCCAAGTTTCATATTAATGTAATGAAGTAGCCCAGCATTCTGCAAAGAACACTGGTCTCAGAGTCTGAAGGCACAGGTTTGAGTCCTAGATTCCCCCGCTGAAAAATGAGAATAGCAACACTTGTTTTACCTTCTTCAAAGAGTTGTTGTAATGCAAGGAAAAGTGCTCTTTGTGAACAGTAATGACAATAATGATGGTTTTTAGCTGTTCTCCCCAAATTCACATTTAACAGAATGCCTGAATTGATGAGATTTTCTTCTTTCTACTTCAGTCTAAGTGATTCCACGAATAAACAAGCTTTCACAGGATGCCAATCTGTTATAGTGGAAACTTTTGTTAGTCCTTTGAGTATATTAAAACCTTATACATGGAACTTAATATTCTCTCCTACTACTTGATTTTCTTTACTTTCTGGTGATACCTCAACACTTCCTCAAAAAAGTGAAATTCTTATTCAGTTATTTGACTTAATTTAGAATTGATGAAGAAGTGTTTATGTCCAGAGAAATGAGAAGTAATACACAAAGTTCAGAAAAGACAAAGATTCTGAACTTCAATGTGTCAAGAAGTTTAATTTGTTCAGTCATGACTGACTCTTTATGACCCCATTTGGGGTTTTCTTGGCAAAGATTACTGGAGTGGTTTGCCCTTTCATTCTCCAGCTCATTTTATAGATGAGGAATTGAAACAAAGAGGGTTAAGTGACTTGCCCAGGATCATACACCTAGTAAACAGATCAGATTCCAAGCCCAGTGCTCTTAGACACTGTGTCATCTAGATCCCCAAGATATTTATACTTTAATAGAAGTATATGATGAGAAAATATATCTAAGTAGGAAACAGATCCTTCAACAGAGCATTGTGTGAGGTTAGTGATAGAGAGGGGGATGTCATAGCTTGCCCTAAAAAACCATAAAAGGCTTCTTGGAGGTTTAATTGTTGAGTTTGAATTCTTACTATTTGAATTTGACACTCATGATGGCTTATATTATTATATCATGATGTTAGCATCCCATTCAATATTCTCCAAGTGATCTAAGTCCACAGGAGTACACAAAGGAATGCAGATAAAATGTCTGATTTATTCCCTATATCTTAGAGCATATATTCCAAGTTCTTGTTTGTCATTTATACTGCTGATAACTGACGCACAAATGGTTTTCAGTGTCTTATTCCCAATGGCATCCTGTTATCACTCTATATTCTGCTGATATTCTCTCTTTATAGTGAGAATGTCAATGATTATTTTTAGTTTAGGGTCTCATGACTATTTCTGATATGGAATTGAAGTCGTCAGCTGGTGTCTTCAACATTATTTTCACGCAAATCTTTCCGCAAGGTTTTGATCATGTGGTTGTAGCAGCAGTGATGACAATACATAAAATGATACTGAATAGACAGTAAAATGCCTCTCTCGGGGCTCTGGCTGACTCAATAAGCCAAATTCATGGTGAGGTCATTTCCACATGCACTAAGAACAAAAAGGGCAGTTTTTTATTAGTGAGGCAACTGATCTAACACCTGGGGACGTTATGAATCATCCTATAAATAAAGGCATCACTCTGAACTCATCTCCCACTAAGCCATATCAGTTAGTGTCTTTTCCAAAGGGAAACGTGTCTATCTAGGAATGCTCTACATCACTGCAATCACTGTTGCTTTATCCATATTCTTCCTTACACTTTCTTACATATTCTTCCAAAAATTCCAAGTTGTAACATTTATTGCTCCTAGGGGAGATTAATGCAGGTTTTAAAATCAATTTCACTACAATAATCATTTTAGGAAACAAGGTTACTGGTTTTCAGGCCCCTCCTTCTCTAGCATCTACATTGGGCCAGCTTGGTCCCAGGAAAGAAGGCGTTCCCTTCTCCCCTCAGAATCACAAAATTCCCAGCTTCTTCAAGCCTCAGCTTATTTTCCTTGAGAAGTTTCCCCAATGTTCTTAGGCATTAGTATTTACTCTACCCCTGCAAATGATCCTGTGCATTCCTATTTGTGCATGTATTATATCCCCTCTCTCATTAAACTGTAAGTTCCTGGTAGGTGGGGATTGATTTCATTTTGTTTTTCTATCACCACCATGTAGAAGAGAGCCTTGAGAATAAAATGATCTTTAATAAATGTTTGTCTGATTTTATTAAATTAAATTGGATTGGCTCTAGGGCTGTTCAAGCAGAATTGCATTGAAAATAACCATTGGAACAGCTACTAACTATAATTAAAAGTTTAGAATTGAAAGTCATCGGTGATCCAATGTTCAAATCTGAAAAGGGCTAAACATTTAGCACCTCATTGTCTCTAATATTATAGGATGTAACTTATATTATGCAACATTATTACAGTTATTGGGGGTATTCAATTCATCAGAGGCCCCCTAATCAACCTCCTACTATAGGGGTAAGTATAGGAAAGAAATTACAAGGTTAGAAGAAAATTAAAAATAGAAATAATTTACTTCAATATTAATATCAGATAGACAATGAGCATCCAAATGATTTACTAGTGGCAAGAGTGGTAGGCTGGTAGTCAAGACATCTTGGTTTAAATCCTAACCAGTTACTATGTGTTAAATGTGACTATGGATGGGAAATACAATGTTTCTCTGAGCCTAAATTTCCCTAGCTGTAAACTGGACATAATAATGACACTAGCTAGCTCCCCTAGCTGAAAAGAGTGCTTTTTTTTAAAGCTTTAGGTGCCTAGAATTTGAGTTTAAAAGGACTACAGAAATCCTTCAATTCAATTTAAACCTGAACAGGAATACACAGGATAAGATTGAAGAAAAAAATGCAGCCTCTGTTTGAAAATTCTTAATACTGAGGAACTAATTATGAGCCAAAGCAACTCATCCCATGTGGGGACACGTCTAAATGGAAGAACGTCTTCCTTTATAGTGAAATTAAATCCATCTTTCTGCAAACTGCACATACTTCTACATCTGCCCTTTATGGTGAAGCAGGACAAGTCAATTCCCACCGTTCCTGAAAGTCTCTCAGATTCAATGTGACTTTTTGTCCCTTCATATCAAAGTACAAGCTTCATCCCAACAACTACTAACATGTTTATCCTTAAAGTTTACACAATCAATGGTAGTGTTACATAGTGGATAAAGAGCTAATATTAAAGCCGGGAAGAGCAGGGTCCCAATCCGAACTCTGACAAATACTGTTGTGTGACTCTGAGCCCGTCACATAACTTCTCAGTGCTCAAGGTAAACCTATAAGATTGTAAATTTCAGAGAAGATAAAGATTTTCATTAGCAGAAGGAGTTTCCTTACCTGTGAATTCTCTAAACCAAGAAATCACAGGACTAGATACAGTCTTTATTCATAAAATTTACAGTGACACTTGTATGACTCATATATGTCCTTGGCTCAATTGTTCATGGCACAGTCCTGTGGGTATACGCGAAGGCTCTTTCAATGACCTATATATACTTTTTAGGGGCTGCTAGACAATGCAGAGATAAAGTGGCAGGCCTAGAGTCAGGAAGACCTCAGTTCAAATATGGCCTCAGACTACATCTGTGTGATCCTGAGCAAGTCACTTAATCCTATTTGCCTGTAAAATGATCTGGAGAAGGAAATAACAAATCACTCCAGGATTTTTGCCAAGAAAACCCCAAATGCAGTCACAAAGAGTCAGATGTGACTGAAATGACTGAACAGCAAATATTTTTGTGACCTATCAGCTCTCACAAGAGCAATTCCCATTTCTATGGTAATGGCCCACTCATCTTCATAACTACCTTTAATCTTTTTTCCTGAAATCCAATCCCACATCACCAACTGCATTTTGGAAATCTCAAATTGGATGTTGTCTCAGCAACTCAACTTCAATATGTCCCAAAGAGATATTCATTGTCTTTTCCACAAAACTATTCCCTCATCCAAAATTCCATTCCTTATTACTGTCAAGGGCATTCCTATCTTTCAAGTTATTTGGGATCTCAGTATCATTCTTAACCCCTCACTTTAACTCACCCATGTATCTCAACATTTGTCAAATTTAATTTATATCACTGAAATGGTGATTTTCTTCCCATTTACTCTTGATCTCCTAAAATTATTTTCTGTAACGCATGTAACACATGAGTGACTTTATCTGTTCTCAGGATTCTAATTCTTATTATTTGTGCTGATGTCCTACTGTAATACCACAACTTCATACTGGTAATGGAAGCCAACTACAAAGTTTTAGCCAAAAGGAAACTTTTTAATAAACTTCTATAGTTTAAATACAGGAGATAGATAACCGTGTTATCTCTTCCCTTTCCCCATACAATTCAATTTTAAAATATTTATTAAGTACCATATGAGATATCTATCTATATATGCATATACATGTGTATATACACACAAAATAAGCTTAAAGTATTAGGTCATAGGAAACAAAATCCAAAATCAACACTGTCCCTGCCCACAAGAAGTTTAGATTCTAAAACCAGCAATATGAAATATATGCAAAATGTATTGCTCAAATTATAGCAATAGGCTATAATCCTATTTTAAATGTAACTATTATTATTCAAAAATTTAAAAAAATTAATTTATCTTCTCTTAAAAATTGCTAGATATCATAGGATGATGGAACCTGACTCTTCCTGTGGTTCTGGGAACATCTTTAAAAGTGGGTGGGAGAAGACATGGTATAACTAGTCTTAATTTCAGCAAGTAAAAATCATAACCCTAAGCAACTATTTTCATGCTAAAAAGTTCCAACTAGGGTTTCCTTTTTAAAATGGTATTACTCTCAAGTTGAATAATACTTTATCACTCTCTTTGGGCTGCAGATTAGTTAACACAAAATTTAGAAGAAGAATAATGGAGATAAATATCTTTAATTTTCTAGCTCATTCTGTCTTTGCAAAATATAGGGAAGCTCCACTTTCCTTTTATTTACTACTAGCTCTTGCAATGTAGTAAATTAATATATCTTTTAGCAGGGGAGTCTTTGAGGATATTAGCACTGCCAGCCTCACTTAAGCAGCAGGCTCACTCTCAGAGCTATAGTCCAAAAGAAAACATGTTTAAATAACACAATAAAAATGTGACACATACCAGTTTTTGTGACTTTATCCTCAACTACATTACAGACTAAAATGTACACACACATATGCATATATATATATATACATGTATATGTATACACACATATACATACTTATATATGTATACACACAAACACACACATGTATATATGATATAAGAATTCAGTCTCTGATGACTGTCCTCCATCCCAACTTCCATGGTTAGAATTGTACTCTAAAAATATTCTATTTATTTTAATCCAAAAAAAATTGAAGTGTTTAGTAATCTTACCCCTCTCCTTCCTCAAAAGGCTTCCACAGATTCTGAATACTCATAAGGAGCCAATTGAGACCGTTTTCAAGCTGACCAACCTGCCATTTCATCTGGATTTCACATATTACTCTTCACCTACACCCACACTCTGCATTCCAGCAAAATCAGGCTATTGGAGTTCCTTCTGATCTACTTCTGCACTTTTCTATCTATAGGATGGCTGCCACACATGCCTGTATTACTTCTTCCTTGATCGCTGCCAGATTAAAGCCTTTCTAATTTGCTCCAACTCGAAGTGAACTCCTTCCTCAAACTTTCTTGCAGCATTTTTCTGTATTTCTCTGTTCTTTTATTATTTCTGTTTATTTGCAAACATACCATATACTCCATTATGATAAACTCCTTGATGCAAGAGGCAATCAGGCCTTTTCTTCACATGTGCCCCCAGCTCCTAGGTCAGTGCCTTAAATATCTGTCATTGTTGTTGTTTGTTCTTCGGTTTTTAAGATGACCACTGACATCACAGGTGATTTTTTCACTTGTAAGTCAATTTGATTTAAGTGAGGCAGAGTTGTACAAAGTTGTTGCTTTACTCTCTCTTCCAGAGTCATCAAAGTGCAACAGTAAGACAAAAGTCAAGATGACTCATGATGGCCTGGTGTGAAGTGAATCAATGTCTGGCCAAGCTCTCAGCATGCCACAGTGAATGCCTCAGCTGCCTTCATGGCCACTGGAACAAATTCTTCTTATCTGTCCATTTCTGTGGGGGATGTTGTCACAAGGTTTAGGGTAGATATCCTCCTCACAATACTAATGGGTTTGAGGCTTATCAATTGCCCTCCATACCTTAAATAGCAGGAGCTTAATTAAGATTTAGTGATTTGAATGTTGTTGAATTGAAATTTTAAACCTATTCAAATATTTTCAGTCAATACTATTTTTATGATATGCAAATTTCATTCATTTTTTTTACTGTCTGATATGTAGAATAGTAGAATTTTTGATTTTGTCCTCATTTTTCAACTTCCAACTTTCAAGAAATAAGACCTTAGACATTTTACGAAAAACTCTTCATTCTACTTAAAATATTTTTAATCATATTTCTTTCTTTTTTACTCTTCAGCTTCTCAAGCTCAAAAGAGTCAAAATGTTTTTAGTCTTCCCTCACATGGTAGTCTCCTTATTTTCTTAAATATTTTAGGTATTTTTCTGGACTTCTCTTATCTCTTATTTTTCTTGAAGTAAAAAGAAAGTTCTTTTGGGGAATAAGATACATGGACATGTGTTACTCTGAGGAAGCCACAAAATCTTTCAGGGTCTTAGTTTCTTCATTTGTAAAATGATATGGTTGGAAGAGATGGCCTTTGAGTTCTCTTACAGCTCTAAATCCATTACCTTATAGTTTCAAATCTTCAAACATTCTGGCTTCCCGATTTTATAAACATGCATACATACATGCACACATATATACATATACATGTAGATATACACATACATATACACATATATTCATTAGCACTAAAACATTCTGGTTACATGATATCTGACATTTCAGATCACATATGCAATGGAAAAAAATAAGACTTCCAGCTGAACCTGTTATCCCTTAACCCAGATGAATTTAAATCAATCAAATTCATCACCGTGTGGTACCTATCCTTCCATCATAATTTGAGATAAGCATACTTCCCAAGGACATTATTCATATTCCACAAAACTAAGTATTTTGGGACTATATAATAAAACAAAATTGGGAGTAGAGGGGAAGCACCATCTTCTTTCCTAATGACAAACTCTTTTCTTCTCCTCAAAATTAGGTTCCCATAGAACCCATTTCCTGTGTAGAATTTTCTTTGATTAATGGTTTCTACCTTCCCATCTCAGTTAATTCCATATGCAAGGTCTTCATCAAGTCCTTGTGCAGTTTTTAACCTTTAATAACTTGGGTTGTAGGGCTGATAGAAACAATCTGTAACTGCCATTTCAGAGGCAAATTGAATTTCTTGCTCATACCCGATCCAGATTTCAATTCTCCTAGTCATAGGATGTAGCCTTACCTTCTCATCTGTAGGGGCTATATTCCCTTTGTCATAAGATTTTTTTCCAGAAAGAATACATCGTACACAATCATATAATACAGCTGCCTTCCTAAAGCATAATAAATTAGCGAAACATTGTGATTATAAAATAAATGAAGTTTTTTAAAATTTGTATGTATTTCTAAGGACCCATGGGCTTTATTAAGATATTGTTTGATTATATATGTATACTTCCATTGACTATGTGAACACAAGATCATTGTGAAGACCAAGTTAGATACGGGATATAAATATTTTGTAAATTACAAATCACTATCAAAAACTGAATTGACATTGGTTATTATTGTCCTT
>CM053600.1:94808893-94830024 GCA_028646575.1 Pseudocheirus occidentalis
TCCGGAGGTACCTAGAGAAGTCGGGAGTGCTGGACACGCTCACCAAAGTACTGGTTGCCTTGTATGAAAAACCAGAAAAACCCAATAGCGCATTGGATTTTCTAAAGCATCACTTAGGAGCTGCGACTCCAGAAAATCCAGAAATAGAGTTGCTTCGCCTAGAATTAGCAGAGGTGAAAGAGAAATATGAAGCTGTAGTAGAAGAAAACAAAAAACTGAAAACAAAACTTGCTCAGTAGGAACCACTTCAGGAGGAGAAGCGTGCTGAATAGTCTTCTCAGTTGAACAGGCACTGAAAACTGGCTTTGTACCATTCTCATTCGTTTGTGTAGTATATAATCAGTCTTTTATCGACAGATACTATAGAATTCTTCTAATATGTTAAACTCACTTATCATATTTAATTGTTATAAACACACTTAGAATCACTAATAAATAAACTTAATATAACTTTCTTTGGCTCATAAAGCAGGAAAATCAAAAGTAAATCCTGAGGAATTCTAAACACAGTCAAAAAAAAAGGAACTGCATACTCACTCACACGTGTGCTAATCACCTTTCTTTCCAAATCACTGGCATACTCCTCAAGGATGGAACCATGTATAAATATAATTAACTTTAATGCAAACAGCACAATCTCAGAGATCATAGATGCTTTCAGAATTATGACTGATAATAATTCTGTCGGTCAAAAAGCAGAATTCAGTGCCTTCGATGTGCTTGGTACTGCACTAAATGCTAGGGAAATACTGAGAATACAAAAACGGAAAAATTACGGTTCCTCCCCTCAAGGAGCTTACAGTCTAAAGGAGGACAACAAAGATGTACAAACAAGCCACATACTATACAGGATAAGTAGGAAATAATTAACGGTGGAAAGGTGCTAGAGAAGAGGCAGTGACAAAGGTTTCTGCAGAAGGTGGGATTTTAGCTAGGACATGAAAAAAAAGCCACAGAAGTCAGCAAGAGGAAATGAAGGAGGAGAAGCTTCCAGGCATGGAAGACAGCCTGATAAAATAGCTGAAGTTGTTGAGAGATGGAATGTCTTGTTCAAAGACCTTGATAACGTTGCATTTCTTTCAGGTGGGGTGAAGAGAGAGGAATCTGTTGTGTAAGATAAGGCTCCAGTACAAAAGTAAGAAATAATACAATTCTATTGTGCTGTACACTGTTTTGATTTGACAAAATTTGGAGGAATTTCTCATATGATGGGCAATTTACATACAATTTTGCATTTAAGTTTTTACTAAATATGTTCTTTAATTTAAAATGACCAATTATTATGTATAATATTATATATATATATATAACCATATATATGTATATACATATATACATAACCACTAGTTATGCTGTTTGTCCTTCATACTCTAAGAGAACCAATGACATCAAGATGTTGGGGCCAAAATACAGTGTGCTCGACTGTGGCTGATCATCCAATACGAGCTGAGTTGAATCATAGGTAGGACACATATAGTTTGAACATGTGGGATGCAGATGTCTTTAGATTTGTACATCTCAGGTTTCATTTATATTTTTTCAATGTTGTTGTGCTCATGGAACACAGCATCATCTTTGATGAGGGCAACTCCATACTGGGCAGTCCTGTGCCAGTATCTCCCATGTCCCACAACTGATACTACAGTTCTTCAGAAACACCATGAGACTGTCATGTTACCTCTTCTTTTGACCTCCATGTGAGCACTTACTTTGTGCAAGTTCTTAATAAAATAGTCTTTTATGTACATATACAGAAGGCATTTGGACTACATGGTCAAAGCATAAGAGTTACACTGTATTTATAGATAGCATTCTTCTCTCATGTCACCACAAAATTATAAAATAACAGTTAGGATTAAAAATTCAAAGTCTGCTGTATTAGCCATTTTGTGTCATCTTAATTCTCATCTAATATATTACTTCACTCAGGCATGCCATTATGATACAGAGTGAGAAGACTTAGGTATGACTCCAATGCTAATTACTATGGAATTGTAGATAAGAGATTTTATTTATTTGTTTATTCCCTCTCTGCAAAAATGGAAGTAATAGTCTATTTATTGCCTGTCCCTCAGTGCTACTGTTAAGAAGGCACTTTGTTAACTCCCACACCTTGCATATAGTAGGATCTTAATCAATCATTTATGGAATGGAATTGAAATGTTTTGTTGTCAATAGTCATATTTAATAACTTCTTACAGTCTTAGTTTCTGATGCAAAGTTGTTGGGTATTCTCAAAGCTCTTTCATCTAGACATAAACTTGTATAAACATCCAGACTTCTTAAAATAAGCACTTCTGCAGGATTTCTTTTAAATACAAGGAGCAAATGAGTGGGCGTTTTAAGATGCCAAATTAAGGTTTGTTTTGTCATTATAAGAGCACTTTTACCAAACACATACTGTGCTCAGAATGACTGACTGCTAGTCTTTTCTTTCTTGATTATGCTATACTATCAAGAGTCAGATCTGCACCCACTTTAAGTCTCTCAAATCCGTACCAATGATGCCTATCCATCTTGTCATCTACCTCTTCCTTCCTTCTGCTTTCCAGGGAAGGGGCTTTCCAACTGATTTCTCAGTATTCCTTCTTTGACATTGATGTTGGTATGATTCACATTCTTTTGGGGTTTGATGTATTACCTTTTGCCCACTTTCCCTTTCCTCCAAACTTTTCTTTTTTTCAATTTTCACTTCTTAAATTCAATGATTAGGTTAAATAGCATTAATTGAGAAAATGCTGAAGATGTTTCAAACAGAAATGGCGATGAGTAAAAAATGGATTGTATAAAAATGTGATCAATCTTCTCAGGAAAAGTTGGACACTTCTTATGCCGCTAATACTTCTGATTTTGATAAGTTAGAGAAAAATCTTTAGTGAGACCTTTGAAGCTCAATAAATTTAATTATTTATATTGCTCATTATTTAAAAATTAGATAAAATATTGTTTTATACTGTTTCTACTATTAAAAATTCTCATTCATTTTCTCTGCTACAATTTTTTTTCCTTTTACTAAAATTATTCCTCATTGTTCAATTATTACAGTGAAACTGTCATTTACTGAGGGTGCTGGGAATATTTATTAGCACACTACAGATATAGTGTTAGTAGAGAGAATTTAAAAAAATCGAGAGTACTTGCATGTTAATTAAATCTTAAACCCCAGACCCATGTCTCATATCAGGATACTATTCTGTAAGTAACCTGGATGACCCGGAGCTACAAAATCCTGGCTCCCAGTTGTTCCTATTTGTTAGGACTTCTCAGAGGATCCGGGACTCTTTGCCAGACAATTATATCTGTGAAAATTATAGCTGTGTGAAGTACTGTATTAGATAGTGTGGTACAATTCAGAAGACATTTTGGGTTTCTGTCCATAGAAAGCTTGTTATCTAATCATGACTTCAGAAAAAAATTTAAAAAGTATGTAGCCCTAACTATAAAAGAGAAATGCTTCTAACTCATAAGCAAGGAAGAGAAATCTAGGTAGACTACACTGCCTTATGTCAGAATGCCTAGGGGTTACAAGTGATGTAGCTGAATTTTTAGGATGCTAATCTACTGTGATAATTTCCCTTAGTAAATGCAGCTATCGAGCTAGTCTAATAGCAAGAGGGATGATACCATGACTACAAGAGAGAACTAGGGAGCACTAATGATGATAGGTTTTGTTTTGTTTTGTTTTGTTTTGGTAGTGGCAGTGAAGAAGGAACTAGATTAAAGGTCTCACCTTTTCACTTTATTTTGTACATAGATATATTATTCATGGCCTGTGGAAGTAAGGCAGATTGCTGAAATAATGTAAGAATAAATATATATGCATATGTATATGTGTGTGTGTTTAATTGATATATGAGAGAATTAGATTCAATGGCCTCTTGAGGTTTTAAATCAGTTTTAAATCTATGATCTTTAACCCCATAATATTTATTAAAGGAAACCATCCAATAGTATCCGGAGAATTAATAACACTAGTCAAAAATGTTTTCTATAAAATACATTAATTTAATAGGTTTTTTTAAAGTACAAGGAATACTCTTCTACTTCTCTCCAAGGATCATATGCACACACACACACACACACACACACACACACACACAATTATAGAAAAGAGATGTTAAAATCTGCATTCTTCAGATGATATTATATAGCAGAAAGAATAAAGGGTGAGGAAGGGGGGAAAGCTGAGGGTTGAGTGCTTTAGAAAAAGTCAAACAGCAGGTGGGGAATTGCTGTTTATTTCATGAAGTCTAGCTGAAGGCTTTCTTATTTAATATCTCCACACTTTAAGAATTGTTTTTTATCTAATGATAAAATCTTATTATTCAAAATGTTCAGTCTACAAGTCTATGGATTCTTGTGAAAAACATGAATTTACCAACTTAGCATGTTATTCCATACTAAAATTCCCAACTGAATAGTGTTTTCAATGAGTTATTCAACACTCTGTCAAGTAACGAAGTGTCAATTCTTTATTCACAACATTGTGCGGATTGTTCCTATTCTCTATTCCATTGAAACCATTCTAGTCACAAACCTCATTATCATATACCCAGGTTGCTACAATTAGCAGGCTCCTTGTCTCTACACTTTTCTCTCTCTAATGTTCCTGGTCCTCTCGTATACAGTTCCATTTCATCATTTCATTACCATCCCTACCCTATGCATTATTCTCACCTTCAAACATTTGCTCAGCTTTTCTCCATTCTAACATAACACGTCACTTCTTTTGTTCACAAGTACAGTTCTTAAAATCTCTGACGTCTGAAATTGAGGCATTTCTTGAACGGAAAGAACGAATAAATAAAAAAGTATATATTAGCATTTATTTGTCTAAACAGCATTGACACAAATACAAAAGTTAATCCGATCCATTTGTATCCAGCATATTTTTCATAAGACAATTATCTGAAGAAAAAGTGACATCATATTGGAATAGATTGGCACGTCACTTTTCAGTAGCAATGACAGAGTTGGTTTATTACTATTATCGTGAGCTAGAAAGTAAAGTGGAGAAAAGCGAGGCAATTAGTAAGAGAGCCAGCACGTGACCTGTGTCTGGACCCAGAAGAAAATGTAGTGGCAACACTGATAAAGGAAAAAGAGAGACGGAGAAAACCAACTATTATAGCCTGCTCTTACTAACAAAATACCTTAACAGATTAAGCAAATAATATAAGCACTACTATTACCATTTTTACAGATGAGGAACATGGAATATAGAGAGATTAAATACCATATTTAATATCACCCTTCACAAATTATATTAATTATACAGTAATCATTAAGGAAAGGTAAATGGATATAGAAATCAATGGATTCTTCCAGTGTTTCAGTTATTCTATTATCTCTATTTGAACATTTTGGGTTCTTCAGTATCATTCCTGGGAAGACATTCCTAAAATGCATACCAAGTAAAAAAATAATAATAATGAACTACACAAATGAAGGAAAAGCAGCTAGGTGGCACAGTGGATAGAATACTGGGCATGGAGTGAGGAAAGCTCATCTTCCTGTGTTAAAATCTGGTCTCAGGCACTTGCTATCTGCATGATCCTGGCCAAGTCTCTTAATGCTGGTTGCCTCAGTTTCCCCATCTGCAAAATCAGGTGGAGAAGGAATTTACAAACTTCTCTAGCATCTTTGCCAAGAAAATCACAAATGGGGCCATGAAGTCAGACATGATGGGAAAAATGAACCAACAACAACAGAAAAAATACATCCCAAATATTTTATAAAAAGTTCATACCTGAAGATATTCAACTGTATATTTTCTCTTCAGCAAAATTATCATCAAATATTCCTAGGGCTATCATAAATGATAGTAGTGTCAGAGAGCAGCTAACCATAAAATATCACAGAGACATGTTATGTCCACTAAACTAACTATGAAAAGTCTATAGTTAACTATCTATACCAAATTGTAGACAACTGCTATAAAATAACAGAAAAAATGGTGAAGGAGACCTCATTGCTCAACAGAGTTTATTTATTTTATTTTATTTTTTGCTTTTTGGAGGGCAGTTGGGGTTAAGTGACTTGCCCAAGGTCACATGGCTAGTTTTTGTGTTAAGTGTTTGAGGCAGGATTTGAACTCAGGTCCTCCTAACTCCAGGACTGGTGCTCTATTCACTGCACCACCTAGCCACACCTTCTCAACAGAGTTTATGAAGAAAATCATCACTGGTTTGAGTAAGTAGGGAAATATTAAAAAAAAACTCTTCAAGAAGAGATGAATTCAAGTCAGTATGAAATAATTTGGGGGAAGGGAAAACAATTAGTACAATTCTGTTTTTTTTTAATGTAAAAGATGAAAGAAATATCTAAAATTTGCCCCAGTTCCTATTTTCTTATTTATGACTGTGAAACTACTGTTTTGTTTTCTATACCTCAGAAGCAATAGTTTCAGCATCCATTCTAAAAGCAAATTAAGAACAGTACAACCCAATCAGATGTGTCAACCTTGGCAAAATTCTCACTTAAGAATAAGACATGAAAACATAATAGAAACTTTTTTGTGAAAGTACCGATCTTTTTTATATATTGTTTTATTTACTTAAGTATATTTAAGATTATACAAGTAGATATGGCAAGCTTGATTAAAAACTAGGCAGACAGAAATCGTGGGAAAACATGTTGGTAATTATTATTAGGCATGTTTTGTTTTGTTTTCTTTATTTAAAGTCTTGGTATGGGTACAGCTATCACATAATATGTTTTCTATGTAAGCATATCTCAATATAACTTGATTTATTTTCTCATCCTTTTTTTAGCTGGAATTTTCTTTGGGCTAAAGGAAAATACATCTTAATATCAGTTTTTTTCCCCTGTGGTTTTACTTCAGTTAGGAGAACTAACTCCCTCTCTTATGGTGCCTACTATGTTTAGTAGTCTACTTATATAGAACTGTATTTCCATGAAATATCTGTAGCTTCACTTCCCTCTTTCTAATTCCAAGTGAATTTTTTTTTCTGCCGTTCCAGGTTTATTCATGATCTTT
The DNA here is from genome assembly GCA_028646575.1 of Pseudocheirus occidentalis. NCBI lineage: Eukaryota > Metazoa > Chordata > Mammalia > Diprotodontia > Pseudocheiridae > Pseudocheirus > Pseudocheirus occidentalis. The sequence continues at coordinate 94,815,894 of CM053600.1, forward strand.
TGCATGGAAATATATGCACGTGAAAAAATTAGATGAGTAGAAGTTTATATTTCCAAATATTTTTCTAAATAATAGATTAAAACATAAATTCAGAGGAAACTAAAACCCAAAGGGATTTGTCCATAGTTAGTGACAAAGTCAGTGTTAGTATTTTATCATTTATAATATAAAGGCATAACATAAATTATTATATTATATAACATAACTTAAAACATATATGCAGCAATTATGTAATATGAATGATGCTCATAACATCAGGCCTCAGGACCCTACAGAGCCTTCTGGAAGACAACTATAATCATTCAAAAGTATTTGTTCTATCCATCTACACAAGAAAAAATCCAATGCTCAAAGAGTATCTCTTGCTAATTAAATTGTATGTTTATCTAAGACCGTGTACAAATGGAAAATGAGCTGGGTCCACAGTTCTAAAAGAAGATAATGGGTTTGATTGCTTTTTTGGAAATTGCTTGGAATTTAGTAATTGGGAAACAACTTTTTAAAACTGATCTCAAGTTTCTGATAAAAGCAACAGACCATCTTCTTCTTTCTTCTCCTCCTCCTCCTCCTCCTTCTTCTTCTTCTTCTTCTTCCTTTCCTTCTTCTCCTCCTCCTCCTCTTCCTCCTCCTCCTCCTTCTCTCTCTTTTTTTTTTGATTTGTGTGTTTGTTTGTTTTTATTGAGACAAGACAATTGGGGTCCAGTGACTTGCCCAAGGTCACAGGGCTAGTTTTGTGTTAAGTGTCTGACACCAGATTTGAAATCATTTCCTTCTAACTCCAGGGCCAGCGCTCTATTCATTACTCTACCTAGCCGCCCCAGATAGTCTCTTCAATACTAACATTTTACAAATACTGCTACATGGCACTGAGATGCACAACAGAAAAGTAAAAAATGAGTGTCAGAGGGCAAAGAAATGGTACCTAGTGGGCTGCAACATATAACCAATCAGTAAATTGCAGATTTTAGCAAGTTTAGTAAGAGAGCTTACACACTAGAACACAAGTCTCAAATCAACACGAAAAATCATTTTCTTTTATTATATTCCATGTGTTCAAAAAGAAAGCAAATCAGATTTAATTCTTAGGCATAACAACTATCTTTCTAAATCTGTATCATCTTTTTGAACACGGTAATCATTGATGATCCCCTCCCCCAACCCACCTACAACTTTTAAATTTTTTCTTTTTATTCAGTGCCTTTTGTGCCTCATATTCTAGTTTCATTTTAATAGACACACTGCCAAAAATGTGCCAATTCTCCATCAAAAGTCAGTGAACTATGAAAAATTATGCCTTATTATTGTCTCATCATCAGTGACAATTTAAAAATTTTTGCAAAACATTTGAATGCAATGGCTTTGAAATTTTCTCTCATTCAGAGAAGGATACAAATAAAGTAATAAATATAATATCTTTAAATTAATAAATAGTACTTATATGATCTTCAAAAGAGAATTTTTATTATGTATGTGCATATATAGATGTATATATATATATATATATATTCAAATACTTATATCATAGTTACATTGCTGAGGAATAGCTTATAAACACTCACAACAGACACTCAAAGCAAATGTTAGCATAATTTTGGGGTGTTTTCTAGAGAAAAATCCCCTGTTTTGGGGGAAAAGGAATGTTTTTATAATCTTAGTTTAACTAAATTTAACTACAGTTTAACTTTCTAGGAAGCACAATTAATCAGTGTCTGCCAAGAAAATATGTGTCAGCCAGTAACATACTAAGAAATTACACATATACAATTCATGCCTTCTTGGAGATAAGCATCTAAAACATGGCAGTATTAACACAAGGGCAGCACTTAAAGTTTCTAGAAAGAAAATGTGAGCCAAGAATCATAAACAGGCACATTTTTGCTCTTCTGTTTAGATCAGAATTCTTAGCATAATGATTCAAGTCTCTTTGTAGATTAGGAAAGTAGGAATGGAAGGGGGAAATGTTATGAAATGGTATGTCAATACTATGTCAATTCCAAATAAGAAAACAGGAGAAGAGAAAAGAAAGACTACTCACATAGGCAGAGCAAAGAAATGAAATATAAAAACATAAGAATGGTGAGCAGAGTAGACATCAGGACCTACATTTGGAGAAGGGCTAAATTTGAAGTCCTAGCAAAGATTTGAAGGTAATGTGATTGTATTACCATGGAAGTATTTGAAAAAAGGAGTGGGGTGGAGATAAGTGTTCACCTCTCCTTGTACAAACCATTTCAGATGCACCAGAAATGCCCTTCATCTTTAATCCAATGCTTTCACAGCTATAATGCTATCAGTTATTTCCTTTTGAACCTGTCTACATGTGACTTGTATGTCAAAAGTCAACAATTTAACAGACAATGTTGAAACTAGCTTTAGGAAGTGTTGGGATCAAATTCCACCACTGACATTTTGCTATTTTTATGATCTCAAGAAATTACCTTAACCTCTCTGTCCCTCATTTTCTCATCTCTAAAATCAGTATAATAAGGACATATCTGCAAAATGAGAGGAATAATTACCCCCATGAGGCCATTGTGAGGCTCAAATGAAGAGATATAAAACATGTTGTAAACCTTAAAGTGCTATAAAATTGTCAACTATATCTCTTTTCTAACACCCATATCATCAAGCATATCTCTTGCATATAGCCACAAAAATATTGGTTGTACATTATCTCATCTTTGTTTCTCAATCAACCCTTGCTAGTTCCCTTTTACCACCAAGAATCACCTAGATTTAAAATTTTGGATTAATTTTTTTTACCTTATGTCTCCTCTTCATCCTCCACTTTAAATCCACCCAGTCCTATCTATTTTGTCTCCGCCATGGCTGCAAAAATTGAAATAAAGCAGAGCTCAACCAGGCATAATCATGTTATTCTCCCTGGCTACATAATGTCTTCCTGGCTCTTCTTCATGATTCTAATTTTTCATTGTTTCAATCGACCTTCCACACAGCTTCTTAATATATCAAATCCCAATCTTTCTGTCTGGCAAATCCTTCCAATAACTTGCTGTCCCTACTTCCCCAACAAAATTTCCCATTCTTTCCTACTCACACAAATATTCTCCTAGATCATAAATTCTTTAAAGGAACTATGTATAATTTACCTCTGAGTCTTTCCCAGTGCCTAACCTAAAGCAAATTGACCTAAAGGTCAATGAGTGAAATTTTTCTTGCCTAAGAAAACATAAGAGGTCAACGGGAGAATTTTGTGACACCATGGTAGAGGCCTGTGTGTAGGCCACACATGGGAGCTCTCAGTCCAGAGATGGTAAGGCTATAGACAACTGGTCAGAAAGGCATTACAGGGGATCCTTGACTGGTACTGGGTAGAGCTGGCAGTGATTAGTAATAATCCATGTCAAGTTCTGGGTCACAGTGCCATGTAAGAGAGAAACACTGGTGATTACTCACATGAGAGAAGGGGACCAATCACTGTTCCAAAGCAAAAAAAAAAACTGCAGGGGTAGCTCTTGTAGTAGTAGTGATCTCTCTTGGAAAAAGACCAGCGTAGAGATGAAGAAGCAGTCACCATTCCTCTCACAGGATCATACCACCTTGTAAGTACTCCAAACTTGCAAACCCTGAGAACTACATTTGAAAACAAGAGCATAAAAATGCTTAAAGGTTGGAACAGTACCTCTGTATCCCAAGGCAGGAAAAGCCCAACTTTAACAGGAAGTTCAAAGTTAAGAAATAGGCTGAAAAAAATTATTAAACAAGAAAAAATACCTGACCATAACGAACAATTATGGTATCAGGAAAGACCAACATATAAACTTAGAAGAAGACAAAAATATAAAAACAGTTCAAAAAAAGCCTGAAAGAAAAAATGCCAATCATACCCAGATCCAACAAGAATTCTTAGAAGAGTTAAAGAAAGAAGTAAGAGCGGTGGAGTAGGAACTGGGAAAAGAAATAGGAGTAATATAAGAAAATTATGAAAAGAGAATTAACAGCCTGGTAAAAGAGTAACCAAGAAAATACGGAAGAAAATAACATCTTGAAAGGCAAAATTTGTCAAATGAAATGATAAAATAATGACAAAAATCCACTGAAGCAAAGAACTCCCTGAAAAGCATAATTGGCTGAGTGGAAAAGAAGGTTCAAAAATTCACTGAAGAAAAGAACTCCTTAAAAACTAGAATTAAACAAATGTAAAAAGAAGGTCAAAAGCTTACTGAAGAAAATAATTCCTTGAAAACCAGAAATAGGCAAGTGGAAGCTAATGATTCTATGAGACATCAAGAAACAATAAAGCAACATCAAAAGAATGAAAAAAAATAGAGGAAAACATGCAGTATCTCATTAGAAAAACAAATGACCTGGAAAATAGATTTAAGAGAGATAATTTACAAATTATTGGACTTCCTGAAAGCCATGATCAAAGAAAGAAGCTAGACTTCATTGTTCAAGAAATTTTCCAGGAAAACCTCTCTGAAATCTTAGATCTAAAGCAGACCTTCATAACCTATGTCCCCTGGATTGCAGATTGTGCCATACTGATCTGAAGATAAATTAAAAAGTGAAAGAATTCACTGATCACCTCCTGAAAGAGAGACCAAAATGAAAACTCCCAGGAATATCAGGGCCAAACTCCAGAGCTACCAGGTCAAATAGAAAGCCGCCAGAATGATACAACTGGAACATAATGGAAATCACAGTCAGGATAACCCATGATTTAGCAGCTTCCATGATAAAGGAGCTGAGGGGTTGGAATTTGATTTTCTAGAAGGCCAAGGCAATGATTAGAACTAAGAATCATATACCCAGGAAAACTGAGAGTATTCTCTCAATGAGTGGTGGTGGTGGTGGTGGATATTTAATCAGAGAATTCAAGTATTCCTAAAGAAAAGACCAGAGTTGTATAGAAAATTTGATATTCAAACACAAGGCTCAAAGAAAGCATAAAAAGTTAAACATTAAAAGTAATCATAAGGTAATCAATAAAGTTAAGCTGCTAATATTCCTACATGAAAGATATGTGTAACTTCTAAGTATTTTATCATTATTAGGACAGTTAAAAGGAGTTTATATAAACTGAGTTGATTACATTAGAATGATCTAAGGAAACACAAAAGGGTAAGAAAGAGGGATGCCCTGGGAGAAGGAAGGAGGGAGAAGTATAATGAGGAAGTTTTTCTCACATAAAAGAGCTGGGCAAGGAAGAACTTTTATAATGGTGAGGAAAATGGGTTGTTTGGACAATGCTTGAATCTCACTCTCATCAGAACTGGTTTAAAAAGGGAAAGTATATTCACATGCAGTTGTGTAAAGAAATGCAACTTACCCAATAAAGAAATAGGAGAAGAAGTGGATAAGAAAAAAAGGGAGTGGATGATTAAAGGGGTGGTGGCTTAAGGAAAGTAGTTGTTAGAAGTAAAATAGATTTTTGAGGAAGGGCAGGATAAAAGGAGAGAGAAGAAACAGAAGAAAATGGAATGAAGATAAATACATGGTTAGTAATCATAACTTTGTAAATATGATGAGCTCAGTCATAAAACAGAAGTAGACAACAAAAGAGATTAGAAACCAGAATCCAATAATATGTTGTTTTCAAGAGACACATTTGAAACTGAAAGATAACTCAGAGAGGATGACAGTTCTCTTCTCCAGACCAGTCATTTCATTAATGCAGGGGAACTTCTAGTGTTGAAACTCCATCTACCAGTGCATTTTGGCAACTACTAGATAAAGCTTTAGAGAACTGTCTGAGAAAATTGAGAGATTAAAGATTTATCAACAATTCACTTACACTTGTGAGACAAGTCTTGAACTCAGTTCATCTGGACAAGCTTGAATTCTTTCTATTACAACTTTTGTTCTCAAACTTTTTAGTCTCAGGTTCCCTTTAAACACTTAAAAATTATTGAGGACCTCCCCTCCCCACAACAGCTCTTGTTTATGTGGGTTATAGCTCTCAATATCATATTGGAAATCAAGGTATCTTGGAAGTATTATAAAAATAATTTTGACAGCATGTACCCACTGAAAGGGACTCAGTGGCCCGCAGAGGTCTCTTGATTACCCTTTGAGAATTGTGGGACTACAGTACACTGCTTTAACAATTCCTCCCTACATATCACTTTTTGTAATAAATGTTCTTTGACCTAGAAGAAGGTATCTTGTGGGCATCAAGTAAAAGCTCTGCAACATATAAATGCTACACTTATTGCTATAATTCTTCTACTCCAAAATGGAAGCTGGGAGCAAATAAAACATTCCATGGTGCTCTTTTGGTGAACGATTGCTAGACCAGAACAGATATACCCACAGGAAACAAGTGTTGTTTCTATACAGCTTAACAACAACAACAACAACAACAACAACAAAGCTTTCTACATAAGAAGACATTGGTAACCCGAGGGGAAAGATAGTATCATAAGTTATTAATAAAGTGAAAATGGGGGAAATCTCTACTGAAGACAGGAAGATAAAAGTAACAACAAACATGTGATGGGAGTTAAAAGGGAGAGAGTAACCAAATGTACAATAATTATTGGTCTAGGTAGTGATGCTTTGTTCTGAAATCCAGCTATGTATGCTCACAGAAAGAAAGATGGATGAGTCAGATTTTTAAAAATTTAGGGGTTATTTTGTCCAACCTTGCAAATTCCACCCAAACAGCAAAAGGAGATATTGACCATTTCCAGGATATTAGCATTACTGCATATGACTAATGCCTCTGATCCTCCTTCAAAAGAGCATATACTCAAAATTACTCATCTCAGTAGTTATGATAGATTTATATTGACTTAGCCATTCTCTCTCAACTTGAAATTCCTGTCAAGTTAACAGGCTACAGCTGGGGGCCTGCCAAAGCCCAATACCAAAACAAAGGTAGGTAGAACATATGAGAATCAAACCCACAGCCATAGCTTCAAAATCTTTGCCCTAATCAACAAGACAGAAATGCAGAAGCCTGGAGAAAAAAAGACACCCACAATGCTATGTACTTTTTTTAAAACAGGGAGAAAGTATGTATAAAACAACAGGTTATAAAATGGTGAAACAGAACAATAGATCAGAAGATGTAAGTCAGAAAAGATGGAAAATACTTTTAAATGCTTAAAGATGTAAAGATAAAAAAGACAAAAAGATCTAACAATGAGGATACTGGAGGGTGCATGAAGTATTGAAAGATTTGAGGTCTTGAGGTTAAACAAGAAATAGAATAAAAATACACTAAAAATCTTGCGGGCATAAAAGGGTAGGTCAAAAATGCAATACCTCAGTACCAAGTGATGATTCTATAGAAAAAGTCCCTGACATTTGCAAAGTGTGTTCCTGGAAACAGTGCTGCTTGCAGTAATGCAGGAATATTATATCAGGAGGAGGGATACATTCCTCACTAAATTTCTGGCATCACATCTTTGTGAATAAAACCATTTCTTAAAATCAAATATATAGTGCTTATAATCCCCTACATTTAATTACTTTCATTTAAGCAAAGAAAATTGTAGATCCAAGTCAGGGTCATAGAAAAGCATCCGAATTTTAAAGCTTCAAGGTCCCATTAGAGACCAAGTCCAGGAACCTCATGTGGTAGATAAAGTTGTCAAGAATTAGAGGTTAAGTTCAGGTGTTAAATTTCAATACCTTGCCCTGTGACCCTAAATATGTAAAGTAACCTTTTTGAGATTTAGTTTCCTCATCTGCAAAAAAGAGGGGGGGCACTAATAATAACTATAGTGCCCACCTCAGAGAGTTGCAAATCTAAAATACAATATAATTTAAGCTACTATTCAGCCAGTAAGCATTTATCAATTGGCACTGTGCTAGGTTCTGGTATAAAAGAAAAAAATAAACAATCCCTGTATACAAGGTATTTTGTTATTAATAGGAAGATTGTTCCTTTGCATCCATGATGGGGAGGAAGTTTGGGGGATTTTCTATGTATGTATACATGCACAAATACATACATATACATATAGACATATGTACACACATGTATATGTATTATATTATATGTGTGTGTCTCAAAACCAGGAACATTTTCCTCTTGAAAGAACATAAACTGGGAGAAACACCAGCTGCCTATGTGAATCACTACATACAGAGAGTTCTTACTGAGAAGTGTGAAAAAAAAAAGATTGAAACTAATACTTTGGTTTTTATTTGTGTCCAATAAGCATATTAGTGAAATGGAGGACTTGAAAAATAGCAAATGCCTATAGATAATGTGGTTAAAATAACCACATATCATATGAACCAACCTACAGAAACCTTTAAAGGGAAGTGGTCTAAATCCCTGCTTTTGCAGGCAATTACTCAAAAACCTTTCTTTCAGTTTTCCACGAATGTTTGATTGAGAAAAGAAGTCAATTTACATTTCCAATGCAAACTTAACATTATGAGCTTAGAGACCCAAGATCTCACTTGTGAGCATAACTAGGTATTATGTTAGCTCCTCTAGATGAAAAACAGAAAAAAAGAAAAAAAAACTAATGAATTGGATGACCAGTTTTTTTAAAGAGTGGTGCACTTTTTGTAAAGCCCTGTCACAAAAAAGAAAATGCTATTTTTTCAAGTAATACAGTTGAATGGACAGAGATGGGAGAAAATGAAAAGCCCCTTCTTTCGGAATAATAATAAAGACAAATTTTCAACCGATTTCAAGATCCAATTAAATCTAACTTTCAGAATACCAAAGAGGCTTGCCAATTCTATTAAAATGTTATGTTAGGAAAAAAAATAAGTAGTTTTCAACCATGGTGTTATTGTAGCAAGGACTGGAGAAAAAAACATTCTTAGTTATCTTGAGAAAAATAATTGTCTACTGTATATGTAGAATAAAGTGAACAAACATTTCTTAATATTCGCTTTAAGAGACAGATCTGTAACGGGTCCTCTAGTTAATGCTGACAAGCTTCTTTCAGGGCAGGGCAAATTTATTCTCCAAGAATAATAAAGACAGCTACTTAACTTATTCTTTTCCCAAGCTCTCCACCTGCTCCCATTAGAAAGAACATTAACTGGAGTGAACTAGACATCAGGGTAATTCCAAACACATTGGCACATCAGGGATTTTCAAATAATTCACTGAATGTTTTTATTATACAAAAGAATATTGCTTCAAACTGTGGGAAAAATATCCCCAATTTATTTGGCTCATTCTGTTGGCTTAACAGCAAGCAGGTGTCTGCTAGACTCTGATCAATATTCTTTTTAAAATTTAGAAAAGTATAAAGCAGAAGATCAACTTGCCAGCAAATGTAATAAGCATTAACTTTGAAAATGATGAAACATTAGTGACATCAGAAACCAACATTCCACAATTCACTAGCCAAAAAGAGACAAGAATGAATTTGCTGAATTAACTGCTTCCAAATGTATGGGCAATAATTTGTGAGATATTATCAATGGTCACCATGATTACAAAGGACTGATAAGGAAGAACACTGCTCACCTCAGGACAAAAAGATAATGAGCTAATATGCATAACTAATATGCAGAACACATTTTTGGATTTGACCAATTAATCTTTCTTGGTTGTCAACAAGTCAGTAAAGATTTTTTAAAGAACTTCTATGTTCCAGGCACTGTGGTAAGCACTGGGGATACAAATACCACAAAGCATGGTAGTTCCTGCCCTCAAGGAGCTTACACTTTAATGGGGGAAGAACTTACAAAAGAAATCTACACAGCAGGGAGGTGGCTGAAGGAGAGAGAAGGCACCTGACACATTATGGAGAAGTCAAATAAATCTAAGATAAGTGCAGCTAGATGGGAAATAAAATGTCTGAGGAGCTGCTTCTATTTCCCCTCCTTAAAACAGAGGTTTCAGTCTTCTGCATACTCTGAGTGTAATCTTTATTGAGGGATATACTATTTGAGGAACTGGACCTATCACTATTGGCATTTTCATGATAAATTAAACCAGAAAATATAAAGAAGCTTCAGTTGCACTGTTATCACAAAATGTCAAAAGAACAAGAAGAAAACCTTTAACACACCAGAAGACAGACAACTATCGGAAGAATGACAAGGATTTAGAAGAATATAAAAGTGGGGGGGGTAGTAATTGCAGTAGTGATGGAGTAACCACAATGTTGAAAATATTAATCCAATGAAACATTGGGATATAGGTTAAATATGCAATTGTAAGCAAATTCAGACTTTAACTTCCATTCATAATACTGGTTTTTAAAATTAGGAAATGTCATCTAAACTCCAAAAAAAAAAATCACAAATAGATACACGAAACACCAGAACATTGCACAGAGTTAACAGCAATACTGCATGATGATCAACTGTGAAAGACATAGCTACACTTATTACCACAATAATCCAGAACAATTCTAAAGGACCCATAATGAAAAACACTATCCACCTCTAAAGAGAGAACTAATGAACTCAGTGTAAATTAGCACATCTTAAAAACGTTCTTCATTTTTCTTTTGGTTGTCTTTTCTTTTAGAATCTAACTAAAATAGAAATATATTTTGCATGAATACACATGCATAACTTGTATTGAATTGTTTGCCTTCATGATGGTGGGGTGAAGAGAATTTGGAACTCAAATTTTTAAAATAAATGTTAAAATTTTTACTGTAATAAATAAAAATAAAATATTGTTGAAACAGTCAAGCACCAATTGAAATTGGGTCATTCTATGTGGTCACTTGTCTATTTCAAAAACTAAAGATTTTGGAACAGAGAACTAAAGATTATTACTACAATAAAAATGTGAGAAATAAAGCAGCTTAGAAGAATGTACTCTTCAAAATATCAATTAAGAAATGAAACAAAATAACTTTTTAGTTACCAAAGCAATGTATATGTTACTTTCATGATACTAAAATATTGTCTTATGGGTAATATTGTCATAGGATTCCATGCATGGAACTATTAACAATAATAATCAATACTCATATTCAATCAATAGTCATAATAATCAATCAATAAACATTAAGAACTAATGTGCTAAGTACCATGTTATACTACTACTACTACTACTACTACTACTACTACTACTACTACTACTACCACTACTGCTACTACTATGTGTACTACTACTACTACTACCATGTGTACTACTACTAGATAGTGCATACTATGTAGTATACATATGTAGTAGCAGCAGCAGCAGCAGCAGTAGTGGTAGCAATGTTAAAGACAATGATAATGGACCAACATGCAACCTTCTATTATATTAGAGCAAGAAGAGTTGGGGGAGGAAATTATCAAAACAGTACTTCCTATATAGTATCTTTTCTGGTCTTTTCACCTGCTGGTGACTCCCCACAATTACATTATATTTTGTGCACGCTTATTTATGTACACTTTTCTCCCAACATAATAAACATTTCTTGAAGTCAGGGACAATTTTCTTTCTACCACTGTGTCCTTGGTATCTAGTACAGTTCCAGTCACAATTTTGGCATTGAATAGGTGTTTAATTTTCTTCAGTCAATATTTATTGAGGAGCAACTAGGTATAAGACACTGTGCATATCCTACTATACTAATCCCCAAAGCTCCACTAATATATGAACCTTTAATAAATATTAAACACAAGTTATGATTTTTTTTATCTTTGGAGACTAGAGTATTATATGATTTATACTGTGCTACCTATGTTAGGTAGCACAGCAGATACAGCACAGCCAGGCCAGAAATCAGAAAAATCATCCTCCTAAGTTTAAATTCTGCTTCAGATACTTCTTAGCTATATGACCCTGACCTAGTCACCTACCCTCTGCTTGTCCCAGTTTTCACAAGTGCAAAATAAGGGCAATAACAGCACCTCCCTCACAGGTGTTTTTAATGACAATCCAATGAGATAATACTTATTAAAAAGGCTTTGCACAATTCTAGGCACACAGATAGGAGGCATTATAGAAATATATCTTCCCTTCTCTTACTACTGTGTTTTTTTTTACTTTCTAGACTTCCTGCTATTTTTATAAGGGCTATATATACTACCGGAATTGAAAACTCAGAATTTTTAGAAGTTTTTAAGTCGATCTCAATTAATTTTTTCTGCTGTTCATTTTTAATCCTACAATATATAACTCCCTCTCAATGATACAACAGATTGTTGAAAGGCATAATATAATCACTTGAGACATGAAGATTTAACATCATTATTGTTTTCCTCATCTATATGTTCTAACTGCATGTTTGATGCAAAATTCTGTCCCTCGCATGCAGCTTCTTCTCTACTCTGCTTCTTTGAAGCCTCTTTTTCCTTCTTTCAAAGGCAGTTAGAATGTTAAGACATCAGACTAGGAAGAAGAACTGGATTTAAATATGATGCTGTGGATAAGACAATGCACTTGGATTGAAGAAAACCTGCATCTGAATCTCCCTTCCGACTCTATCTGCTTGACTCCAGGCAAGTCACTAGATTTCAGTGTTTTCATCTGTAAAATGAGAGCTTTGGCCTGGATGATAAAAATCAATGACAGCACAATCCTATGAATCATGATATGAGTAATGTGGTCATTGGGAAGTTATTCAACATTTTTTGAGTTCTTTCTGATCTTGTTCATCTGTACGAGGAGGAGAAATAGCACCTGTAGCATCAACCTCCGGGCTGTTGTTCAGTTCAAATGAGATGTTTGTGAAATTCTCTGCATAAGGTACTTTTTATCAATGCTGATAATCAGGGCTAAGCTCAGGTGCCAACTTCTCTGAGAAGCTGTTCTATATTTCCAAAATTTGGGCATTTATTCCCATCTTAATTTATATATTTATTTGTTCAGGTACTTGTATCCTCTCACACTCTAGCCCTAAGGGAACTTAAAACCATTGAAGGGTCTTTATAACACCAATGTCTGGTGGACTGCAAACAGTAGGTGCTAGATAATATTTGCTGAATTGAAGCTGAGGTAAGTTGGAAGGACCATCAAATAAGTTAATGAAGCTTTTTTTGAAAAAAAGGAATAATGTCAAATATATAGACCAATCAATGAAATAAACAATTCCCCTACAAAAAGAGAGACCAGCAGACAATCAGCAAAGGGTAGTATTACTGTATATATATACATAAATGTATATGTGTGTGTGCAAAGTATGCATACATCCATATATCAGGTAAAAGGAGATTTTCTTCTTGGACAGAAAATGTAATGCTTTATCATGAAAAATTATTTCTTGGGGGCTCACTAGAGCTTTGAACGCCAAATTTCATGCATTCATTCATGTCCAGCCTCAAATACTTAAAAGCTGTGTGACCCTAGGCAAATCACTTAACCTCTGCTTGCCTCAGTTTCTTCATATGTAAAGTAGAAATAATAATAGTACCTTCCTCATGGGGTTGTTGTAAGGGTCAAATGAAATAAAATTTGTGTTTAGCTTAGTGTCTGTATACTAGATGGTATCTGTCTGTCTGTCTATCTATCTATCTATCTTTCTGTCCATCATCTGTCCATCCATCCATCTGTCCATCTGCCTGTCTGTCCATCCATCCGTCCGTCTGTCTATCTGTCTATCTATCTATCTATCTATCTATCTATCTATCTATCTATCTATCTATCTATCTATGTCTATCTCTATCTATCTATATCCATCTGTCCATCCATCCATCTATCTATCTATCTATCTATCTATCTATCTATCTATCTATCTATCTATCTATCTATCTACCTATGTCTAACTCTAGATATCTATATCTTTCTGCCTATCTATCTATGATAGTTTTCTCTTCCTCTTCCTTCTCATGAACATCATTAGGTTTCCTCACCCACACAAACAATAAGGAATGCAAAGAAAGGGATAGATTTGTGGCATACACTATCAATGAAGAATGAACACGAGTCAGCAAATGACTTAAATAGTTGAAATTCAGTGGACCTTAAGTCATGCAGGTCTATTTTCTCTCAGTCTTCTGCCACACAAAAAGAATCTGCTCTTTCTCTATTATCCTTCCTAAACTCGTGGGATATTCATAACAGATTAGTAGAGATTACAGAACACATCATCAACCCCAGTTTGACATATTAACTACTTCATATTGTGTCCTATAAGCATGATGCCCTCTAGGGAGTTCAAACAATCTTTTAGATACAGACCTCTTCAACCTTCAAAATAATAATATCTTTGACACAAAAAGCAAGCAATGTGGTAAATCCCCCTACTTAGCTCAATAAATAAAGCTTGGAATAGCATTTGCAAAATCATCA